>CM061133.1:39490481-39920481 GCA_030789695.1 Scilla litardierei
CACAATTCTCTAATATAAGTTACCCCAAAAACCCAGTGCAGTGCCAATTACTTTTAAGCATTCAGTTTCAATAGGATGTTCCAGCAGTTATGATGTCAACACTGTATATCATTCAATCATTATGTTGTAGTACAGTATGTCAATTTGTTGTTCCAAAGGTAAAGATGTTCACATGCATTAACGATACTCCAAAGAGCTTCATTTGTTGAAAATTCAAGGCAGCACCTCAACAGAGAATGTCAATCTTGAGCAATGTTTTGAAGTCCAACAACTAAGGTACCGATCCATGCTTCGAGCATGCAGTATTTCCATTTAAGTACACTAGCTAGATTTCTAAAGTTAGAATTCATTGTGACGTACACTATTGAGCTCGTCGTGGCAAGATGAGGTTGGAGCTAGAGCACAAGGATTGGTACCTGCAAACAAAAGAAATTATCAGTTAATGGCTACACTAATTTCTACCTAATTAATTGGTAGTTTTGATTTTTAAAACTGGTTGAAACGGTGTCGAAAAACGTTCTAAATTTTTATATAGGCTGAAAATAAATATTATAATGTTACTGTAAGAGGAAAATATTTTCAGAAGTCTCAGTTATTTTTTATAATTTTCAGAAGCTCAAAAATCACTGTAACCCCCCAATTTACTTAAGTAACGTAATCCTTCCATAATTTATTTCGGGTGCAATACTAGTCGAAAATGTTAAAGTGAGCAGTCAAAACGACCGTCTCGAAGAGTAATATAACATATATTTTTATCACGTATCAGTGTACGTGAAAATAAGGAGTTATGGATTTTTAAAAGGATTTTACGTATTTAAGTTTTAGGCTTAAAAATTTATTGTGGAATATGTAAGCGTCTGATTGCAATGAAACCAGTGTCATTGGATCCAGAATATTATTTCTGATTTCTAGAGCTGGTCTCACATTTTTCTGAGGCTTATATTTTTAGTTATCAAATTTTTACTATAAAACCCACATTATTCAATTTCCAAAATACGGAAATACGCGTGAAATACGTATTCGTATTTAAAAATTTACGCTCAAAAATAACTCACCGTCCGCTCTCTCTCGTGTGCACAGCGACGGGCTTCGGCGCTTGGCGGCGGGGGTCGACGGGTGCGACGACTCGAGGCGGCGGTGGCGACGCGGCGTCGACGGCGATCAAGGCGGAGCGGTTGCGTGGAGTCGCTGAGGCGGACTTCAATGTGCGTGGGCTGTCGGGAGGTGGCGACAGCGACGTTCCTCATCGGAGGCGGGGGTGCAGCTCTTGGAGATCTCCGGTGAGAGGGGGCGGTGAACGCGGCTGGACGCGGCGGCGTCGGGCCTTGCGGGGGCATTGGACGGTGGTCGAGGGGGAGCTCGAGGCCTGCAGTGTATGACGGATGCCGCGGAGCAGCTTGCTGGCGAGGTCAGAGCTCTCGGAGGGGCGTCGGGGCGAGGTGTGGTTGGAGCGTTAGGAGAGTGGGCTCGATGGTGTTCGTAAGCGACGCGGGTCGCTGGGGGTGGCGCTGCCCTCAGTGACGACAGGGGAAGCACCAGCAGTGCGGTGGAACTACAGGATGGTTGTGGCAAGGCGAGCTGGGTAAGGGTGCACAGGCGGAAGCGAGGGAGGGGGAGGCTGAGTTCTCGTCGGAGAAGACGAAGAGGGGAAGATGGGGAGATTTCGAACGACCCTGGGCTTGGGATTTGATTGAACACGAAGGGGGAGAGAGTACGAAAGAGAGAGGGAGGTGGGTTTTGTTTGAGTGAAAGAGAGAAAGAGAGCTGGGTTCCTGTGTTGTGTTTTAGAAACGAAGGGTAGTTAATATATATGTTAAGGAAATTATTTAGTAAGAATAAAAAATAAGTATAATAATAAAGATAATAGTAATTACAACAGTTGGATCTGCCAACTTTTAGTAAGTGGGTTAATGGGGTGGGGGTTAGGAGATTAATTAGGGATAGATCTAGGGTGAGGGTTAGAGTAAATTGGTAATTAGTAATAGTAAAAGTCATTAGTGATTGTAAATAGTAAAAACGGAGGAATATAACCCCATTTTCGTATACGACTCCGAAAAATTATGAAAACATATTCATGTGATCGTATCGTTGTGAGGATCGCGAATACAAAAACCTTGTTGGGGTTTGAGCTACAGAGATACCTATTTTGGGCCAAAACGTTTAGAAAGCGGGTTTGCGAGTTCTAGGTCTATTTGATATCAGAAAATTATGAAATTAATGTGGGGAGGCCTAAATGGTCATATGATGATATTGTAGAAGTTTGAAAATATTTCGATGATATTTGTATATAAAATTAATTCATTACGTCAAAACTGTAATAATTGAAAATGAATTTTATCAAGATTGTTTTGAGGCATTTGATGAAATCCGAACTTACTGAAATACAACATAACTAATTTTATGCTTCAAAATATTTTTATAATAAAATTTTGAAATCATTTTTAATATAAAACTCCTGACTAACCATTATAAAGAAATTTTGAAATGTTGAAAATACGTAAATACCTAAATTGATGTGTTGAAAAATGCTGGTCATTACAGCTTGTATGAATATTAATGCCCCCAACATTCTGCAACCGACGAGCACTGAGCCGAGAAGAAGGAGAATGTTGTGAAGTCGCATGTCCGATCTGGATTTGAAGGCATGCTGCCAGGGAGGGGGGACCCCCGCGGCCTGACCCAACCCGGTGGCGACCTGTCGAGGGCGATGGACGCTCGTGCATGCCTTGGTGGGCAAAGTGCGCTTAGGTGTGCCCCGGAATTCCTCGATGCGAGGAGGTGAAACTTTAGTCCGCACAATATGTAGACATAAATGCGAGCGTACAAGGGTATATTTGTATGGTGCAGAGGGAGCGAGACGTGGCCCGGTCCTGGTCCACCGGAGACCTATCGAGGGAGAAGCTCCGTAAGCTTGCCCTGGACTTTGAGGGAGGGGGTAGGGACGAGCCAGTAGCTCGGCCCTATTGATGTGCCCAGAAATTACACCTAAAATCCACCTGGCAGTGTCACAGTCGCCAGGCGCGGTATGATTCCTAGGTGTTGACTTTGGGTTCTATCCGAAAGCGGACGATGTCAAATTATAGTATAAAAGGTTGTCGAATCCCACAGGGACAACGATACTGTATTGGAGTCTCAGGTTATTTCTAGATCTCAGAATGAGATAGCAGTCGATTGGGGGATTGTTTGTTTGATGTTGTTGTTGGTGTTAGTAGCAACGATCTATGAACTTTGTGTTTGATGATAACAAATGTGCGTGAATGTTTTTAGCGTGTGTGTTAAGTGTTTCAGGAATGGTGAACGTGTGATTAATACAAAGGGAGTACCATACCATTCTGGCCAAGCAGAATACAAAGGAGCAATGCAACCTTAAAGTTTTAGTTGCTGGAATCAAACCGTATGGACTAAATTCAAGTGAAAGAGAAAAACAAAAAATATCAGAACTTCCCAGGCCAAAATTAATAAGAAAAGAGACGTGCCTAGGAGAGCTGCAACATTCCCAAGCAGTATGGATTCTTTTTTTATAAAAACCCTATTCTCTTCTCTTGGGCACAACCGCAAAATTTTAAAACCTAGGAGAGCCGCACGAATTGGGGGGGGGGCAGCCGTAAGTTCAAGTGGTTTTTTTGGTAGCCGAAAAAAAACCCCATCAAATTGAATCTCCAAGAGCAGCCGCACCAATCTTGATCCCATAAAAGATCTCCAAGAGCCTTTTTTTGTTGTTGATTGGCCATCCTTAAGAGTCTCTTCCCCCTTGAAAATCAAAAAGAACAGGCCGAACTTTTCTTTCTTTCTTGTTGCAATCATCAAGAGCACATGCTATGTTAATTCGTTCCCCTTGAGCCAAGAACCTAAAGGCTGCCGTTTATCCCTACCATTCCCCAAGCTGCCGAAATATTTGAAACCCCCCATGTGCTTGCCGCTTTTGATTGACCAAAGCACTAAATCGAGAAGGACAAGAGGCCCTGTGCATCAAACAAAATAAACGAAGTAAAGGCCGACCATTGTAGTGTCAAAGGGATGCATGTGATCAACTTTCAAAGGGGCCAAAATTCTGAGCGTTTAATTCTCTCACCTACCTTTTGATTTAAGTTCCTATTTACTTATATTTTGTTTGCTTTGCAGGAGCATGTGGCCGAAATTTCTGAGTTGAATACATCACCATCTTGCTGCATTTTTGACTTGGGTGCCGAACAAATCAGGTCACAAAGCAAAGGGACCATGTACAGTCGAATTGTTTTATGACCCTTCACTATCTCATTGCTGGCCAACTAGAGAGGAGCGACCACATCTTGGTTGTTGACCAAAATCAGCATCTTGGGGTCATTGCCGCACCATTGGATTTCAAACATCAGCCTCCACAAGGACAGTCAAATCATTTTCAGCACATCATAGCCGTGGGCTACAAAGGGGAAGAGTCAAAGAGTTCGTAAAATCACGCATCCAAAGAGTAGTGACGTGCATTTATATTTCATATATTTGCGCACGTTTTCTCCCGTGTTTTTTCGTTATTTACCGCCGTCTTGTATTCGTTTTCTCGTGTTTTCTTGTTTTCTTTCACTTTTCCGTGTTTTTGGTATTTTACAGGAATTTCTAGCATTTGGGACATAAAACGACGATATCTTGAGTCCATGGAGCAACGGGAGGAGTCACGCGCGATCCAGAGGGTCAAAACGATGAAGATTGCTATTTCTCAGCCCTCAACCGATCGGGTGGACCAGCTCACCCGATCGGTTGACGCATGCGTATCCGACCCAGACTGAGGCTGGAGTAAAGAGCATCTCACCCGATCGGTTCAGCGATCGGGTGAGTTCGTCAAAGTTCTCGGGAAAATGGAGCTGAATTCCAACCGATCGGGTGACCTTCACCCGATCGGTTCATCTGTAGCCGATTCCTCCGAACAATGACCTGGTCATGCCACCTGCTCTCCTCTGTGCCCGGTTGAAGCTCCCGAAGGCGACGGCCGAAGCAACAAGTTGCTCACCCGATCGGTTGACATTTCAACCGATCGGGTGGCCTTTTCGTCCCCTTTCGCGCACCGCTGCTCATTCATTGAAGATCTGCTATCATTCCAGAATAATTTTGGGTGATCTCTTATTTTTCTAGCGTCGGCATCGTCGTTAGCTTTCCAACGATAGGTCGCATGCCCAAATCCCATTTTTCTAGATTTTTCTGGAATTTTCTGAGCGCAGCTATGTGCTGAAATTGGCTGCTGTCTGAAATTTCACTTCAACCGATCGGTTGAAGTCCAACCGATCGGTTGAAGTCAATTTCAGTAGTTTCGTAGTCTCTGTTTATCCCACCCGAACGGGTGAACTTTCACCCGATCGGGTGGGCCGTTTTTGACAGTTTTGGACCCGAACCGGTTGGGTTTTGTGGGGGCTTTTAAAAGGGAAGTTGGAGCACGACTTGGGTCGGACCTTCCTCAGTTTTTCTAGGGCTTTTTGCCCCTTTCTCTTGTGAGTTTAGATTAGGTTAGATTAGGTTTTCTATTGTAATAAGTCTTGTATTGGATTGAATATTCAAACTCAAGATAAGTATTTTCTTCTCTCATTTTCTATTGTATTGTGTTATTTTCTTTATTGCTCAATGGTGAATGTTTGTATGTCATTTCTTTTGCTTGTTTTTATGTTTCTCACCATTGAGTAGTGTTGATGAACCCTAATACGGGTTAGGATATGATTGATTCTTGGAAATTTACATTTGGCTTGGTTGCATGGCATGTGTTCGATGAAATGTGTCAATGGGGATTTCTAGCAATCTGGGTCCAATCGTACGACAACACACTAGTTGTGTTGGGGGTTGGGGTCCGGTGCTTGTCCAGTCAAGATCCGCTTCGATGTATTGCTAGAAATCACATTCGACCTATTTGGCCATTAGGGTTACGCGTGGGTGTTTCATTGTCATTGGCGGGAGAAAGACCGCCTTTGACCGTCGGGCCAAGGGGGAATAAACTTGGCGGTTGACTCCCTAGCCATAGCTCACGCCCCTAGTGTAGACATGGAGTCCTCACGCGTGGGAACGGCTTGGATGAAGTGTTGGGAGATATCATTATGGCCTTAATGCTCCCGGTTGCGGAAGGTGTTAATGGACATGGGAATGCCCACCGTCTGGAACCGGGTAGGCCTAGCGTGCTTGGCACCGACCGGAATATCGGGCCATGGACGCTAGGTACCACCTTTTGGGGCAATGTCTCACCCTGGGTCAAGTCAAATGCCAAGTGTCATGAGTGCTCTAGCCCGTATTGGCGGGGATTCATTTCGTGTCCTTTTCATTTCTTTCTTTTATTTCCACACTTCCACCCATACTATCCGCGTAGCTAGCATACGACCTATGCGAGGCTAGTAGCCACTCAAGCCATCCACCTCCCTGAGTTCGATAAACCCGCACCCTACACTAACTATGCACTTGCGGTAAAACGACACCGCGCCCAAACCGTAAACGGGGCGCCGGTCAAGTTTTTGGCGCCGTTGCCGGGGAGGCGTTCGGTTTTATATTAGCTTAGCTTGGGTTCGTTAGACTACGCATAAAAACACGAAAAAAAATTTCTTTTTCTTTTTTTTAAAAAATATATTCAATAACCAAGAAATTTCCCCCCCACTATTATATTATCTTTTTGTTATTCTCTTGTACTATTGACACTCCTCTCTAGTTTTCTTATTTTTGTTGTCCAGGTATTTTTGGTGTAACCATGTGGAGATCAAATTTCGATGCTCAGATGGGAGGATACAATCCTTATTCGGTTGTGGTTTGTGAGACTTATGGGATGGCGGGGCATGTGTATTATGATTGCCCATTTACGCTTCAGAGACTCCCCCTACCCCAAGGCCAAACATTTTTCCACAACCTTAGCCCAAACACCTCACATCCATTTCCTCAACCTTATACCCCTCCACAAACACAAGAAGAATCAAGCCTCGTATCTCTCCTTCAAAGTGCCATGTTTAACCAAGGCCAAATATTACAAAACTTGATGGTACCAATCACCGAGCCTAAACCTAGGAGATGGGTTGAAGGAGAGGATATACCCACTTCCATGGTTGAGACCACCATGCCATCGGCCACCATAGACACATCTCATGCCGATACCCCGTTTTTCCAACACTACCACTTGGATGACGAAACATTTTTTGATGATGATAGTGAGGATGGGGAGATTTCTCTAGGATCTTTGGGAGAGACTTCTTGTCTTGATTTGGATACCCCAGATGAGTCCTATGAGAGCACTGAGGAGTTTACAAAGATTATGCATACCGACGAGGAGGATGTGCGTGAGGACGAGGACACCACGACCACATACGAGGGGTCCGCTCTACATCCACCTCCACAGCCATCTCTGTCGCAGCTTCCTCCTTGGTCTGTGGTCAACCATGAGGATGTCATTCAGGACATCGGTCAGATGGTGGAGTATAAGCATACCGTCGAGGAGGATGTGCATGAGGGCTTGGATACGATCGTCCACTTCATGGAGCCCGAGCCACATCTACCTCTACCGTCACGCTCCACTTCTTCTGTGGCTGAGCATCTACTTGAGCATATTGCCCCTATTCCGGGAGATTTTCATACTCACTCTCACTCCACATTTAAGTCTCGCTTTTCACGTCCTATTTCTTTAGACTCATATATTTTTGACACGCCATATCTCTCGCAGGACACATGATCTACTTCCCTTGAGGTATGCTGCGGTGCGTCACTACCTGGAGAGCCACTTCTCATGGAGAGCGAGAATTCGGTCGTCACTAGTAGAGAGGATAGCGACCCATTCTCAGGGAGTATTCGTCACCCGTTTATTATTTTTCCATCTTATGTTGACGATTATCTCTGGGATACATTTATTTTGGGAAATAATTTCTTGCCATGGACTAATGCACCTCGTCCTTTGCAGGTCACAGGTGGGCACCTACGAGGGATGCTTGGAGGTGCATTGCTTGGGTCCATTGGCACACATGGCACAACACTTCTGGCGGAGCCACAGAAGGAGCAGTTAGAGCAGCTACCTGTCCCACTTCAGATCTTGGATCCACCTATGCTCAGGTGTATCCTAATCCAGTAGTGTAAAAATTTACCGCTTTCTAGTTTAGATTTGAATAATCTCGTCTCATCTCATTAGCGAGGGGATCGTATCTAGGATTTGCTTTTGCATCATAATAACCCTTCATGTCGTGCCCTTCTATCATTTCACCCACATCCTCTTCCGAGGAGAATGAGCACACCGTCTCTCCTGCATTTTGATTTTTTTTCTTTTCTTTTCCGATCTTCCCCTTGCATATTTCTGCATCATATTGATCATATCATTTCGCTAGCATTGTCATGTTCAGCTTGGGGGAATCAATTTGTGTGCATGTTTTGCGTGTCGTTGTTGTGTGTCTGTGTCTATGTGTTCTTTCGTCGTGTTTTATATCTTTTATTTTGTATGTTTATTTTTCTTTATTTTTTAGTTTCGTTCATGTGTTTTTCATGTTTTTCACTTTTTGTGTCGGTGCGCACCCCCCATTTTCTTTGCCCTCCCGTATAAACTATTATTGCATTGAGGACAATACAAGTTTCAGCTTGGAGGAGTCGCACTTCGTGTGTCATTTGTGTCGTTTTTTTGTTTTTGAGTCGTTTTCCATCGTGGTTTTCTTTTTTCTTCTCATCTTTTGTCTCTCTCTCTCATATAGATGACCCCATATGATGAATTACCACTGAAACACACACACACACTTAGCATAACTACGACGATCACATTCACTAACCCCAGGAAGCCGAGTCCTATTGCATTTCATGCTTCGTGGGTTCACTTTGCTTTTATGTGAGTCATGAGTCGTGACTAGCTAGGTGGCGTGCCTATACTTTGTGATGTTGTTTTATATACCTACCCTTGGTTGACCTCTAGATTATCATGCTTCGATTTGAATATGCGGTATTTGTTTCTACTGTCTGCTCCTCCATGCTATATATATCGTATACTTCATTTCGCATGTGTCGGGATTCCACAATTAAGGACTAGGATAACCCATTAAGCCCATGCTCTAATTAGCGAGAATAGTTTCCTTTGCCCAAGTGTTTAGATTCTGATTTCTTTTTTTGTTTTACTTGGTGCAAATCCCCTCGTCGTGTACCGTTCTCCCACTTGGGAGAGTACACGTGTATATATCCCAATATCCAAAAACCCAAAAAGAGAGAAAAGAAAAACCCATAAAGAAAAAAAAATTGTATAGCCAAAAAGCAAAAAAATACAAATACCCAAAACCCAAAAAAAAAATTCCAGTGTGGATATTTTCCTACCTATCGAATAAAGGGAAGGCGAGAATTTGCACCAAGTGTTCTACTCCACATCTTCTCAACCTCCATCGTTTTCGAAAACACTTGGCATTGGGACCTTCTAGCGATTATCTAGGCTATAATGTGGTGATTTCCTTGTCCCTAGCTGTGGAGTCCCCGATGCATGATACGCTTCTATTCTTATACTCTTCTCATGCATGCTTGGGCTAATATTCGCCGCAATTTCAAATTGAATCGATAATTTGGTCTTTCTTTGGGTATGTGTATATGGAGCTTTATGGCACATCGTAGATAGTGACACCGTCTGCTAGCACACGACCGCACTCACTCGCGCTTCACCGCGTGGGCCCACGGCACTTTTCTGGACTCGTATTCCTTGGTTTAGTGATGTGATTTGACGTTTGCTTGCTTGGTGTGTTGTTTTTGATTTTGTTGGCCCTGACGGGCGATCTATGATATAGAGTTTTCTTTTTCTCTCTTTCTCTCTATTTTCTCTCTCCGAGCTCCTACTCTCACTCGTCTTCCTCGAGGACGAGGAAGAGTTCAGCTTGGGGGATTTTGACGTGCGTTTATATTATATATATTTGCACACGTTTTCTCCCGTGTTTTTCCGTTATTTACCGCCGTCTTGTATTCGTTTTCTCGTGTTTTCTTGTTTTCTTTCACTTTTTCGTGTTTTTGGTATTTTGTAGGAATTTCTAGCATTTGGGACATAAAACGACGATATCTTGAGTCCATGGAGTAACGGGAGGAGTCATGCGCGATCCAGAGGGTCAAAACGATGAAGATTGCTATTTCTCAGCCCTCAACCGATCGGGTGGACCAGCTCACCCGATCGGTTGACGCACGTGTATCCGACCCGGACTGAGGCTGGAGTAAAGAGCATCTCACCCGATCGGTTCAGCGATCGAGTGAGTCCGTCAAAGTTCTCGGGAAAATGGAGCTGAATTCCAACCGATCGGGTGACCTTCACCTGATCGGTTTATCTGTAGCCGATTCATCCGAACAATGACCCGGTCACGCCACCCGCTCTCCGTTGCGCCCGGTTGAAGCTCCCGAAGGCGACGGCCGAAGCAATAAGCTGCTCACCCGATCGGTTGACATTTCAACCGATCGGGTGGCCTTTTCGTCCCCTTTCGCGCACCACTGCTCATTCATTGAAGATCTGCTATTATTCCAGAAGGATTTTGGCTGATCTCTTATTTTTTTAGCGTCGGCATCGTCGTTAGCTTTCCAACGATAGCTCGCATGCCCAAATCCGATTTTTCTAGATTTTTCTGGAATTTTCTGAGCGCAGCTATGTGCTGAAATTGGCTGCTGTCTGAAATTTCACTTCAACCGATCGGTTGGGAGTCCAACCGATCGGTTGAAGTCAATTTCAGCAGTTTCGTAGTCTCTGTTTATCCCACCCGATCAGGTGAACTTTCACCCGATCGGGTGGGCCGTTTTTGACAGTTTTGGACCCGAACCGGTTGGGTTTTGAGGGGGCTTTTAAAAGGGAAGTTGGAGCACGACTTGGGTCGGACCTTCCTCAGTTTTTCTAGGGCTTTTTGCCCCTTTCTCTTGTGAGTTTAGATTAGGTTAGATTAGGTTTTCTATTGTAATAAGTCTTGTATTGGATTGAAAATTCAAACTGTCATGCCTCGCTTCCCAAAAATGTGGAGGCGAGACGTGAGAAGGTCCGCTCAGACTTGAAGCTAAAAAGCCGCAAGTCCGATAAGCGTCAAATAGAACTACAAATGGCAGGTCCTTGTAATGCAATACGAAAACAACAATAATAATAAGAAGGAGAGACAGATAAAATGTTCAATCTCAGATTATCCATTAATTAAATTACAATATCACAGAAAAGCCACCAGGCTAAAGGAAAAGAGTCTAAGGCCCAACATGGCCTACAAAATATAATATACAAAACAAAGGTGCCACGCACCGACAGCTAACAGGAATCCTAAAACATAAAGGAAACTCACCAAAGTCACCGGTGTCCACAAGACTCCTCCACAGCAAACACAACGTCCTCTGCAACAAGCTCTGGCTCTGAGTCTAACATGTGACACCCAAAAGAGAGAGGTGCACATGTCAGCAAGTCTAAAAAGACTTGTGCAAGGAAACTGAAAGGAAGGTAAACTAGAAACCTAGCAGTTATAGTATGATGCATAACATGGAAAATATAGCATGGAAGTGACAAGTAAAGGGAAGTACAAGTAGCACGTAGCAAGTATGGCATGGATAACAAGTTTTGCAAGTTTAAACACGGACAAGTACAAGTCAAGTAAATCACGTCAAGTAAATCACGTCAAGTGAACACGTCAAGTAACAAGTGGTAGTTGTGACATGTATTGTCAAGTAACAAGTACAAGGGATCACTCAACGAGTGCCCTATTGCCCGCAGGCTGTGTTCGCGCATCACGTACAAGGGATCACTCAACGAGTGCCCTATTGCCCGCAGGCTGTGTTCAAGTATCAAGTACAAGGGATCACTCGACGAGTGCCCTATTGCCCGCAGGCTGTGTTGAGCTCGTCTTCTGGAACACGAGCCAGAAAGTGTATTTAACAAGTATGGCGTAGAGGTGCACCTAACCGGAACAAGTAGCACTAGTATGTAGCGATGCTACGCAAACACGATGAGTATTCAAGTATGCAATGACATGAGCAGATATTCGCATACCGTTAATAGAAATTAAACATGACAGGCAAAATGCAATGACATGAACAGATATTCGCGTACCGTTAATTGAATTAAACGTGACAGGCAAAATGCAATGACATGAACAGATATTCGCGTACCGTTAATTGAATTAAACGTGACAGGCAAAATGCAATGACATGAACAGATATTCGCGTACCGTTAATTGAATTAAACATGGCAGTTAAAGATGCATGGATGACATGGCATGTAGTAAGGCGTACAGTTAAAGAATCACACATAGCAGTTTAATTTGCATGAACAACAAGTTAACTGGGTTGGATCTCGCTTCGTTGTCAAGCTAGATCATTTGAGGTGACGGATCTAGTTTCGTTGTCAAACTAGATCAAATATGTGTCTAGGCAGCTATCATTTCACTGTCTAGTCTCTTTTACGCTACTACAAGCAATTGGCCTAAGGCATGGCCTAAAACCCTAAGTGGCAAGTTTCACTTGCCTAGCACCGAGGAAGACGATCACGAAGGTTCGTCCCACAAGCGCTAATTTACGGGAATGGGATCGCTGCCATGGCAAAACATCATTAGGACAATATTCAACCTAGGTTTATTAGGGTTTAACAAAAATCACAAACAGGTTATGAGAGTATTAAGAGAACGATTTATTATCGGATCGTTAGCGGAAGAACGATGCCGAGCAAGCACGGCGACGAAAGAAACGATTCGAGGAACGTACGGTTCAGATCTGGACATGGGGAGAAAATCTGGAGAAATGGGGTTTTGGGGATTTTTGGGGGTTTTCCGGCGACCTAGAGGTGGTGGCCGGCCAAAATGGCGAGAGGGAAGCTCCAAAGGAGGAAGGAATGGCTTGGGATGAAGGAGGAAGGGTTTGGGGATGAAGGGGGATGATTTGGGGAAGGAGGAGGTTCAGGAGAAGAGATGGAAGAGAAGAAAACGATTGGGGGTTTATATAGAAAATCGTGTGACGGCTAGGGCAAACCTAGGGTTTCTGGGTGAATTAGTCGGTCAAAGAAGGGTGGCTGACCGACTAGTTTGGGAACTAGTCGTTCAGTCGAATAACTGTGACCGACTAAGAGCAAACAGTAACTCCTGAAGGAAAAATGAGCTTTGAATTAGTCGGTCTGTGAAGGCTTGTCAACCGACTAGTTTGAGAACTAGTCGGTCGGTGAGTGTTCATAGACCGACTAAGAGTAAACGGTAACTCGGCTGGGAAGATGATCAATGAACTAGTCGGTTGAAGAACAATGGCTGACCGACTAGATTACAATCTAGTCGGTCGAAAGATGTTCTCGGACCGACTAAAGATAAACAGTAACTTAGGGAAAATTAATCAAAGGAACTAGTCGGTTAAAGAACAAGTTCTGACCGACTAGTTTCACATCTAGTCGGTCGGTGGTTGTTCTTAGACCGACTAACGATAAACAGTAACTCCTGATTTATAATCAAAGCCCACTAGTCGGTCTATGAAGGATTGCCGACCGACTAGATCTCAATCTAGTCGGTTGGTTCTCCTTCTTGAACCAACTAACGTGCACGAAAAGTGTCGAATCGGAGCGCGAAGCCCCGGGAAGATTTCTACGGCTTCTAGGATCGATTAATACTCTAAGATATGAGCGATAAGAAGCTCGTCATGAGTGACTTACTCCAAGATCAACGATATAAGGAAGAGACTAGAAAATCACAACGAAACGATCGAAAACGAAAGCGACGGAGATGGGAAATCACGCATACGGAGAAAATCCACCAAACACACACACACATATATATATATATATATTAATGATAACACTAACATAGAAAAACCAGTCGTTACATCCTCCCCAACTTAAAATAAAGTCCGTCCTCGGACTTTCTAACATATCTAGTCGCTTTCGTAACTACCCTCAATCAATATCACATTAATATTCAACCACATATAGTCATTTCAAGTGCTTATATACGCACTAGGTAATCAAATATTAACACCACTATCACACACATCATACACTTATACTTATTACAATCAGTCAATTTCATACACGTATTTCATTCATTCATATAGTCACAACATCCTTATATAACTATTAAATACTTATTACATACCATGGTGCACCTACTCACAAACGACCAAATAGTTCACGTCACATCTAGATAACTACCTATGAACCAAATAATAAGGATACACTACTCCCTATATCTCCTAGTGCACATCCAATACCAAACAATCAATATGTGTAATCACACCATACCATTATTAAAACAAGTTCACTATATCTAATATACATTCACCATCATTATAATTTCACAATTTATAGTCATTCAAATGCATGCACACATTTCAACATATTATCACTTCATATATAGTCCTATAGCCATAATCACGACACACCACACATACCATAGTCACCAATTCCTATAACTATCACATACTTACCCGTGCATGGTGCACATCCACGCACGCTAATGTAACATTCATATATACCACTATATACTCAGCACATATACACACTTAGCTTTAGCTAGCACACAAATATTCACGCAACCAATTCCTTAGTGAATAACTATACCACAAGACCAACTCATATAACTATATATTGGTATAGCCACCCACAATCGTGTGCGTAACACAACCAGGCACACACAATTTAATCATCATACATACATCATCCATCACTATACACCAACCACATACAAATACACCATTGTACATAGAGTATACCCACTCAAGCTTGAGTGAGACTCAAAATCATCGCAGAGTATTCTATATACGTAACACAGCATTCATACATATACCAATACTATTCTAATGCATACACATCTACCAACATAACCATATACATATCATAATGTCAAACACCCATAATATTTAATCAGGTAATATCACATATTTCAATCACTTTATATATACCATAATAATATTACAGGCATCCTCACACTTATACTCATGCAGCCAATACATAATTACCTACACACAATATACCAATACCAACACACATACAACTTCATAAGCACCATGAAATTAAATACTCTACGATGACATATCAAATTACACTAAAGGGCTCATCAAACTATATTAAGGTTGACACGGGCGACGACAAGCTCTATTGGCTAGACAAAAGGAAAGAAACCGAAATCAAAAGCGTGACGAATGAAAAGACCGAAAAGCACGAGTTCATCTAGGACGAAGGTAAGGAGCCAGATTGGTTAGATGAACCAGGGTAAAACTGTGATTGCTTAGGTGGAAAGAGTAAGAGGTAAGGATACCCTTACGGAATAGAGAAAAAAATAGTATGTAAAAGTTTTAAGTTAAAATACGAAAAGTTTGAAAACTGTTGTACTTCAAAAGTTGGTGTCCCTTTTCGTATAAAAATATTTAGAGGTCGATAAAACAAATTGTTCGAAATAAGCTTGAGTCGAATATACATGATAGGAGAAAACGGTTTATTGGTTTATATAAAATCATTATAAAAGGAAGTAAATCATTTATACGAATATTAGGGTCGTAGTTTAGAAAATATTACACAGTAGTAATTTAATAACGTTTGCAAAGTTTGAAATTAAATTAAATTAACTGAAGAATTTAAACTCAGGTTAAATGCTTTCAAGGTCTTTAAGTCAGGGGAAAAATTTAAAGTAATCAATATTGAAACTACTTTTAGAGGAATCAAGAATGGCCAAAAAGAACTGTTTTAGACAAAGCTCTTAACATATGAGCTAACGAGCCTAGTACGGATATATAAAAATATTTGAAATTCAATTTAGTTTAGAAATTATTCTAAGAGCATGTATGGTAAACGGAAAGATAATATTAACTTAGTAGTATGGAAAGGAGTAAGGATATATAAAATCATCAAGTTGGCATTAAAACTTTAAAATCGTTTTATGAAGGGTCTAGGTCAGGGAATGGTTATGAAAAGTAATTTTACGAAGATCTGAACTAGGGAAAACGTTGAGCTTAAAATCGACTTGCTGAAAACTGAAATCATATGCGACTTGAAAGGTATATTAAAGGAAGCGCGACGAGTCATTTGAATCGTATAAATAAGAAAGGAAAATTATAAATCGAATTGGGAGAAGAAAATAGAAATACGGCTCAGAATACAATTAATATGTGAAAAGGAACAAGATATTTAAATATGTATGAAAAGTATAGGCTGGAAAAACATTATAAAACAGTAATCAAAATCTCGTCAAAACTTTCGAAATTTCAAAATAAATTTAAGTCAACGGAAAGCATGAAGTCCAAATACATATATTTAAAAGTTTTCGAATGAGTTTAAACTTAGCGAATAAGGGAATCGAAAATACTTCCAAAGATTCAGCATTTGCGATAAAGAGATTTTAAAGTATGTATGCTAAACGGTTAGAATAAATCTCATAGTTTAGAAAAATGGTATATCGAATTTTCAAAATAGTATCAGAGTCCTTAAACCGAAATGCGAAAAAATATAGATTAGAAAATGGTTACAAGATAGTAATTTAAAATTACGACCAAATAGACTTTGAAATCTAAGAATTGCTTTAACTTAACCGAAGGTAAGGGAAATATACGTGAAGGGGGTTTTAAATGAAATTTAAATTGAGTAAAAACTCTTAATGAAGGGAAATCGAAAATAACTTTGAAGGAGAAATCAAGCTTTGCGAAGGAAGACATTTGAAAGGTCAACGATTATCGAAACGTGGTGGTCATGGGGATCGAGGCAAGGAATTTGTCGCATGATCGAAACATAAACACGCCCAGGATATGACTCAGGAACCTACAGGAAACTCATACGGTCGACCAACTAAAGATTTGGGGAACTAAGCGCTAAGACTTTCTAAGGAACTAGACAATAATTAAATGCGTTCAGCTTGGTCCGAAATCGATGAACCCAAGCGAACGACCAAAGAAATCCTAGGAATATATCATGGTCAGAGCTAGACAGGAACCACTAAGGTAACTCTTAAGACTATCATATCAATCACTAGCATGGAGTCTACCAACAATCAGGGGCCTCTAACTAGCAAGCACCGACGTCTAATAAGTCTTACTATAGTCCTGATCTAATGGATTTCCTACTAAGCTGGGACAGATGCTCTAACACGCCTACCAGCCACCTAAGACATAGGAACGCTAAAAACCTAGACTCCGGGCTTATAACTTGGATGTTCTAATTTATTTAATGGACATTCTATAATTATTATCTTTGTTCCGATAGTTCGCATTTGCAAATGGACCTGCATGGGCCACCAATAAAACCTGTCACGCCCCGCTTCCCAAAAATGTGGAGGCGAGACGTGAGAAGGTCCGCTCAGACTTGAAGCTGAAAAGCCGCAAGTCCGATAAGCGTCAAATAGAACTACAAATGGCAGGTCCTTGCAATGCAATACGAAAACAACAATAATAATAAGAAGGAGAGACAGATAAAATGTTCAATCTCAGATTATCCATTAATTAAATTACAATATCACAGAAAAGCCACCAGGCTAAAGGAAAAGAGTCTAAGGCCCAACATGGCCTACAAAATATAACATACAAAACAAAGGTGCCACGCACCGACATCTAACAGGAATCCTAAAACATAAAGGAAGCTCAACAAAGTCACCGGTGTCCACAAGACTCCTCCACAGCAAACACAACGTCCTCTGCAACAAGCTCTGGCTCTGAGTCTAACATGTGACACCCAAAAGAGAGAGGGGCACATGTCAGCAAGTCTAAAAAGACTTGTGCAAGGAAACTGAAAGGAAGGTAAACTAGAAACCTAGCAGTTATAGTATGATGCATAACATGGCAAATATAGCATGGAAGTGACAAGTAAAGGGAAGTACAAGTAGCACGTAGCAAGTATGGCATGGATAACAAGTTTTGCAAGTTTAAACACGGACAAGTACAAGTCAAGTAAATCACGTCAAGTAAATCACGTCAAGTGAACACGTCAAGTAACAAGTGGTAGTTGTGACATGTATTGTCAAGTAACAAGTACAAGGGATCACTCAACGAGTGCCCTATTGCCCGCAGGCTGTGTTCGCGCATCACGTACAAGGGATCACTCAACGAGTGCCCTATTGCCCGCAGGCTGTGTTCAAGTATCAAGTACAAGGGATCACTCGACGAGTGCCCTATTGCCCGCAGGCTGTGTTGAGCTCGGCTTCTGGAACACGAGCCAGAAAGTGTATTTAACAAGTATGGCGTAGGGGTGCACCTAGCCGGAACAAGAAGCACTAGTATGTAGCGATGCTACGCAAACACGATGAGTATTCAAGTATGCAATGACATGAGCAGATATTCGCATACCGTTAATAGAAATTAAACATGACAGGCAAAATGCAATGACATGAACAGATATTCGCGTACCGTTAATTGAATTAAACGTGACAGGCAAAATGCAATGACATGAACAGATATTCGCGTACCGTTAATTGAATTAAACGTGACAGGCAAAATGCAATGACATGAACAGATATTCGCGTACCGTTAATTGAATTAAACATGGCAGTTAAAGATGCATGGATGACATGGCATGTAGTAAGGCGTACAGTTAAAGAATCACACATAGCAGTTTAATTTGCATGAACAACAAGTTAACTGGGTTGGATCTCGCTTCGTTGTCAAGCTAGATCATTTGAGGTGACGGATCTAGTTTCGTTGTCAAACTAGATCAAATATGTGTCTAGGCAGCTATCATTTCACTGTCTAGTCTCTTTTACGCTACTACAAGCAATTGGCCTAAGGCATGGCCTAAAACCCTAAGTGGCAAGTTTCACTTGCCTAGCACCGAGGAAGACGATCACGAAGGTTCGTCCCACAAGCGCTAATTTACGGGAATGGGATCGCTGCCATGGCAAAACATCATTAGGACAATATTCAACCTAGGTTTATTAGGGTTTAACAAAAATCACAAACAGGTTATGAGAGTATTAAGAGAACGATTTATTATCGGATCGTTAGCGGAAGAACGATGCCGAGCAAGCACGGCGACGAAAGAAACGATCCGAGGAACGTACGGTTCAGATCTGGACATGGGGAGAAAATCTGGAGAAATGGGGTTTTGGGGATTTTTGGGGGTTTTCCGGCGACCTAGAG
This sequence comes from Scilla litardierei, assembly GCA_030789695.1. Classification (NCBI taxonomy): domain Eukaryota; kingdom Viridiplantae; phylum Streptophyta; class Magnoliopsida; order Asparagales; family Asparagaceae; genus Scilla; species Scilla litardierei. Next base: position 39,509,448 of record CM061133.1, read on the forward strand.
GTGGTGGCCGGCCAAAATGGCGAGAGGGAAGCTCCAAAGGAGGAAGGAATGGCTTGGGATGAAGGAGGAAGGGTTTGGGGATGAAGGGGGATGATTTGGGGAAGGAGGAGGTTCAGGAGAAGAGATGGAAGAGAAGAAAATGATTGGGGGTTTATATAGAAAATCGTGTGACGGCTAGGGCAAACCTAGGGTTTTTGGGTGAATTAGTCGGTCAAAGAAGGGTGGCTGACCGACTAGTTTGGGAACTAGTCGGTCAGTCGAATAACTGTGACCGACTAAGAGCAAACAGTAACTCCTGAAGGAAAAATGAGCTTTGAATTAGTCGGTCTGTGAAGGCTTGTCAACCGACTAGTTTGAGAACTAGTCGGTCGGTGAGTGTTCATAGACCGACTAAGAGTAAACGGTAACTCGGCAGGGAAGATGATCAATGAACTAGTCGGTTGAAGAACAATGGCTGACAGACTAGATTACAATCTAGTCGGTCGAAAGATGTTCTCGGACCGACTAAAGATAAACAGTAACTTAGGGGAAATTAATCAAAGGAACTAGTCGGTTAAAGAACAAGTTCTGACCGACTAGTTCACATCTAGTCGGTCGGTGGTTGTTCTTAGACCGACTAACGATAAACAGTAACTCCTGAATTATAATCAAAGCCCACTAGTCGGTCCATGAAGGATTGCCGACCGACTAGATCTCAATCTAGTCGGTTGGTTCTCCTTCTTGAACCAACTAACGTGCACGAAAAGTGTCGAATCGGAGCGCGAAGCCCCGGGAAGATTTCTACGGCTTCTAGGATCGATTTATACTCTATGATATGAGCGATAAGAAGCTCGTCATGAGTGACTTACTCCAAGATCAACGATATAAGGAAGAGACTAGAAAATCACAACGAAACGATCGAAAACGAAAGCGACGGAGATGGGAAATCACGCATACGGAGAAAATCCACCAAACACACACACACAGATATATATATATATATATATATATATATATATATATATATATATATATATATATATATATATATATATATATATATATATATATATATATATATATATAAACGATAACACTAACATAGAAAAACCAGTCGTTACACAAACTCAAGATAAGTATTTTCTTCTCTCTTTTTCTATTGTATTGTGTTATTTTCTTTATTGCTCAATGGTGAATGTTTGTATGTCATTTCTTTTGCTTGTTTTTATGTTTCTCACCATTGAGTAGTGTTGATGAACCCTAATACGGGTTAGGGTAGGATTGATGCTTGGAAATTTACATTTGGCTTGGTTGCATGGCATGTGTTCGATGAAATGTGTCAATAGGGATTTCTAGCAATCTGGGTCCAATTCGTACGGCAACACACTAGTTGTGTTGGGGGTTGGGGTCCGGTGCTTGTCCAGTTAAGATCCTCTTCGATGTATTGCTAGAAATCACATTCGACCTATTTGGCCATTAGGGTTACGCGGGGGTGGTTCATTGTCATTGGCGGGAGAAAGACCGCCTTTGACCGTCGGGCCAAGGGGGAATAAACTTGGCGGTTGGCTCCCTAGCCATAGCTCACGCCCCTAGTGTAGACATGGAGTCCTCGCGCGTGGGAATGGCTTGGACGAAGTGTTGGGAGATATCATTGTGGCCTTAATGCTCTCGGTTGCGGAAGGTGTTAATGGACATGGGAATGCCCACCGTCTGGAACCGGGTAGGCCTGGCGTGCTTGGCACCGACCGGAATATCGGGTCATGGACGCTAGGTACCACCTTTTGGGGCAATGTCTCACCCTCGGTCAAGTCAAATGCCAAGTGTCATGAGTGCTCTAGCCCATGTTGGCGAGGATTCATTTCGTGTCTTTTTCATTTCTTTCTTTTATTTCCACACTTCCACCCATACTATCCGCGTAGCTAGCATACGACCTAGGCGAGGCTAGTAGCCACTCAAGCCATCCACCTCCCTGAGTTCGATAAACCCGCACCCTACACTAACCGTGCACTTGCGGTAAAACGACACCGCGCCCAAACCGTAAACGGGGCGCCGGTCAAGTAGCTGATTATCGAACACAAGCTTTGTTGACCACATAACTTGCCACAATATTTGAGTGCACAAGCCCTAGCTGCAACATGAGTTGCTGAGGAGACGGAACGTGACGCGACATCTACACCTTGCCAGACAAGATCTGGTTCGTGCCAATTGACAGAGACGACTACGCCTATACACTGAGATTCTCTAAACTCTATTACTATTATCTGTGTGTACTAGTGTAGCGATCTCTGTAGGAGAAACTTTACCGTATTTGTGTTACTTTTGGGGTCTTGTCTGGTGGGTGCTAGACAAGAGGGACTTGGCTAGTTGGGACTAGCCAAGAGAGAGCATATTAAATTTATTGAGCACTCTGGTGAGTGCAGGTACTAAGAGCTAGGTGAGTGTAGACTGGGTGCTCTAGCTACAAGCTGTACTAGGTAATATTTCTAATATAGTATTTGCTTTCGGGGCTGGACATAGGTCGTGGGTGTGACTGAACCAGGGTAAATCTGCTGTACTTCTGTGATTGTCTATTATTTACCATGCCTGTGATTTTAACTGAGTGTGATTTCTCGTGGGTTGCGCGACAATTTTTATAAGCTTACTCACCCTCCTTTAGGCTTAGATCCAGATCCATCAAGTGGTATCAGAGCATGCTATATGATCTAGCCTAGGATTGACCATGTCGGACTCTACTGATTATGCTTTTGCTGAAGGTCAGTCCATATCACGACCCCCATGATTTAATGGAGTAGATTATGCTTATTGGAAAACTAGAATGAAAATCTACTTAGCTGCTGTTGATAATATATGGATTATTGTTGAAAAAGGCTATAGTCCACACATGATTAAAATCCAAGATACTGAAATGTTGAAACCTGAAGATAAATGAGATGACAATGATAAAAAAACGATTTTCCTTGAATAATAAAGCCATAAATGCGCTCATTTGTTCATTAGATAAATCTGAATTTAATCGTATCTCACATTGTCTAACTACGCAGGAAATATGACATAGCTGGAGGTAACGCATAAAGGCACGTCACAAGTAAAGGAATCCAGACTTGCGCTGCTAAGTACAGAATATGAGAGTTTCTACATGCTGCCATCTGAGTCCGTCAAGGAGATGTTCGCGAGATTCACGGACATCATATATAAATCCAGCTCTCTTGGTAAGCCATACTCTAGCCTTGAACAAGTAAGGAAGATCTTACGGGCACTACCAAGCTCATTCAGGCCTAAAGTCAACGCCATCCAAGAAGCAAAAGATCTATCTCAGATGAGGGTGGAGGACTTGATAGGTAATTTAATGTCTCATGAGCTTGAGTTGCCGAACGTTAAAGCTAGAGAGAATCCTGAGGAGAAGGAAAAAAGCTTTGAAGCCACTAGCTCTGAAAGCTAGTGAAGATGACGATGATGAGGAGATGGCGCTGATTGTCAGAAATTTCAGGAAATTCATTAGAACGCCTCAGGGAAGAGCAGAAATGCAAAACAGGTTTAATCGTTCTAATAATTTTAATTCTGCTAAAAAATCTTCTGAGCAGACTGCTACTGACCATGTCATATGTTTCAAATGCAACAGGAGGGGACATTATATGAAGCATTGCAAACAAGAGACCGCTCAAGTTGAAAAGTAAAAGGAAAAGCCAAAATGCTAACATGGGACATGGATAGCCAAGCTGAGGATGATGATGATGAGGTTGTAGCTTTCACTTCCCTCTGCTTGATGGGAGAATTGGATGAGGTAACATCTTGCACCAATAGAGTTGATATTAGACATTTGTGTAAAGAAATGCAAATTGAACTAGATATGCAACGGTGTATTACTGACGATATGCAAGATGTTATTGAGAACCTAAAATCTGCTTTAGAAGATTATAAAAAGTCTAATGGTGAATTACAACAAGAAAATTGTGGCATGTTTCATGAAACAAATGATTTAAAAGAAAAACTTCTTGCTTGTAATTCTATCATTGCTCTGTTGGAGAATGAAAATTTTAGGTTGCATGAAAAAGCTACTTGTCTTTCTTGTCCTTCCTTATTGAATGCTATTAGCATGCTTAATCAAGATTTAATTAAGCTTGAAATTGAAAAAGATTATGTGATTAGAGAGCTGAATGATAAATTCAGTATGTTGAATAATGATTTTAAAAGAAAAATGATTGAGTTTGAAAAGAAGGAAGAGGAAAACAAGAAAGCTTTTTTAAGTAAATGTACTTTGCTTGTGAACAAAAATACTCATTTGAAATCCAAAGTCGCTAGTCTAGAATTGTCATTAAAGAAATTTTCTATTGGAAAACAAAATTTGGACATTATTCTTGGAAATCAACTTTATGGCAATAATAGGCGAGGACTAGGATATGGTTTTAAAAATGTTGAAAAATCAAAATTTAGAAAAGTTCACATTGAAACAACAAAGGTCAGAAATTTTCATGCAAAGTGCTTTACATGTGGATGCGTTGGTCATACTTCATATCATTGTAAATATAGGAACAAAAACATTAAGTTCAAACAAATATGGGTTCCTAAATCTTTGATGACTAGTGTGAGTGGATCTTGCTGGATTTCAAGGACACACATAGTATCTACCATGTAGGTACGATGGAGATTTAGCGAGGAGTTTTCAATTGAACGTTTTCATTATATAGCTCCTTAGCCAAACGGCGACACGAAGGTATATCTTTCTCTTTGAACTTAATGCACACCTTCATAGATTTTTTTGTGCGTAACTTTGTGTGTGTGTGCTAGTTTACTTGAGTCATTATTTATAAAAATAAAAAAAATGATAAAACTTAGACCGAGATGTCATGCTTTCTTGTATGCTTGAACTTTTTTCCTTGTTTGTGTGCTAGTAGTTGCATGGTTATGTGTGCATGATTTTCTTTATTTTGTGTGACTGCATCTCATGTTTGCTTTTACCTCATGCATAAAAACAAAAAAAATTAAACAAAACAAAATGGTGCTTCAATGTGTATCTTTCTCTTTGATTCATTAAAAGAAGTCTTCATGAATGATTTTCATATCTATGTAGAAATTGGTGTATTATTTCCTTTGCTACATGTGCATGTTAAACTTTCTAAATGCTCAAGACATGTCCAATGACTCAAATAACTTGATTTCTACACCTCCATCTTCACTTCCACATGTATTAAAAATTGTTGCACATTTGGAGATATCGCTTATGAAATTGGGTATGTGAATGTAGGAGGAAAACTTAACTGAAAATCTAAGCGATATGATATACCTTGCCATGGATAAAAATTGAGCAAATAAACATGTTGGTATGATTATAAACAAAAATTTGAAAAAAGGGGGGGGGGGGGGGAATACTTACTCTGTATGAAAAATGGATACAATCCTTGGCAACGGTATTACCCACGAGTATCCAACATAAGCTTTATGGGTAAACTTTAGCGTTGGTGTATTTACTCGTCAAGCAATATCACCCCCACATCTAAGAGTCCGTATATGCTATGTTTTGGGGGTATGGTACGTTGAACTCATTTTTTAATGAGATGAGAAAAATCAATCCTAGGTGATAGAACGTTAAATGGAAAATGTGGATTGGTTTCTGGTTGGCTTTTGTAAATGATACTCCCTATGTGCTTCAATTTTAATCATCACACGTACACGTTGGTGTTGAAGTCTTAGTTGTTTAATTTCATTGGATTTTGACTTGATTATTATATGATTGTATGTATACAATCGTTGGTAATGGTTAATAATACTCTCTTTTTGCATGTTATATGATTTTGACTTCGTGTAATAACTTTTAATGATAACAAAAGGGGGATAAAATTTTGGGAAGATTTGGTATTGTGGCATTTGGTACTATCTTTATAATGCTCATGAAAATATGATTGCTTGATTAAGAGGGAGCATTAATGAGTATTGAGGAAGTGCAAAAATAGGGGGAGCATGCATATTGTTAACTTTGCACACCAGTGTTTGCACGTCATTATTTATCATCGAATGTCACCCTCTATCATCACACTTTCACACATTCTATTTGGAACTTTATTGTGCAAATCTTATACCTAGTTTGTTATCAACAAAATGGGGAGAATGTTGGTAACAATGATCTATGAACTTCGTGTTTGATGATAACAAACGTGTGTGAATGTTTTTAACATGGGTGTTAAGTGTTTCAGGAATGGCAAACGTGTGATTAATACAAAGGGAGTACCATACCATTCTGGCCAAGCAGAATACAAAGGAGCAATGCAACCTTAAAGTTTTAGTTGCTGGAATCAAATCGTAGGGACTAAATTCAAGTGAAAGGAAAAACAAAAAATATCAGAACTTCCCAGGCCGAAATTATTAAGAAGAGATACGTGCCTAGGAGAGCCGTAGCATTCCCAAGCAGTATACATTCTTTTTTATCAAAACCATATTCTCTTCTCTTGGGCACAGCCGAAAAAATTTAAAACCTAGGAGAGCCGCACGAATTGGGGGGGGGGGGGGGGCAGCTGTAAGTTCATGTGGTTTTTTTGGCAGCAGAAAAAAACCATCAAATTGAATCTCCAAGAGCAACCACACCAATCTTGATCCCATAAAAGATCTCCAAGAGCCTTTTTTTGTTGTTGATTGGCCATCCTTAAGAGTCTCTTCCCCCTTGAAAATCAAAAAGAACAGGCCGAACTTTTCTTTCTTTCTTGTTGCAATCATTAAGAGCACTTGCTATGTTAATTCGTCCCCCTTGAGCCAAGAACCTAAAGAGATATATTTTGCAAAGAGCCAATCATCCCCGAGCCTGCCGTTTCTCCCTACAATTCCCCAAGCTGCCGAAATATTTGAAACCCATATGTGCTTGCCACTTTTGATTGACCAAAGCACTAAAGAGAGAAGGACAAGAGGCCCTATGCATCAAACAAAATAAATGAAGTAAAGGCCGGCCATTGTAGTGTCAAAGGGATGCACGTGATCAACTTTCAAAGGGGCAAAAATTCTGAGCGTTTAATTCTTTCACCTACCTTTTGATTTGAGTTCCTATTTACTTATATTTTTGTTTGCTTTGCAGGAGTATGTGGCCAAAATTTCTGAGTTGAATACATCACCATCTTGTCGCATTTTTGACTAGGGTGCCAAACAAATCTGGTCACAAAGCAAAGGGACCATGTACAGCCAAATTGTTTTGTGACCCTTCACTATCTCATTGCTTGCCAACTAGAGAGGAGCGAACACATCTTGGTTGTTGACCAACATCAGCATCTTGGGGTCATTGCCACACCATTGGATTTCAAACATCAGCCTCCACAAGGACATCCAATTCATCTTCAGCACATCATAGTCGTAGGCTACAAAGGGGAAGAGTCAAGGGGTTCGTAAACTCACACATCCAAGGAGTAGAGGACTACCGAACACAAGCTTTGCCGACCACATAACTTGCCGCAATATTTGAGTGCACAAGCCCTAGTTGCAATTTGAGTTGCTGAGGAGATGAAACGTGACGCGACATCTACACCTTGCCAGACGAGAGCTGGCCCATGCAAATTGATAGAGGCGACTATGCCTTCACACTGAGATTCTCTAAACTCTATTACTTTTATCTGTGTGTACTAGTATAGCGATCTCTGTAGGGGAAACTTTACCGTATTTGTGTTACTTTTGGGGTTTTGTCTGGTGGGTACTAGACAAGAGGGACTTGGCTAGTTGGGACTAGCCAAGAGAGAGCATTTGCTAGGATTAGATTTGTTGAGCACTCAGATGAGTGCAGGTACTGAGAGCCAGGTGAGTGTAGAGTGGGTGCTCTAGCTACAGGCTGTACTAGGTAATATTTCTAATATATTATTTGCTTTCGGGGCTGGACGTAGGTCGTAGGTGCAACCGAACCAGGGTAAATCTGTTGTGCATCTGTGATTGTCTATTATTTACCATGCCTGTGATTTTAACTACATGTGATTTCTCATGGGTTGCACGAGAATTTTTATAAGCCTATTCACCCCCTCTAGGCTTAGATCCAGATCCATCAGTTGGTTCAATGTAAAGAAGCTTGGGCCTTAGGGATCACTACTAGGACCGTCGGAGGTCGATGTTAGAATAGGATTCCTAGTTGCATTTGGTTTATGGGGTTGGTTTCTCAGCTTATACCACTCTCGTGGGTTAAAGATTTGAGTTACTTCGGTGACTCTCATTAATGCAATGGCGGTAGCAGTCAATGTAGTGATATAGTTCATTGGTGGATCCCCTCAATGCACGAGCCATGCATGGTCACGAGCCTTGGTTGGATACACTAACTCCCTAATTAAATACCAAGGATGCTCCTTAAGCTAATCAATCCCACCGACTGTGGGCATGATCTCAGTATGAGTTCTCCTAGAGATTTGGATGGATCGACCAAAATACTCCCCTTGTATTCCCAACTCAACCTAGAAATCCAGATCTACATCTCTTTCTTAGAGTCTTAGCGCTAACCCATCAGCCCTAGAGAAGACTACTCACACATAGAAATCATGATAAATAAAAATGCACTTTTTGCCATAGAAAACATCGTAGCAATTAAATCAAGGAAGAAATGAGGATCTTATGTACCGAAATCGAGAAAGAACGATACCCAATAGAGAATAAAAGAACTCCCACAGATTCCAAGGTGCAAGAGACAAGAAAAATCCGATCTTTTGCAAAGACGGCTCAATCCAAAACCCTAGATCTAAAAACAACCAATTTAAAATCTCCTTTCTCCAAATTAATTAAAAAGCTCAGCACCCTAAAACGTCAGGAAAAATCCCTTAAATACATAGAGGGTGGACCCCAATAAAAAATCTGAAAATCTGGAAGTTTGGAGCCCACACGTTGTCGACCGAGTCGGCTGCTTGGTCGAGTAGGCACCTGCTCGGTCGAGTAGGTACCTTAGCTGCTGCTTGCTAGAAAAGGGGTCTGGGCTACTCGGTCGAGTAGCTCGCCTGCTCGGTCGAGTTGTCAGTAGGTCGAAACTCTCCTTCCAAATTGTCGATCTGCTTACTTGGGTCGAGTATGCCCTGCTCGGTCGAGTCGTCAGAAGATCAAATATTCTTCTCCAAAATGTCATTCTGCCGGCTTGGGTTGAGTAGGTACTGCTCAGTTGAGTAGGATGCTGGTGGGAAGGAGATCGACTCGGGCCGAGTCGTCACTTTGCTCGATCAAGTAGGATGCACACGCCCTTTCTGCTGGACTCGTGTATCAGCTCGACCGAGTAGCTTGTGCTACTCGGGTCGAGCCGCCTGGGAAAGCTGCATATGCTTGGGCTTTGACTCCTTTCTCTCGCTAGCTTCTCCTCTTCTCTTCCTATATGCTTCCGAACCTCGGCGAACTCTGGTAGAGCCTCGCCACGACATCACGGACGTGCTGGATGTGTCCATGTCCCAAAATGGCTCCTGTTACGACCTAAAGATCATGGGAGTCCGACTCCGGCCCAGATCCGCTGACATACCTCATTGAATCACCCCTTTGCAAAAGGGCCGCCGTCCCGGAGGTCCGAGGCTACATGGGAATGGGCGCACCTCGCAGCACTCCCCCTCCTGGCCGAGGCGTACAACCGCAGGCGCTCGGCCCGCCAGGGGCAGTGCGTCTGGGGAGTGCCCAGACAGTTCCACCTGGGATGCTGACAGAGGCATGTGCATATCCCTCCTTGCCAGCGGTCCACGACCCACGACCGAAAAGGTGTGCGGCCGGGCCGGACAACCCTCGAGCAGGTCGACCCGGCGGGTCCCCACGAACCCAGACGCTGGGGATATCATTGCCGGACCTTTAGTTCGTCACGAACGACAAACAACCTAGTGTAAGGACATGACTGACACTAACACCTCCTGACCATCTGACAAAGCGCCCCCGGCCGCTGAGCCCCCTGACACTTAATGCTTTCGACCCTGACACCCTGACAAAAGAGCCCCTGGCCGTTACACCATCTGACAAAAGCGGGGCAGACACTCCTGTTCCTGACATCCTCGTCCGAAGCTTCCGCTGACAGCCGAGCCAGCTCAGCACGTCGAGTCAGCATGCCAGGTCAGCCCCACCTAATCATCTCCCATCAGGTATAAATACCCCCTCACTTCTTACGGTGAGGAGGTTGGCAAATTCTCTCTGATTCCATTATTCACACACGAGAGCAAGGGTCGTCCATATCTTTGTTCTCCCACATATAGCTCGTCACGTACGGTCGACACACCCTCAGTCCGACCGGCGTGCCTAGCCCCCGTTTTAAGTCCAATTACTGACTTAGGCATCAGAGGGGCTAAGGGTTGGACCCCAACCCTGCCCTTCTGACGAGTTGCTCGTGGTGCAGGAAAGCTCGCCCCTTGGTCGACATCAGCCTTTGGCTCCTGCCACCCGATCCTCCTCCTCCGTGTTCGGTGAGATTTGACTCTGTGGCATCCCCCGGCGGCAAGTTTAGCCTCTTCACCCCACTAATCACTTGTTAAATAACCCACCTAAATCCTCTTATCAATATAACCACCGTGCCCTTGGTTCCCCTCAATAAAAATTCATTGTACGCGAGTTCTACCTCGTAACAATTGGCGCTGTCTGTGGAAAACGAAGGGTCACACCTATGTTAGACTCCATGCCGATCACTCGGAACCCTGATCATGGCAAGGATCCCGTGGGTCAGGAGCCACTCTCTCTACCAATCACCCCGGTGACCGACCCCCCTCCGGGGATATGTGCCGAGACAGTCCAAACCTCAGCCCACGCCATCCAGAAGAGCTTCGATGCCGTTACTCAGGCGATGGGAGGCTACGCGGCGATGGGAGTGGAGCCACTGCCCGGCCCCTCGGAGCCCCCGAGCGTGAGACGGAATCTTTACCCTCAGTTCGAGGAGGAGGGGGGAGATAGGGGGCTCGCCAAGGAGATTGTGGCCCAGCAGAAGCTCTTGGAAGAGGAAATGGAGGTCGCGCGGTTGTGGAGGCACTGGGAGGAGGCGGCCGCCATGCGAAGGCATTTGGACTAAGCGACCGAGGCCGCCCGGCGGGCCTACCAGGACAAAGAAACGGCCCGCCACCAGCTCTGCTTCATCATCGCGGAGCGCGAAAGGATACGAAGGGAGAATGAAGGCAACCGGGAAATCCCAGAGGTGACGGCGATGGGCCGGCGGTTCGAGGACGGGCGCAGCCCATTGTTGGCCAGATCCCCACCGGGAAGAGGGAGCCCGCCTCGCCAGTACCCCTCCCCCGATCGCCAGCGTGAGGAAGCCGTATGTCGAAAACTACGCTTCCTCACCGTCGAGCGCGAAAGGCTTCTGTGGGAGAATCAGGAGCGGATGGAGATCCGGGGGGAGGCGGCCAGAGGGCGATGGTACTGGGAGAACCGTAGCCCGTAACCTGTCGAATCCTCAACCCGGGGAAGGAGTCTCCCCAGGCGACCGTCACGCAACTCCCCGGGGCGGGAGGACCATCGGCAGCCGCGGCACGACCGGAGCCAGACCCTCGAATGGCGGAGGGGGGATGCGCCCGAGCGCCCCGCCTACCCGGAGGAGGCCACGCCGCTGGCACGGTGGATCACGTCCGCCCCTGAGGCTAGTAAGGTTCAAACCCCCCCCACCTCACCACCTACAACGGAAGAGGTGACCCCCTCACGCACGTGCAACAATACCGGGGGGCGATGAAGGCGCAGGATATGGACGAGGCATTCCTGTGCAAGCATTTCTCGCAAAGTCTGAGGGACACGGCGTTGGATTGGTACTTCGACCTACCCGCAAGATCCATTGGGAGCTTTGGCGAGCTATCCCACAAGTTCTGCCAAGAGTTTCGGGCCGGGCGGACGAAGAAGAAGCCCTTGGACTATCTCATCACGATAGTCCAAGGAGAAGGGGAGACGACGGGTAGATACCTGCGCCGCTTCCAGGATGAGAGATGGGCGGTGGTGACCTGCGACGACGAGGTACTCATGCTGGCCTTCAAGACGGGATTGCAGACTCAGAGCCTCCACAAATCCCTTGTCCGAGATCCGTCGACCGACTATGAGGCGCTGGTTGCTATGGCGGAGAGGCATGCATTGGCCGAAGAGACTCTCGGCACAAAGGCCCTATTTCCCCCGGCGAAGCCGCTCCACGGCGAGCCCCGGTCACACCCTCGGCCAAGGCAAGAAGATGGGCATCGAGGGCATGACCAGTTGGCCCAACCAAGGTGCGAACCGACGGGGCGATGCCCACAAGATCGCCCTGGCCCGGCCCGAGAGTTCGCCCCGGCCTAAGGGCCCGCCCGAGTCATCCCGAGACAAGAAGGCCCCCCTACGGGTGCATTACACGCAGCTCAATGCCCCCTGATAGAGGTGATGGCCGCGACGACGAGAGCCGGACTGCTGCCGGATCCGCCTCGGAAAATGAAGTCGGATCCGGCCCGGAGAGATTTCCAAAAATATTGCCACCGGGACCACGGCCATGACACCGATGACTGCTTCACCCTCAAAAGGGAAATCGAGCGGTTGATCCAGGCGGGCCACCTAGGGGGCTTCGTCGGGGGCATGAGACCAGACCGAGAAGAGGGGAACCATCGGAGGGCACGACGAGTAGACCCTCCAACGCACGGTGAGCGGGAAGAACCTCTACCCCCGAAACCGGTCATGCGCATAAACATGATAAGCGACGGGCCATCCTCCGGAGGAGCGTCATCGTCAAGCAAAAAGGTGTACGCGAGGCAAGTGATGACGGCGGGTTTCGGAGGGGATCCGAGGGGGAGAAGGATAACCTACCCTCCCATTACTTTCAGCGACGAGGATCTAGAGGGAGTCGAGCAGCCACACGACGACACCATCGTCATCGAGGCCCAAATAGGGACGGCCATCGTAAGCCGCCTCCTGATCGACACAGGGAGCTCTTGCGACATCCTATTTATGTCCACAATCGAAAAGATGGGGTTAAGGCCGACGGACCTGAGACCCTGCACCGGGCCCCTCGTCGGCTTCACCGGTCACTCGACCCCTATTGTAGGAGTGATCATCTTGCCAATAACTCTCGGAGAAGAACCGCAGGTCATCACCCGAATGACTCTATTCGTTGTGGTCAACATTGCGTCGGCGTACAACGGGATCATAGGACGACCCTACATGGCGGCCATCGGAGCGCTCCCCAGCCTGCTCCACCAGATGGTCAAGTTCCAAACCCCCCGAGGGGTTGGGTCAGTGCGGGGAAGCCAGAAGCTGTCTAGGAGCTGCTACGTGGGATCGACCAAACACAAGGGTCCAGAGCAAAACCTGAGGGTCGACCTACCCGGGTGGAGGGACGACTCCTACCATCAAAAGACGGCTCCTGCTGACGGCACCGCAGAAGAGGACCAGACCTGCCGTGCCCACCCCAGCCCCCCTTGACGAGGGCGGGCTAATCCCTCAGAAGAACGCGGAACACCAGTCGTGATGTAGTCGAAAACTGTAAGTCTCGAATGAAATACCCTTTTCCCTTTTGAATCTTCGAATTTTGCCATTTCCACCCGAAAATTTCAGCCCAGAAACGCAAGACTCCGGGGCAGGACCAATCATCGCCACCAAAACCGGAGAGGGGCACGGGCCGAGCTACGCGCTCGCTCCCCCCACCAAAGAAGACCTCCGGGGGAAGCTTACGGAGCTTAGCCACCCAAACCGGAGCGCCATATGCGGGGTAGGCGACGGCCCAACACCCGTCCGACTATAGAGGCTGCGGGGAGGCGACGGCCCAATACCCGCCCTCTCAAAGACTCCAGGGCATAACCAATCCTTGCCACCCAAACCGGAGAGGGGCACGGGCCGAGCTACGCGCTCGCTCCCCCCACCAAAGAATACCTCTAGGGCAAGCTTACGGAGCTTAGCCACCCAAACCGGAGCGCCATCTGCCGGGTAGGCGACGACCCAATACCCGTCTGACTATAGAGGATGCGGGGAGGTGACGGCCCAATACCCGTCCTCTCAAAGACTCCGGGGCAGGACCAATCCTCGCCACCCAAACCGGAGAGGGGCACGGGCCGAGCTACGCGCTCGCTCCCCCCCACCAAAGAAGACCTCCGGGGCAAGCTTACGGAGCTTAGCCACCCAAACCGGAGCGCCATCTGCGGGGTAGGCGACGTCCCAATACCCGTCCGACTATAGAGGCTGCGGGGAGGCAACGGCCCAATACCCGCCCTCTCAAAGACTCCGGGGCAGGACCAATCCTCGCCACCCAAACCGGAGAGGGGCACGGGCCGAGCTACGCGCTCGCTCCCCCCACCAAAGAAGACCTCCGGGGCAAGCTTACGGAGCTTAGCCACCCAAACCGGAGCGCCATCTGCGGGGTAGGCGACGGCCCAATACCCGTCCGACTATAGAGGCTGCGGGGAGGCGACGGCCCAATACCCGCCCTCTCAAAGACTCCGGGGCAGGACCAATCCTCGCCACCCAAACCGGAGAGGGGCACGGGCCGAGCTACGCGCTCGCTCCCCTCCACCCAAGAAGACCTCCGGGCAAGCTTACATAGCTTAGCCACCCAAACTGGAGCGCCATCTGCGGGGTAGGCGACGGCCCAATACCCGTCCGACTATAGAGGCTGCGGGGAGGCGACGGCCCAATACCCGCCCTCTCAAAGACTCCGGGGCAGGACTAATCCTCGCCACCCAAACCGAAGAGGGGCACGGGCCGAGCTACGCGCTCGCTCCCCCCAACCAAAGAAGACCTCCGGGGCAAGCTTACGGAGCTTAGCCACCCAAACTGGAGCGCCATCTGCGGGGTAGGCGACGGCCCAATACCCGTCCGACTATAGAGGCTGCGGGGAGGCGACGGCCCAATACCCGCCCTCTCAAAGACTCGGGGCAGGACCAATCCTCGCCACCCAAACCGGAGAGGGGCACGGGCCGAGCTACGCGCTCGCTCCCCCTACCAAAGAAGACCTCCGGGGCAAGCTTACGGAGCTTAGCCACCCAAACCGGAGCGCCATCTGCGGGGTAGGTGACGGCCCAATACCCGTCCGACTATAGAGGCTACGGGGAGGCGACGGCCCAATACCCGCCCTCTCAAAGACTCCGGGACAGGACCAATCCTCGCCACCCAAACCAGAGAGGGGCACGGGCCGAGCTACACGCTCGATCCCCCCACCAAAGAAGACCTCCGGGACAAGCTTACAGAGCTTAGCCAGCCAAAACTGGAGCGCCATCTGCGGGGTAGGCGATGACCCAATACCCATCCGACTATAGAGGCTGCGGGGAGGCGACGGCCCAATACCCGCCCTCTCAAAGACTCCGGGGCAGGACCAATCCTCGCCACCCAAACCGGAGAGGGGCACGGGCCGAGCTACGCGCTCGCTCCCCCCCACCAAAGAAGACCTCCGGGGCAAGCTTACGGAGCTTAGCCACCCAAACCGGAGCACCATCTGCGGGGTAGGTGACGTCCCAATACCCGTCCGACTATAGCGGCTACGAGGAGGCAACGGCCCAATACCCGCCCTCTCAAAGACTCCGGGGCAGGACCAATCCTTGCCACCCAAACCGGAGAGGGGCACGGGCTAAGCTACGTGCTCGCTCCCCCCACCAAAGAAGACCTCCGGGGCAAGCTTACGGAGCTTAGCCACCCAAACCGGAGCGCCATCTGCGGGTAGGCAACGACCCAATACCCGTCCGACTATAGAGGCTGCGGGGAGGCGACGGCCCAATACCCGCCCTCTCAAAGACTCCGGGGCAGGACCAATCCTCGCCACCCAAACCGGAGAGGGGCACGGGCCGAGCTACGCGCTCGCTCCCCTCCACCAAAGAAGACCTCTGGGGCAAGCTTACGTAGCTTAGACACCCAAACTGTAGCGCCATCTGCGGGGTAGGCGACGGCCCAATACCCGTCCGACTATAGAGGCTGCGGGGAGGCGACGGCCCAATACCCGCCCTCTCAAAGACTCCGGGGCAGGACCAATCCTCGTCACCCAAACCGGAGAGGGGCACGGGTCGAGCTACGCGCTCGCTCCCCCCACCAAAGAAGACCTCCGGGGTAAGCTTACGGAGCTTAACCACCCAAACCGGAGCGCCATCTGTGGGGTAGGTGACGGCCCAATACCTGTACGACTATAGAGGCTGCGGGGAGGCGACGACCCAATACCCGCCCTCTCAAAGACTCCGGGGCAGGACCAATCCTCGCCACCCAAACCAGAGAGGGGCACGGGCCGAGCTACGCGCTCGCTCCCCCCACCAAAGAAGACCTCCGGGGCAAGCTTACAGAGCTTAGCCACCCAAACCGGAGCGCCATCGGCGGGGTAGGCGACGGCCCAATACCCGTCTGACTATTGAGGCTGCGGGGAGGCGACGGCTCAATACCCGCCCTCTCAAAGACTCTGGGGCAGGACCAATCCTCGCCACCCAAACCGGAGAGGGGCACGGGCCGAGCTACGCGCTCGCTCCCCCCACCAAAGAAGACCTCCGGGGCAAGCTTACGGAGCTTAGCCAGCCAAACCGGAGCGCCATCTACGGGGTAGGCGACGGCCCAATACCCGTCCGACTATAGAGGCTGCGGGGAGGCGACGGCCCAATACCCACCCTCTCAAAGACTCCGGGGCAGGATCAATCCTCGCCACCCAAACCGGAGAGGGGCACGGGCCGAGCTATGCGCTCGCTTCCCCCACCGAAGAAGACCTCTGGGGCAAGCTTACGGAGCCTAGCCACCTAAACCGGAGCGCCATCTGTGGGGTAGGCGATGGCCCAATACCCGTCCTTCTATAGAGGCTGCAGGAAGGCGACGGCCCAATACCCGCCCTCTCAAAGACTCCAGGGCAGGACCAATCCTCGCCACCCAAACCGGAGAGGGGCACAGGCCGAGCTACGCGCTCGCTCCCCCCCACCAAAGAATACCTCCGAGGCAATCTTACGGAGCTTAGCCACCCAAACTGGAGCGCCATCTGTGGGGTAGGCGATGGCCCAATACCCGTCCGACTATAGAGGCTGCGGGGAGGCGACGGCCCAATACCCGCCCTCTCAAAGACTCCGGGGCTGGACCAATCCTCGCCACCTAAACCGGAGAGGGGCACGGGCCGAGCTACGCGCTCGCTCCCCCCACCAAAGAAGACCTCCGGGGCAAGCTTATGGAGCTTAGCCACCCAAACCGGAGCGCCATCTGTGGGGTAGGCGACGGCCCAATACCCGTCCGACTTTAGAGGCTGCGGGGAGGCGACGGCCCAATACCCGCCCTCCCAAAGACTCCAGGGTAGGACCAATCCTTGCCACCCAAACCGGAGAGGGGCACGGGCCGAGCTACGCGCTCGCTCCCCCCACCAAAGACAATCTCCGGGGCAAGCTTACGGAGCTTAGCCACTCAAACCGAAGCGCCATCTACGGGGTAGGCGACGGCCCAATACCAGTCGGACTATAGAGGCTGCGGGGAGGCGACGGCCCAATACCCACCCTCTCAAAGACTCCGGGGCAGGACCATTCCTCGCCACATGAACCGGAGAGGGGCACGGGCCGAGCTACGCGCTCGCTTCCCCCCACCAAAGAAGACCTCCGGGGCAAGCTTACGGAGCTTGGCCACCCAAACCAGAGCGCCATATGCGGGGTGGGCGACGGCCCAATACCCGTCCAACTATAAGGACGGCAAGGGCCTAGCTACCCACCCTCCCAAAGCGGGCCTGCGATCCCTCATCTCAAACATCGGGAAACAAATCAGGACTCACGGATTGAGGCAACCCTCGCACAGGGCCAACACTGATGAGCAACACCCGACACCCATAAAGCCTACAACCGAAATGACCCATCAAACCAAAAAGACGCTCGGGGCAAGCGCCACTGATAAAAGCACGCCTGCTGAAAAACAGGAGTTGATGAGTCACATCGGGCGCCACCTATCAGGAGCAGTTTTTCCAAGGGGCACGATTCCAAGCTGGCTCCAGGTCATCGCGTTAAGGGGAGGTGGAAGGCTAAAGATATACCATTATAAATACCCTCCCTCAGCCCCTTCAGGGGGGGGGGGGGACGAAAGAGATAATTTAAGGGAAGGCCAATCCCTCAGCCCCACTCTCCCCCAAGAAGGTGTGGAAAATGTAAAGAACCCCAACTGCTCTGGTGGGAAGTCTCCCCCGACACGATGACCCCCGATAGGATACTCCTCTTACATGAGGGGCGCCCTGCTCGCAGCTCCCCGCCTTCCCTTAGACAACTTAAGGCACGGAGGCGGGAGCTCCAATGGCATACCGTGCCCCTCCACGGATGCCCCTCAGGCGCAGGCGTGGCTGGCCGACAACCCGATGGACGGGCCAGACCTGCCAAATCACCCCATTGGGCACTCCAGCTCCGCGCCTTCCACCCCTCGACTTCTCCTGGACCACATGTGCCAGGGAGAGGTACGGATCTGTGGCAGACCACCCCTTCCCACACTCGTCCTACGGCTACTCCAGCCGACAGGAGGGACAAAGCCCCGCGGGATAGAACAACCACCAAGGACTCCCTCTCCCCCCAATTCTGGAACGGAGGATAAAGCAGCCGCAACCGCCCCCGACGTCGGCACGTCGCTCCCCACCTCTCCCGGACGTGGACCCTCTGAAGTGACCCAGCACCCCTTCAGGGGCACGACGACGGAGAGGGACACGCCAAATGAAGCGAGGGCGTCCACCCAACTAGAACGGCTCGACAGTTTGCCTACGGGCCGACCTATACACCATACCCTGTGCTTGTCTTGTTTATTACATTTTGATAAAAACTAATGAAAAGACTACTCCCAGTAGACCCTTAACAATAACTTCGGTGCACTCATGCATGGGAATAACCCCCGAAAAGAGGGTGGACGAGCTCTATGCCACGCGCCCCACCGCCCCCCCGGAGCGGGCGGGGGAAAAAAGACAGTCTAACCGGCTGAAAACATTCTCAGGCGCACTACCCTAAATAAAGGGAATAAACGCAGCTCGACCTACGCCGGGCTAGAGACAGCAATACAAAAGCACAACCAAGAAAGGTAATCTCAAGAGTCTGAGGATTGCAAAAGTACGGGTATCAACCCCACCAACAAGCCCCAGGAACGGGGTGCCAGGGCAAATATCGGCAACTCCAGGAAGTTCAATAGATAAAGCAAATACGGGTGGATCGGTAAACGGAGCCCCAACTCGAATGACCGGACATAAACCCCGACCTCATTATCTCCAGGTGAGCACACCGTTTCCTCTGACCCGGGGACCCGTACCTCATAGGGCAGTCGCACGAACCGCACACGTATCTCCCTGATGTTAATCCTGTCCAACCTACATTGGAGGGATCCAATCACTCTCGGAACAACGGTGCGCCATGACCCCCTCTCCCGGGACCGCCGCACCCCCCGCGGCAACGCCCCCTCTTCCACCCGCTCCTCCTCCCCCACTCGGCTACCACCTCCAACCTCGAAATGAGAAGCCATCGGTCGAAAAGTAAAGAAATTATTATTAGTATTACCTAGCTGGTCCGTCAAATCGGGACGACTTTCGGAAGAAGATGACCGACGGTGGAAGTCGCAACCAAGCCCGCAAGCGATAGATGGAAGTATTGAACACCGGAGAAGAATCGAAGATGGAAGAAAACTCCCGCCGACCGCCTTCCAACCCTTTTTTATTTATAAGGTGGGCCACCGGGTCATCACGACCGTCGGTCCACCACCACGCGGCGCCCATCGGGATGTCCATAATGCCTCGACTAGCGTGAGAGTCACCTCATCCACACGTCGCAAACCCAATTATGGAGACGCTTCGTTTTCTACCTTCCTTTCGAATCATAATAATGACCAGTAAGGCGGGAGTTTCGAAGCAAACACCGTCGCCCCCGGGCGTGGGCCGGGATCCTTGCCGTCGGCTCGGAACGTCGGAGATAGTTCGCCCTCCGAGCCGAGCCGGGCTTCCGCCTCAGGCTCGAAGGCCGGGGGCAATTGTTACGACCTAAAGATCGTGGGAGTCCGACTCCGGCCCAGATCCGCTGACATACCTCATTGAATCACCCCTTTACGAAAGGGCCACTGTCCTGAAGGTCCGAGGCTACATGGGAATGGGCGCACCTCGCAGCACTCCCCACTCCCGGCCGAGGCGTACAACCGCAGTTGCTCGGCTCGCCAGGGGCAGTGCACCTGGGGAGCGCCCAGACAGTGCCGCCTGGGATGCTGACAGAGGCATGTGCATATCCCTCCTTGCCCCAGCGGTCCACGACCCGCGACCGAAAAGGTGCGCGGCCGGACCGGACAACCCTCGAGCAGGTCGACCCGGCGGGTCCCCACGAACCCCGACGCCGGGGATAGCATTGCCGGACCTTTAGTTCGTCACAAACGACAAACAACCTAGTGTAAGGACACGACTGACACTAACGCCGCCCGACCATCTGACAAAGCGCCCCCTGGCCGTTGAGCCCCCTGACACTTAATGCTTTCGGCCCTGACACCCTGACAAAAGAGCACCTGGCCGTTGCGTCGTCTGACAAAAGCGGGGTAGACACTCCTGTTTATGACATACTCGTCCGAAGCTTCCGCTGACAGCCGAGCCAGCTCAGCACGTCGAGTCAGCATGCCAGGTCAGCCCCACCTAATCATCTCCCATCAGGTATAAATACCCCCTCACTTCTTACGGTGAGGAGGTTGGCAAATTCTCTCTGATTCCATTATTCACACACGAGAGCAAGGGTCGTCTTTATCTTTGTTCTCCCACATATAGCTCGTCACGTACGGTCGACACACCCTCAGTCCGACCAGCGTGCCTAAACCTCGTTTTAAGTGCAATTACTGACTTAGGCATCGGAGGGGCTAAGGGTTGGACCCCAACCCTGCCCTTCTGACGAGTTGCTCGAGGTGCAGGAAAGCTCGCCCCTTGGTCGACATCAGCCTTTGGCTCCTGCCACCCGATCCTCCTCCTCCGTGTCCGATGAGATTTGACTCCGTGGCCTCCCCCGACGGCAAGTTTAGCCTCTTCACCCCATTAATCACTTGTTAAATAGCCCACCTAAATCCTCTTATCAATATAACCACCGTGCCCTTGGTTCCCCTCAATACAAATTCATTGTACGCAAGTTCCACCTCGTAACAGCTCCGAATCGCTCTAAAATCCCTGAAAATCCACAACGCTCTACGAAACTCGAATATAGCGTTAGTAGTGCAGTATCGTATGAAAATGCAGGATTTGGATCCGGATATGACATGAAATGCAATGAAATGATGCTATGAAAAGATAGAAAATATGGACACATCAAAATCCCCCAAGCTTATCTCTTACTCGTCCTCGAGGAAGACAAATACTAGGCATACCGGGCGATAATAAAAGAAAAATAAAAGAGATAAGAGATGGAAAGGGGTGCTAAAATGTTCAATCAGATCTCAAGCCCCAACAGCATATCACGATGCTTCGAATAACAAAACACTTGCTAATAGTATTTTCAAGTCTTACTAATCATATGGCTAGCATGCAATAAGGTCAAAAGTAGGGATCCTCTAAAATTATGCCGTCAACTCATATCAATTTCATGCAATCTATAGAGTCTAGTATAAAAAAAGTTGGCAATGCAATTTTCAATCAATAGATATAAGTGAAGCACAAAGAGATCACACACATATGCAATATAGAATGGAAAGAGGTCATGCCATTCAAATATTCACTTCAAATCATGAAAAATCTCCAAAGCTAAAATATTTTGTAAAGTTTAAGCATTATCGAATCTCCCCAGTGTGCACCATCCCCACTCTAATGTCATACTCACTCATATAATCAAGTGGTTCACCACCCCAAGCTTAGCTTGAGGCGTCACATCTAGGAATAGTGTGTGGAATTTTTGTCTTTTCCCAAGTATTTGTAGTAGCTTCAAATAAATAGATAGGAAATATTTTTCTTTCCTTCTCCCCCTTTTTCTCTTTTTTTTCTTTTTTCTTTTTTTTTTTGATATTTTTGGGTTTTTGGAAGCTATCTTTTTCTTTTGTGATTTTTGGAAGGTATGTGCAGTAAACGTAGCTGTAGGGGTGAAAACAAATGATAGGTAGAGAATCATAAAGATATGTGGAGAAGGAAGATAATATATCACTCGGTTCACTCATTAGATGTGCACAACGGTTCAATGGGATAATACTCTAACTAAACTCATAGCTAGCATGGATATTTTCATTCATCTCAACGAATAATGAAAGCATGCGGTATAAAGCACCGTAATATCAGGCATGCAAACAGAAGTGTATAAGATAATAAACATGTGCTCCAAATATTCTAATGATGCTTGAACCTAGGTGCCTTACCCAACAAAGAACGTACCAGATACTATTTTATACATTCAATTTCAATTCATATCGGGCATTAAATTAGAAAAATTAGCAAGAGAATATGCATGCATATAAATAGTAAGACTGAGACTACTCTAAATAGCATGTCAACATATATAAGCATGTGAGTAGCTACTGAGGGTTATGAGAGATATCATCATGTAGAACAATTCTAGCAAAAAGGGAAAAATGGCGGAGAAAGTAAGAAAATGAAAACAAGCATGCGAGCATGGCAAAAAGTGGAAAAAGTGATGCTGAATGAGAAAAAAGATGGAAAGTTGGAAAATGGGTGGAAAAGTAAAGTAAAAGGCGCAAAATGAAAAAAAACAAAAAAACAAAAAAAAAAACAACGCGATAGCGCACATCCCCAAGCCAAACGCAGCAGGTCTCCACTGCCGAGAACACGCTGGCATTCGGGAAATGAAGCTAGGGTGGGTGGGTGGGTGGGTAAGGAGATAAAAAGTGAATGGAAAATAAAACTGTGCAAACAAAAGAAAAAGTGATATGATGCAAGGATAAAGTGATGATGCAAATGCATGGAATGATGTATGGTGGGTCTTCCCCCAAGCTGTGTAAGACTAAGGCCCCGAAAAGATAGATGGGCACAAAATAGGATGATGGAGGTACCTGAACAAAAAGTGTTGGATGGACAGCATCAAGCAGGGGCACCACCCTCTGTGGGCGGTGGTGGGTCCCCCTGCTATGGAACAGAAACTGTGGAAGCGGGCTGTGGCTCGACAAGTGTGTCGGCCCAAAGATCAGAGGTAGTGGTAGCGGGCTCAGCTGAAAATGAGACAATGGCAGTCTCGACTAGTGTGAAAGTGTGTTCGTCGACGACTGAGGTGTCCACTACTGTGGCTACCAACTCAGGTGTAGAAGTGGCAGGCCCTGCAGAAGCCTAAGAGTGTGTGACACTGAGTGGTGCGTCGGGCAAGCTAGGGGCTGTCCTGGGGGAGGTGCGTGAGCGAGGATCACGGGAGGTGGGCCCCGTGTCTGCACGAGATCTATAATCGAAGAGAGGTCCGCCTCGTCTCTCTGCTGATGGGTGGCTGTCGAGCAGGCGAAGTCGTCGAAATCCTACCGAAGGAGAGAAGTCAAGTCCTCCATCGCTGTCAGACGAGCATCAGTGGTACGAGAGTCGAGGGGAGGACGGGAACTGTGAGACACGACTCTCGTAAAACGGCCCAGTGGAGCGGATCCACGGTGCCTAGGCTGAAAGGTCGGAGAGGGTGAACTCGAAGGAATCTCGACGGTGGAAGTGTGAAGTGTAGTGTGGCCAAGATCCAAAGAAGCGATGGTAGCAGTAGGCGCATCGCCAATGGAAGATGGAGCTGTCGTCGACACTGATATGTAGACAGAAGTCGAGACGCTCTCGGTGAGGACAGCTGCTACCGGCGTGGAAGTGGTGCCAGTGAGTGGTATATGGGACCCTAAGGAGATAAGTAGAGATGCTAGAAGGTCCCTAAGTAGTGGAAGGGTGCTGGGTGGTTCCTGATCTGAAAAGTGTGGAGCAGTCAGCTCGGGAGGAGACGGGATGACCGTGCCCTCAGGTATGGATACAGAGGAGACAACGTAGGGGCCTCGGAGCAGAGGGTAGTGACAGTCCCCGTGGTCCCGACGGTGGTGGTGGTGGTGATGGAAGTGGAGAAGGTAGTGCCTCTTGGTGACGGAGGGTGTGCAGGCTGTGCTGTCTGGGCAGCCACAATGGTGGCCAGATCGGGCTCCTCGTCCTCAGAAGAGCTGAGCACCCAGTCGTCGGCGTCAACGTCGACGTGTGCTCCGGGGGGCTCGAGGACATAGAGGGAGGGAAGTGTGAAGACCCTATCAATCATCCAACTCTACTGGACTGGCACTAATGTAGTGAGGTGAGGGGCGGGAAGGACAAAATGGGTGTGTGATGGGTGCCTAAAAGATAGGTCCAGTGACGTGCCCGTATGGCCGGATGATGTGCATGTGCTCAAGCACAACCAAAGTCAAGCGTGTGGGGCCAGGGGAATCACTAGGCCATCAGGAAGATTTATGCCTAGCATCCGTGCGAAGATGGTGAAAAATCTGCCGCAACAAATATCCTTGGTGAAGCGGGTGTGGGCGATTTGTAGGAGGCGGTAACAAAACCAGTGGGCTGCGTCGGAAAGGACGAAGGGGTGGAGGGAGCCGCCACGATGGTAGCACAGAGGTCGAGTCATTTCCATGAGATGGGAAAGCTTGGGTAGGGACATGGTCCCGACCACAGGCCTGCAGAAAATGATGGTGGCGAGGTGTCAGTGGGCATAGCAAAGGCAAGGGCGCACAATGCATGATGCCTTCGCCCGGTTGGGACGGTAATGGTCCAGACCATAGATGTGATACTGGAAAGCAGAGGCATCGAACGTGGCTAGCTCGTAGTCAGGGGAGAAGGTGGCACAGGGGTCAGGGAAGACTGAAAAGTGGAAGTGAGCACGGATCTGGGCGTACATGAACACGAGGTCGTGGTCCAGTAGCCTGAAGCTAATTCCATCACCTACCGGGGTGCGGGCAATGGAATTCAACTCCTCTAGAGTGAGGCGAGTGTAGGTGGGGGCGTGGGTGGCGAGGAGTCGGTCGAAACCGATGGTGCGGTAAAGCCAATGGACCCCCTACAAGAGTCCTAGGCGTCGTAGGGTAGGGAGGTGGATGAACTGTATGGGAACGATCCTCCACTACGATAGGGCAACGAAGCGGTCGCGGTGTGTATCGTCCCAAAAGGTGATGCCCAATGTCTGCACCCGCGACGGCAGAGCGACGGGAGGGGTGGATGGTGCAGTAGTGGGGATGGGGGCGGAAGTTGCGTGGATGTGTGGGCGATGTGGTGGGTGATCGTAGGCGGGCAGTATAGCGAGTGGGAGGGTGGTGGTGTAGTCGGAAGAGTCAGAGGAGGACGACGAATCGCCCATGTACTCCTCCTCGGTAGTGGGTACATCGGCAGGTCGAGTGCGGCGTGCGGGCCGAGAAGAGGAGGCATCAGTGGCCTTCCTCTTCCCACGCCGTGCAGGTGTGGGCTGCCTCCCCCTAGTGTGAGGCGGCATCATGCTACAGGCACGCAGAGTATGTCGGAATAAAAATAAAGAGAGGTTAGAGCGTACCAACATGACGGTCGTGACAAGAGCGGTGTGATCGGGCACTTAACTGTTGCTAATCAGAGGTATCCTCCAAGCTGCTCCGGACGTGTCCTCCTCTGTAGGCAAAATGTACCTGAAATAGAAGGAGAAAATAATATCAGTGGGAGGAAAAGTAGTGTGTAGGGGGAGATGTGTGTGGGAGCTCTGTAGGGTTTTCTGGGATCCTTAGGGCACAAAAACTCTATGCCCGGCCTAAGTCGGACGGAACATAGACAGAAATAGCAGCGAAAAAATTAACATGTTAATCTAATTAACATTTACCCTAAGGTCCAAGACCCTAATCCAAGATCTAAGCCGACTTGGGATGGGTCTAACCATCCCAAGAAGGATCTAGCCTACTGCGATTAAATTAAACTAATGCTTAATTAAACACATACCCGGAATCTTAGCCCTGGAGCAGGCGAGATGTTCCGCACCGTCTTCCGAGCCGCTCCCATCCCACGCCGAGCCGCTCCTCGAACCGCTCCCCGAACCGCTCCTCGAACCGCTCCGCATCCCGAGGCGATCAATCCCGTGTCGTCGAGCCAACCACGCGCTGAAGAAAGTTTCACGCGAGTTAAACCTCCGCCTAGATTTCGGATCTGAATTCGAACTCCTTTGCAGCTTTTCTAGAGCCCTCAAGAGCAAGGCAGAAATTTAGAGAGAGAGGAGAAATATTAATTTAGCTTAGATCCGAGCGTGCTCCATCATTTACGAGAGCCGCTCAGATCTAGAGCTTGGGACGAGTTTAGAGGAAGGGGGCAGACCCCTATTTATATAGGCGGCTGACCCCTCCCCTCTACTCAATTTCCGATGTGGGACTAAAGTTGGAGTTAATTAATTCAATTTAGTTTGCCTTTCACAAAGGCTAAACTTCCGTGAATTTTAACTCCCTCACCGTTGAGCTTCAATGTTGGTACAACCTACCAAATCGAAGAGTGTTCAACGTAAACGCGTAGGAAAAAACGGCTCGTCAATCCGAGTCCGTTTGACCCTTCAAACAATTGTCCAAAGTTAGCCAAAAGTCATGCTTCTCTCAGAAACGTAGCCGTCAAGAAAATCTTAGGTTTCAAAAAACCCTAACCAGAAAATTCGGGCTTGGTGGGCCTCCATTTTCGCTGGTTTCAGGCCAACAGTTTGGGCTGACTTGTTTTGGCTATAACTTGTGCATTTGGACTCCGTTTTTGATGCGGTTTGAACCTGCATTTAGAGCGGGACGATCCCGTCATCTAGGTAACCTTTTCAAAGCGTTTATTTAATTAAATATAGTCTTAAACAATTTAAGGCATATTTAATCTCTTTTGCATCATATGCAAATTAGTCCCTATCTAGGCTTAAATTATCATTTGCATAAAATACAAATGATCCAAGGGCATATTCCTCTACATCTCCCACTTGCACTCAGGATCATTTATCCCGAATGCAGGAGATGATTGTAAATATCTTTTGCAATATTTTATCCCTTGCATCAAATGCAAATTATTCTCCCTAACTAATTTCTACCTATTACTATACGAAGGTCACACTCTGTGTGAGACCCTACAGCCTGACCCTTACAACAGGTTGGGCTCGAAGCCCTATACGGTAGTGACCACGAGCAGTGGTTGCCGTCCTTGCTTCAGGAATCATCATTATGTGGTTGACTCATTGACATGAGTATTGTCGGGACCACCCTGACTGTTTCCGTGATGAATTCCACAGTTATAGTCTCTTCGTCTAAACTATGTCGTATAGATAAAGTCTAGGGTACGGTCAAACTGTCAACCCCAATAACTTGACTCCGGTTAATTTCTATCGATCTTTTAGTCAAAAATGTTGGACTTCTTCCAACATACTCTGGCCAGAGTTTTTACTAAAGACCGAACTAACTCTACGACGCTAACTCCCATTGACCGGGAGAGACGAATCCTCTCTTGGTCATTACTCTCCTCATACGCTTCAAGTGTCACCCAATCAAAGACCTTTCGACAGGCCTTGCCTCAAAGCTAGGTCATTTGATCTAAGTGGCACCATTCACGCACAGGTTCGTCAAAATGACCTCAAGTCAAATGACCAACTAGCCTATCATCACTCAGAGTCATCATTGACAGATTGGTCAATATAACCATATGATAACTCTTGTGGATCGTTCAGTGAACTCATTCTCTAATGAGCACCTGTGTCTCATCTACGACTTCGCCAAGTCAAGCGATCGTGAGATCATCGCCACCGCTAAACGGTGAAGACTAAGACACAATGGTCTATCCGATGTTTCGATATCCTTGTCTCGAAACATCTACGACCACGAACCCTTTTAAACTTATGCTACAGACGGTCAAACATTTCTCCATGATCGAGATACTCATCTCGATACATGTTTGACCTTGCATAAAGTCTCAGGACTTTACCTAAGTTAATATCTAATGTTAACTACATTACAACATAACTTTAGATAAATTATTACCAAACAGCTTACTGTTATTTCGAACAAGATGTTTGTGCTATTCACACATGAAGATAGATAGCCTCGAGGGTATCATCTCTCAACATCTCCCACTTGCACTTAGGCCCATTTATCTCGATATCTTATACCGTTTTACACATAAGTTTTCCTGACTTCATGTGATAGAGCCTTCGTGAGTGGATTTGCTAAAACCGTCTACACTATATACTTAAGGGGTTTCTATGTTCATGTTAGACCAACCATTTGAATCTCATTCAAATAATTCACTTGGTCGTTCGGAATCTATAATATTTTTATTTACTTGGATCTTATCCAGTTCATCGTACCTTACGATAATCATTAGTTAATGGTCATTTCAAATGGCTCATTTCTATTTCTGATAAAGTGTCAAACCATTTGATAACTTTGTCAAAATAAATGTTCCATCCCTTTGATGTCTCGCATGTAATTTATACGCTCCCACTGACCTTGAAAACTTTCTGGTTAATTCATATAAGTTGGTCCGTCTAAATCATATTTAGCAAAACGAACTTATAAGTGAATGTTCCAATTTTCATGGTCAACTTTGAGTGTTGTACATCGAGCTTGGTCTGAATAGATCTGTGCACATCTGCTGGCGAGACTGTTTCAACATAATCCATTTTATAGGAATTAGGATGAAAACCGTTCTCGACCAACATGATTGCACTTCACTATTTTCCTTTCTGCACAAATCTTTCAACTTAAAGATTTACTTGTAGAAAGTGAGGAAAACATTTTCCTTGGGCACGTAAACTAAATTCCAAAATTTATTTATGCACACGGACCTATTCTGATTGCATCAAATTTTAAATCGGAGTACCTACTCCGAATTTTCATCCTAGAAGTTGGCTAAGTCATCATCAATTATGATGTCTAACTCGACTCTTCGTCTCACGAGATTAGAGTAATTATACAACTTCTTAATGATTGATTTTATGAATATCTTATTGATAATGTCCTCACAGGACATTATCAAAACCTAGGCATTACTATCTGGGACTTAACCCAGAAGGAGGACGTAACTCAGAGTCACTTACAATGGATCAAACCAAGTCTAACTAAGTGTGATTCATACCTTTTAACACACGGATGTGTTAACAGACTTGACCTGAGAGAAAATCACATTTTCTTTTAATTACGCAAGATTTAATGTAGCTAAGTATTTGACCATTCGATCTAATCGAATCAGTTTTAATACTTTAGTCATTTCGTTCTTTATTTTATTAGACTTGTGTTTCATCAAGAACACGTGTCTTAATAAAATATACGAATAACTTAATTTGGTTAATCTAGACTCGGGCACATCAGTATGTACCAGACTGAGTTCGACAACTCATTCTCCCACTGTCTTACAGATGTGTTTCAGCCATTCTATCTAAGAGGATAAGACTCACAAGTGTCCGCAAACTTCATAATACGAGAGGTCAGACCCCTCTTTATGTGACTTTGAAGCTTAGTCTCTCGATACGGCCTAGTCTATTTTTCCATACAAGTCTGCTACTATCTTGTGTATTTATATATATTAACATTTAATATATATATATATATATTATCGTTATACATAAATTACTAACGCAAAACATTGCTTCAGAAGCGAGGTGACGACATTCGTCAAAATGTGTTAGACGTCTTTTGTATAACAATAATTATAAAATCGTGACATCAAAATATGTCACATTTTCATTTCCTCCTACTTATGCCTTTACTAATGATAAATTAAACTATTAAACTCGATTGACTTTCCGGAGTACCTTCTTCCTTTTTCTAAATCACATTTAGATATAAATAGCCCAACATAAATAAATAGCTATGCAAGCATCTCATGCATCCAAACGCCTGAGTGTTGCAATCTTGAGTGTAACTCAAGAAGTTGCTTGTCTCAAGATCCGGTTGGGATACATAGTCTTGCACCACTCATGCACTCGTATTCGACTCAAACGGTTTGATCGAATTCTCGAACTTTACAGATCAGAATTGTTTGTCCATACAACCTTGAGAGTAGCTCGACAAGTTGTATGGAGAAACATACTTCGAATATCCTATATGTTCAAGCTGCCTCATATAGAGACGAGTGACATGTAGCGTGAATTTATTTGTTGGACCCGGAACTTAATGAAATTATATTCCTTAAGTCTGTTCTTTAGAAGGTCATTTTAATGTCAACGAGAATATATTTTAATCCTATCAATTAGAATTTAACTTGATATTCAATTAATCAACCTATTTGACCAATTAACTAATTCCATTAAAAAATTATATTTCGATTCCTTCGGTAAACATAATGTTGCCCTAGTTTAGCATATGTTCAATATTAAATATAGGTAGATTGGCATTCATCTATCTATATCATCCCACTATTTTTACGATCGTTTTAAAGCTTAATAACGAACGATTTAATCGAATTAAAATATTTAAAATTTAGTGAAAGAGGGATCCAATCATCCTGAACCTCACAACCTTGAGGAGACTCAACAAGTTGATTGGTTCCATGATTGGTAGACTAACTCTTAGTCAATCACATCACATGTGACTCCATATCGTTTTTTTACCCACAGTCACTTATGATCTTGAGGAGACTCAACAAATCATAATGACTGGTCTAGTCAGACCCTTGATTTCGTGTCCAGATTTGACTTAGATCGATGCTCGAGGAGACCCGACGTATCGATTTGGGTCAAGTCTAGACTACATCACATGTATGTTGGAGTTTGTTCCTTAAAGATAAACATGTCATAGCTTGAGGAGACTCAACAACTATAATTGTCTTGTTTGAGTTACCAAGCTCCAAAATCAAGGAGGGATACAGATTAATCTTTAATAAGATTTATAACGCATTGACTATATATAGTCCAGGGTGTCATACAATCATGATTCGCGATATTGCGGTCCAGCGGAACACAGCCAGTGAATTGACTAAGCCAGGATCACTATCCCTTAAAGGGTGATCCAGAACTCTTAGTCAAGCACATTGACTGGATCGTGGTCCATTGAATGAAGCTTGTCATTTTTGTATGTGTGCCATAGACTAAACAGCTTTTATTAACAACTAATTAATCCTATCAACTAGTTGCATCCTTAAATTCAAAAATTTTAGGATTTGTTTAATAACTTTTATTAAGACCGTATCAACTATAAGGTTCACGTGCTATCCTAATCGTTATTAGGATTTTAATAAACTTTATTAACAACGCTAAAAGCGAAGTCCTTTAATGAGAATTAATTATAACAATTAGAATTAAGATTCATTAAAAGGACTACCCTAATCAGGAATTAGGTCTTGGAGTGTTGTTAATGTTTTATTAAACCATAGCATGTCATTAAAATTCAAGTAATAAATTTTAATCATCTTTAATGGCTAACCTAAAGGGTTGTCTTGTGTTATCAAATAAGGGACAAGATTATGCATAGCCATTAACATAAAATTACACTAATTTTATCGCATAAAATAAAAGTGTACAACTATTTAACAATTTAAATAGAACAATGTCTATCACATAAACAATTTTAGCATGTAAACATAAATTTAACATTTAAATTTAAAATATGATTTTAAAATATTTTATTTTTTATCTCATAAAAACTTGTTTTTAAAATCTCAAATTTGCATGCTACTTTAAAAAATTTATCGCATAAAAATTTTAACCTTTAAAATCAGTTTTAAAATATCTCATAAAATTAAAACATCATTTTAAAAACTTTCATGCTTAAAAATTTATCATATAAAATTTTTAGGCACTTTAAACTTATCGCATAAATTTTAAAAGATTTAAAATTAGTTTTAAAAATTATCACATAAATTTTAAACCGTCATTTAAAATTTTCCATATTCAAAAATTTATCACATAGATTTTTAAACATCAAAAACATTTTTAAAATTTATCTCATAACTTTAGAAACATTTTTAAAAGTATTTAAAAGCATTTCATATGTTTAATAAAATCGCAGGCTAGATCGTAACACAAACCTGGCTCTGATACCACTGTAGGGTTTTCTGGGACCCTTAGGGCACAAAAACTCTATGCCCGTCCTAAGTCGGATGGAACATAGACAGAAATAGCCGCGGAAAAAATTAACATGTTAATCTAATTAACATTTACCCTAAGGTCCAAGACCCTAATCCAAGATCTATGCCGACTTGGGATGGGTCTGACCATCCCAAGAAGGATCTAGCCTACTGCGATTAAATTAAACTAATGCTTAATTAAACACATACCCGGAATCTTAGCCCTGGAGCAGGCGAGATGTTCCGCACCGTCTTCCGAGCCGCTCCCGTCCCACGCCGAGCCGCTCCTCGAACCGCTCCCCGAACCGCTCCTCGAACCGCTCCGCATCCCGAGGCGATCAATCCCGTGTCGTCGAGCCAACCACGCGCTGAAGAAAGTTTCACGCGAGTTAAACCTCCGCCTAGATTTCGGATCTGAATTCGAACTCCTTTGCGGCTTTTCTAGAGCCCTCAAGAGCAAGGCAGAAATTTAGAGAGAGAGGAGAAATATTAATTTAGCTTAGATCCGAGCGTGCTCCATCATTTACGAGAGCCGCTCAGATCTAGAGCTTTGGACGAGTTTAGAGGAAGGGGGCAGACCCCTATTTATATAGGCGGCTGACCCCTCCCCTCTACTCAATTTCCGATGTGGGACTAAAGTTGGAGTTAATTAATTCAATTTAGTTTACCTTTCACAAAGGCTAAACTTCCGTGAATTTTAACTCCCTCACCGTTGAGCTTCAATGTTGGTACAACCTACCAAATCGAAGAGTGTTCAACGGTAAACGCGTAGGAAAAAACGGCTCGTCAATCCGAGTCCGTTTGACCCTTCAAACAATTGTCCAAAGTTAGCCAAAAGTCATGCTTCTCTCAGAAACGTAGCCGTCAAGAAAATCCTAGGTTTCAAAAAACCCTAACCAGAAAATTCGGGCTTGGTGGGCCTCCATTTTCGCTGGTTTCAGGCCAACAGTTTGGGCTGACTTGTTTTGGCTATAACTTGTGCATTTGGACTCCGTTTTTGACGCGGTTTGAACCTTCATTTAGAGCGGGACGATCTCGTCATCTAGGTAACCTTTTCAAAGCGTTTATTTAATTAAATATAGTCTTAAACAATTTAAGACACATTTAATCTCTTTTGCATCATATGCAAATTAGTCCCTATCTAGGCTTAAATTATCATTTGCATCAAATACAAATGATCCGAGGACATATTCCTCTACAAGCTCGACCGAGCACAAGCTATGCTCGGTCGAGTGGGTAGGGCGGTGGTGGGATGCGTGGTGGGATGGTTACTCGACCGAGCAGTAATTGTGCT
The DNA here is from genome assembly GCA_030789695.1 of Scilla litardierei. Lineage (NCBI taxonomy): Eukaryota > Viridiplantae > Streptophyta > Magnoliopsida > Asparagales > Asparagaceae > Scilla > Scilla litardierei. The sequence goes on from CM061133.1 coordinate 39,542,465, forward strand.
CGGTCGAGTAGGTCGAGTTGCCCTAGGGCTCTTGGGGGGGGGGTGCAGGTGGTTGTTTCAATAGGAGAGGGGGTAGGGGAGGGGCGTAGGAGAGAGAGGGGTGGAATGGGGTTATGGGCGGCACCATCGGCACTGGGTGATTCCGGCAGCGTTGCTCAGGTGATGGCCGGGGTGGAGGGGGGGGGGGGGGGTAAATTTGAACGAGAGAGAGAGAGAAATAGGGAGAGATAGGTGGAGGGAGGAAGAAAAGGGAGGGGAGAGGGGGGGGGGAGTGGTGGCACGGACGGAGGCGCGGACGGCGGAGGGGACGGCGGTGACAGCAGTTTGGGTCGAGTATGTGAGGGGGGTTGGGGATGCTCGGGCAGTGGGATTTGGGGAAAACGAAAAGGATTGGGGTATAATAAATTTGAAGTGGGTTTTGATAAACCCGACTCGATCAGAACGTGGGCCCCGCATGAATAAACTCCCGCAACTCGGCCGAGCAGCGTAACTACTCGGTTGAGTCAGAAAATAAAATATATCGAAATTTAGGTTTAGAACACTCCCTCGGCTACTCGACCGAGTATGTGCTACTCGGTCCGCGTAGACCATTTTTTCATTATTTCTCTGTGCTTTCCTTAGCTCAGTCGAGCAGATGGATACTCGATCGAGTAGGCGGCTACTCGACCGAGTAAGTGCTACTCAGGCTGCATAGGCAAAACACCGTTTTTTATTATTTCTCTGTGCTTTTCTTAGCTCGGTCGAGCAGATGGATACTCGGTCAAGTAGGCGGCTACTCGACCGAGTAAGTGCTACTCGGGCCGCGTAGGCAGAACGTCATTTTCCCTTGCTTTTCCTGCACTCTCTTCTACTCGACCGAGTAGATGCCTACTTGGTCGAGTCATCTATAACTCTTTTTCCCCAAGCTTGTTCTTCTATCGATTGCTCGTCTCCTAGCTCCCTTCCATTCAATGCATAGCTTTGCGTGCTCCCCTCACCGTTCAACCTGTAGAAAGGAAGAACCTATCAGATTTTTATAGTTTTGTATTTTTATGGAATAGAAAGCATTTTTACTTGGTTTTCTGGTATAGATAGAGCAAAACAAAAATTGAAAAAGAAAATCTAAGATATAAAAAGTCGGTTTGCCTCCTGATAAGCGCTCGTTTTGAGTCATGAGCTCGAATCTATCCAAGCCTTCAACAAATAATGGGGCATTCCTCGAGGAAGCATGTCTCCTCTCGCCCAATTGGCTCTCCTGCTCTGTATGGCTTTATCCTATGGCCTTTTACTTTGAACTTGTCGTTCTTCCCTTCGAGTTCTACGGCACCCCCCGGAGGTAGACTTACTATGTTGTAGGGGCCGGACCACCTTGATTTTAATTTCCTGGAAAAGAGGCGTAATCATGAATTGTAGAGGAGTACCTGGTCACCGACAACGTGGTGAACCACCATGATGTTCTTGTCATGATAGGCTTTGGTCCTCTCCTTATATATCTTTGCATTCTCATAGGCGTGTCGCGGGATTTAGTCAAGCTCGTTGCTATGCAAGTCTCATCTCGTGGCGGTGCTGTTGTAGTCAAAGTTCATTTTCTTTTCTGCCCAATAAGCTCTGTGTTCTAATTCTACCGGAAGGTGGCAAGATTTTCCATACACTAGTCTGTAGGGGGTTGTTTCGATGGGAGTTTTGAACGCGGTACGATATGCCCAAAGAGCGTCACTCAACTTGTGGGACCAATCTTTTCTTGAGGCGCTCACTGTCTTCTCTAGAATGCTCTTGGTTTTCCTGTTGGATACTTCCACTTGGCCACTTATTTGAGGGTTATAAGCAAGGCCGACCTTGTGATGAACTCCATATTTCTTGAGCATCGTCTCGAACTTCTTCTCGATGAAATGGCTCCCTCCATCACTTATGATTGTCCTGGAGACTCCAAAACGGGGAAAGATTGTATTCTTGAAGTATTTGGCTATTACTCTTGCGTCATTTGTCGGGGTGGCTATGGCCTCCACCCACTTCGAGACATAATCAACGGCAACCAAGATGTACTTGTTGCCGTTACTCGACAGAAAGGGTCCCATAAAGTCAACTCCCTAACAGTCGAATAGTTCTATCTCTAAGATGCCCTGAAGGGGCATTTCATTCTTTTTCGTGATGTTTCCCGTCCTTTGGCATCTATCGCATTGTCTGATGTACTCATTCGCATCTCTAAATATGGTAGGCTAATAGAAACCACTTTGGAGGATTTTTGATGTCGTTTTGGTGACCGCCGTGTGTCCCCCGCATGGTTGATCGTGGCAATGTGATATGATGGAGGTCGCCTATTCTTTTGGGATACATCGTCTGATGATCCCGTCGGCGTATGTTCTGCATAGTTATGGGTCATCCCAAAAGTAGCTCCTGGCGTTATGTAAGAATTTCCTCCTCGAGTAGGTCGCCAATCCTTGCGGGACTATGTCGATTACCAAGTAATTCACTATATCCGCATACCAAGGAGCTTCAGAGGAGTTTGTTGCAAATAGCTACTCGCCAGTGAAGGAGTCATCGATCGGCAAACTGTCATCCCTGTGCTTTTGGATCAACCGCGAAAGGTGGTCCGCCACTACATTCTTCGCTCCTTTCTTGTCCTTGATCTCTATATCAAATTCTTGAAGAAGGATGATCCATCGTATCAAACGCGACTTTGCATCCTTCTTGCTCAATAGGTATTTCAGTGCTGCGTGGTCCGTGTGAATAATTACCTTGGACCCCAAGAGATACAATTTGAACTTCTCGATATAGTATACCATGGCCTGTAGCTACTTCTCTGTAATGGAGTAGTTCTTTTGAGCATCATTCAGAGTCTTGCTAGCGTAATATATCACATGAAGCTTTCCTTCTTTTCTTTGGCCAAGGATGACTCCCACTACTTGGTCACTAGCGTCGCACATCAGCTCAAATGGTAGATTCCAATCCGGCGGTTGTATGATTGGGGCTGAGATGAGAGCTTCCTTTAACCTGTTCAAAACTAGCAAGCATGCGTCAGTAAACACAAAAGGAGCATCCTTAGCAAGGAGCTCTGTGAGATGGCGAGCAATGTTAGAGAAATCCTTTATGGAGCGACGGTAAAAACCCGCATGCCCTAGAAAACCACGAATGCCCTTAAGGTTTGTGGGAGGCGGTAGATCCTTGATGACTTCGACTTTGGCTTTATTAACCTCGATTCCCTTAGAGGTGATGACATGGCCAAGCACAACTCCTTCCGTCACCATGAAATGGCACTTTTCCCAATTTAAGGTCAGGTTATTGTCATGGCACCATTCTAAAACCTTGGACAAATTGGCTAGGCAATCATCAAATTCGATGCCATAAACAGAAAATTCATCCATGAAGACTTCCATTATGTTTTCGATGAAATCCAAGAAAATAGACGTCATGCACCTTTGAAATGTTGCATGTGCATTACATAGCTCAAATGGCATTCTTCGGTAAGCAAATGTGCCATATGGACATGTAAACGTTGTCTTCTCTTGGTCCTCTCGATGCAATAGGATTTGGAAGAATCCATAGTACCCATCGAGGTAACAAAAGTATTTGTGCTTGGCTAGACGCTCAAGCATTTGATCAATAAAGGGTAGAGGATAATGGTCCTTTCAGGTGGCTTTATTGAGATGCCTATAGTTGACGTACATACACCAACTAGTGACAGTTCTAGTGGATATTAATTCATCCTTATCGTTTCTAACAACAGTCATGCCCCTTTCTTGGGGACTACCTGAACAGGGCTAACCCATTTACTGTCAGAAATGGGATAAATAATGTCGGCCTCTAACAACTTCAATACCTCCTTTTTCACTACCTCCTTCATGTTGGGATTTAATCTCCTTTGAGGCTCAATAGAGGTAGCTTCCTTATCCTCAAGGTGGATTCTATGGGTGCATATGGTTTCGCTAATGCCTTTTAGGTCAGTAATGCTATATCCTTATCACCTTCCTATGGGCTTTAAGGATTTTTAGGAGGCTATCTAGTTGTGGCTCGGTGAGGGCTGCATTGGCGATGACGGGGTAAGTGGAATTCTCCCCCCAAAAAGCATATGTTAACTTGGCAGAAAGAGATTTTAGTTCTACCTGAGGGGGCGTTACACTCCCATCATCGCTTGCTTGTGAGAAGGATGCGTCCTCAATTGCCGGTTCAGAAGCTGGAAATTCTTGGTTGTAAGATTTATAGGATGAACAAGGAGATGATGGTACGTCGTGGTAGACATCTGCGGAATCCGTTTCCATATCGATTTGTTCCGTAGTGCACCTGTCGACCGAGGTAAAGTATTCAGGTATGCATTCACTATCAAGTGTAGAGTTAAGAGAACTTCCCTGATCAATGTCGCTCTAGAGCAGCCCGGGATCTGTGTATCCCTCGCAGACATGTTCTTTACATGTCGCAGTCTGTGGGATACTATCATTGTAGAAGCGTAGGGTGTCTCCCTCGTATCGCACATAGACTCTGTCAGCGATGGGGATGCCATCCAAGGTATCTGCATTGTGGAAGGCGTTTGCAATAAAGACTGAGAGTTATTGTATAACTGGGTCGTCTACAGGAAATTCCACTGGACCATTGGTCCATACATCAGTCACTACACTTTCCATTATACTTAAGAGCTGGGAATAGTTCAATGGCTCAAGTTGACGAGTCTCTCTCCAGCTTGCATCAATAAGTAGGGCTTCGATAGTCTGGAGGAACATCACATCCCCTTTGAAGCTTATGTGAATGTCGCCCTCGATGGTACCTGCATCAAAAGCCTTGTTCGTTATATGAGCCATGACCATTTGCTGATTTACATTACATGCCACATAGGTTCCTGCTCCGATAAACCGAACTGCATCAATCAATTCTCTAACTGCACATTCGATCATGGCTTCATCCATGCACGAGTCCTGGAGACCATGTAGATGATACAGAGAAAAGCTAATCTCATCCGAGTCACTGTCAGATTCACTGGTCCATTGCACTTGCATCACTATCTCCGTCATGTCTGATTTCTTGAGTATGATTACTGACTAGAGAGAGGTGTCAGTAGCAGGATAACAATAAAGGAGAATGAAAAGGGTGGATAGATAGGAAGTGATAAGATTTGCTAGCAGATCCTTCAAAATAAAAATAAACTGAGATACACCGTAACTATCCCCGACAACGGTGTCAAAAACTTGACGCGTCCAGAACTTACACCTAAAATCCACCTGGCGGTGTCACAGTCCCCAGGCGCGGTATGATTCCTAGGTGTCAACTCTGGGTTCTATCCGCAAGCGGTCCCACAGGGACAGTGATAGTATATTGGAGTCTCAGGTTATTTCTAGATCTCAGAATGAGATAGCAGTCGATTGTGGGATTGTTTGTTTGATGTTGTTATTGGTTCAATGTAAAGAAGTTAGGGCCTTAGGGATCACCGCTAGGACCGTTGGAGGTCGATGTTAGAATAGTATTCCTACTTGCATTAGGTTTATGGGGTTGGTCTCTTAGCTCATACCACTCTCGTGGGTTAGAGCTTTGAGTTACTTCGGTGGCTCTCATTGATGCAATGTCGGTAGCCGTCAATGTAGTGATATATTCGCCAGTGGATCCCCTCAAGGCACGACCCGGGCATGGTCACGAGCCTTAGTTGGATCCACTAACTCTCTAATTAAATACCACGGATGCTCCTTAAGCTATTCAATTCCACCGACCATGTGCATGATCTCAGTACGAGTTCTCCTAGAGATTTGGATCGATCGACCAAAATACTCCCCTTGTATTCCCAACTCAACCTGGAAATCTAGACATACATCTCTTTCCTAGAGTCTTACGGCTAACCCATCAGCCCTAAAGAAGACTACTCAACATAGCAATCATGACAAATAAAAATGCACTTTTTGCCATAGAAAACATCGTAGCAATTAAATCAAGAAAGAAATGAGGATCTTACATACCGAAACCAAGAAAGAACGATACCCAATAGAGAATAAAAGAACTCCAACAGATTCCAAGGTGCAAGAGACAAGAAAAATCCTATCTTTTGCAAAGACGGCTCAATCCAAAACCCTAGATCTAAAAACAACCAATTTAAAATCTCCTCTCTCCAAATTAATTAAAAAGCTCAGCCCCCTAAAACGTCAGGAAAAATCCCTTAAATACATAGAGGGCGGACCCCAAGAAAAAAATCTGAAAATCTGGAAGTTTGGGGCCCACACATCATCGACGGAGTCGGCTGCTCGGTCGAGTAGGCACCTGCTCGGTCGAGCAGGTGCCTTAGCTGCTGCTTGCTAGAAAAGGGGTCCGGGCTACTCGGTTGCGTAGCTAGCCTACTCGGTCGAGTTGTCAGTAGGTCGAAACTCTCCTTCCAAATCGTCGCTCTGCCTACTCGGTCAAGTCGACAGAGGATCAAATATTCTTCTCCAAAACATCACTCTGCCAGCTCGGGTCGAGTAGGTCCTGCTCGGTCGAGCAGGATGCTGGTGGGGAAGGAGATCGACTCGGGCCGAATCGTCACTCTGCTCGGTCGAGCAGGATGCGCACGCCCTTTCTACTAGACACTGTATCATCTCGACCGAGTAGCTTGTGCTACTCGGGTCGAGTCGCCTAGGAAAGCTGCATATGCTTGGGATTTTACTCCTTTCTCTTGCTAGCTTCTCCTCTTCTCCTACCATATGCTTTCGAACCACGGTGAACTCCTATAGAGCCTCGCCAACAGCATCACAGACGTAATGGATGTGTCCATGTCCCAAAATGGCCCCGAATCACTCCAAAATCCCTGAAAATCCACAAAGCTCTACAAAACTCGAATACAGCATTAGAAGCATAGTATCGTATGAAAATGTGGGATTTGAATGTGGATATGACATGAAATAAAATGAAATTATGCTACGGAAAGATAGAAAATATGGACACATCACCTATCGGCCTGCCCCGGACCTTGAGGGTACTTGTAGCCCGAGGACAATGCACGCTTCGGCCTACCTTGTGGGGCTCGTTTGCGCGGCCTCAACGTTCCCCGGTGCAGGGAGCTGAAAATTTAGTCCGCACAATATGCATGTAAAAAATGTAAATGCACCAGAGTTTACTCGTAAGGTCGGGGTGGAAGCTCGGCCTAGTTCGGGAGACATAACAGATCCTTGTCCGTTTGAATGAAGGGGGACGGTCGCTCCAAGCATCAGGAAAAGGCGGGAGTTATTTTGAAAAGCCCGCCCATTGTTTCGTTTCCATCATTTCGATTTGAAGCAGGGAGAATATCGAAGCGTTCCAGCCATTCAAAAAGCGACGCATGGTGGACGTGACTGCGGGTGGCGGTCGAAGCGTTAGAGAGGGCTTGGATCTTCGACACGTGGCGGGGCTTTGACAGTGGAGATCGGTTGGTGCTTCCTATAAATAGGGGAGGGGGAGATCGAGCGAGAGTTTTCCAACTTCTAATTTTCTTCGAGTTGTCGCCTCCTTCAGAGTTTTCGATCGCCGTTGTCATCGCTGTCGTCACCGTAGCTTGTGCAACTGTTCCGACAGCATTGTCCGACCGTCTGCTTCTTATAGGTTATAACGGTCACTTTCCGACCGAACATTTTTAGCGCGTATCTTTGGTTGTTTTGTGTGCGTGTTACCGTATTTGATTTTATTATTGCTTTTCCTAGCTCGAACACGTGTTCGAACCCCGTTTTTGCAACCCTCTCGGAGGCGCGAGCGCCCCGATATTTTCGTTGTTATTTTTAGACTTCGAGTGACCTTATAGCATATCTCTTATTAAATAAGTTCTTTAAAAACATTATTTATTTTGAATTCAGGTGTACGTGTTTAAAACAAAAGATATATAATTATCAACTTTTAAAAAAACACACACCAACCTAATTATTTACCCCCATGCATTTCATTCATGTTCACGTTTCTTTTTATCCAAATACCTTAAATAATCACTAAAAATCCTAAGCTAACAATTGGCAGTTGAGGGGATCAATTTTCTTTTGTATCTAAACTTTTTCAAATCTTTGACTTAATCTTATCCCATATCCCAACCGTACCTCCACTTCCCTCTTTCTCCCCCTCCCACGTGAACAACCCACTTCCTATAATAGGTAACCTAGGGTTAGAAGCAGCCGCACGATTTTTTAGTGAAACCCTACACTACATAGAGCCAACATGGCTCTTCTATTTTTAATCATGCAACTCAGCCTACATTATTAAACACAACTCTAGAGAGATCTTCCCCCTTATTCAACCGCCCAATCCGCGTCTTCTCATTCCTCCGCGCCTTCATCTCTCCACACCAACGCGACGACGGGTAGCCTCACCCCGTCGACACCCTGCTGACCCGCCGTGCAAACACCCCGACGAACACACCCATGCCACCATCCTTTACGCTCCGACGTGTCACCAGAGGCGTCGACGGCGCCTTGCTGCCGTCCATCGCACGCACTGCCCTCCTCTTCCTGGGATGCCTGAGAGCCCTCCGGCATTCTCCCCGCTTGCCAACTAACCGCATCACCCTCACTCTTCCTCTCGCCTCAGACAGCTCCCTCTCCAACCAATGGCATGCCCTTAGAACCCTCGCCGGCGCCCCCCAACTGCAGCCCTCCGGTGCCATCGACAGAACCACCGCAGCCCCTCACGATGCCAACCCTCGGCAGCGCTGCACATCGGAACACGTCGTAGTCATCGCATCCGATCGTCTTCGCCACTGTCACGGTCGCCATCCCAATCCGTGCCGCCTCCACCTACAAATGACGTGAGGGAGTCCACACACACAGTGAGTGAGCTATTCATGTGAACAGTAGGTTGATGATAATAACAGTTAGTATCATATTAGTCTAATAGTGTTAGTTGTATAAACTAATATCGTTAAAACCAATACCATTAGTTAATGACCTAATGCATAGAGATATGAGCTTTTGTTATTTTGCATATAATAGTACTACTATAAATAAATATGAGGCCTAGGGTTAGAATATATAGCTAACAGTTTATTATAAACAATGTTACAATATTTATTAAAATGAGAATTAGTAAAGTATACAGCTTATGTGTTAGTGTGTGTTAGTTTAAAATATATGTTAGTTATAAATGTTTATCGGTAAAAAAACTCCTTTAGCTTAATAGCAAATCTGTTGACACAGATACGTCCACGCTGTTGTCGTGTCCCATTGCACCGTAGCCACACACAACACGGCTGTCCCCCTAGGCCGAAGACCCATGTACGGCCTTCCATTGCCGCTGGTATTCGTATTGCTCGTCGTCGTTTGCGTGTCGTGCTACTGGGAGCGCTAGCTGTCCACCGTACCCTTCGCGCTACCGGAATCCAACCCCTGATGTCGGTACCAGACGTCAGTGTAGCTCTCGCGTCGTGTTAAGGTATACCTGAACCGTAGGAACCCACATCCACATGTTAACAAGATAAAAACTGTAATTTTATTGTGTTGGTTAATTCACTTATTGAAGATAATGAATACGGGACTGTAGGTTGGTTTGATGATTGGTGATTGAGCACGTAGGCAGATCTGGACTCCTTGATCGTGTGACTTGTAGCACGTCTCTTTCAGGCAAGTGATACTTGCCAGTAAATATTTTAGGCCACGTTTTTAGGCCAATTTGTGTGTTAACATAAAAGAGACTAGGCGGTGAAATGATAGCCGCCTAGACGACCCTATTCGATCTAGTTTGACAACGAAACTTGATCCAACACTCTATTTGATCTAGTTTGACAACGGAGCTAGACCCGACACCTTTTCATGCTTTCATTCATGCTACCATGTCATGTTTAATTTCAATTAACGGTACGCACTTTAACTGCTCATTCCATGCCATGCCATGCATCATAATGTTCTATCGTGATTGCATAGCACACGCTACAAATATTGTAACTATTGAGGTTAGGCACCTGCTTTTGCAGGCACAACCCTATGCCAAACCAAATACACTTCCTGGCCCTTGATCCAGAAGCGAGCATAGTGTTAGTGGAAAACCAACGCTTTATACACGTGGAGGGGTAGGGTTAAGCGATCACTTGAGCGTAGAAGTGTGCCGGTACAGCCACTTTAGCCAAAAGGCGTAAACCATGTGCACAAAGTGACAAGTTAGAGTTTTTCGTAGTTTCTGCTACGACGTGCATGCATGTTCATCATGTCATTTTAAATTGTTGCATTCTAAAATGTCATGTCATTTCATTATATTAGAACTGCTAGTCTCTTTACTTTTTATATCCTTGCACAAAAGTCCTCCGCTTTCTTTTGGGAGACTTTTGCTGACATGTGCCATCTTCTCTTTGGGTGTCACATGTCAGGTTCTAAGTCAAAGGTAGCTACAGAGAGAGAGCAGTTTAAAGACGCTAAGTTCGATGTACCGTAGAGACCGAGTTCAAGGACACTGGCGACCAGTCCTAGACTCACCTGGAGTCTTCTTAGTTGTTGACGCTTTTAGTAGTTGCTGTTAGAATTCGGTGTGTAGCACTTGGCTCTCTTTGCTTTTGTTTCGGCCATGCTTTAGGCCTTTTGTTCAGACTTGTACTTTTGTGACTGTTCTGTGATGTAGGAATAATTTCTGGATGTTGTTGGTGGAAGTTTCTTTTATGTCTGCCTTATTATTATCATTGTTGTTGTTTCGTTGCTATGCAAGGACCTCCTATTCATTTCATATACCGACGCTTATCAGACTGCAGCTTCACAGCTCCACGTCTAAGCGGACCTCCTCACATCTCACCTTCCATACTTGGAAAGCGGGACGTGACAGGTTTTGTTGGTGGCCCATGCAGGTCCTCTTTGCATCTGCGAAATATCGGAACAACAATGGTGATAACAACATCCCTTTAAATATTCGGAATATTCAAGTCATGAATTGAGTCTAACCTGAAGGTTTTTCTTGTCTTAGATGGTAGGAAGACTTAGATAGACGTCCAGGTGTGATAGTCAGGTGCCTTCGTCAAGATTTAGTTGTACTCGTCTTAGGTTACCTTAGTGGTTTCTCACCCAGCCCTGACCATAGTAGATTTCTAGAGCTTCTCCTTTAGTCGTTCGCTTGGGTTCATCAAATTTCTGGCCCAACAAAACGTAATCTTGATTCCCTAAGACCCTTTTCCTGAGATCTCTATTACAATCTAGTCCATTTGAGAGTCTTAATGTTAAGTTTCTCTTGATCTTTAGTTGGCCTGGTAATTAGAACACCTAATTCTATTGTTTTTCTGATCATTACACTTCTGTGTTATCGACCGTAGAATCCCATTGTAGCTTTTCATGAATCATATCCTAGGCATATTCATCATGCGATCATATTCTTTGCCCTCGATTCACGTGATCGCTTCCTAACGATTATCGTTAAATTTTCAATCTTCTCCATCGCAAAATCCTGATTCTTCCAAAGGTATTTTCAATTTTCATTATTAAATAATTCGATCGGTTTAACTTCTTGAAAACCCCTTCCTTGCTTTTTGGGTAAGTCAAAATTCTTTCTTAGATTTTGAAGTCTACTTGGTCGTAATTTTTAATTACTATCTCGTAACCATTTCCTAACCTATATCTTTCGTATTTCGGTTAAAACTTTATAACCATTTTGATAATTCAAATATATCATTCATTCCTTTCTATACTACTAAGTTTATTATTTTTAACCACTTACCGTATACTTTTTAGAATAATTTTTTCTTTTTTCTTCTAATTTAAATAGAACTTCAATATTTTAATATATATCAGTTCTACGTTTATCGTACTCATACTTCAAAAAACTTGGTATAAATCTATTTTCATTTGCAAACCAATCATTACCTCATCCTACTCTTTATTTCTTCGTCTAACACTTTTTCAGAGTTTTAAAATTTTATCATCTGCACGCTATTTCTACATATTTTTATAAGAGTGTGTATATATATGTATATGTGTGTGTGTATATATATATATATGACACCATATTTTACACGCATCCTTCTTCCATCTATCTATTATTTAGAGCAATATTTTTGTCCCACCCAACCAGCTATCTCCTTATCCTCGCCTTATCTGAACTCTTTCTTTTGATCATGTTTCGTTACGCTTTTGGTTTCGATTTCCTTTCTATTGTTTAGACATTGGAGCTTGTCGTTGCCTGTGTCAACTCTAGTTAAGTAGTGAGCCATTGGTTTTTGTGATGTCGTCGTGGTGCATGTATATAGGTAGAGTGTGTGGACCTGTATGAGTATGCTATCCTTAGGATATTAATGATTGTCTCTTGTGTTATGTAGGTATACTCAGTGTTATTCGTGATATATGTATGAAGTTGTATGAATGATAGTACTTATACATGTGTGGATAACTATATCACTTTAGGAATGGCTGTGTATATCATAATTAGTGTTGGAATATATCTACTAGTGGAGTATGTGGTTTGAAGATACTTGTGAATGCTTGAAATAATATACTACTAAGTCATGTGCAGGTTAAGTGTAATGATAATAGGTGTGCTTATAGTTAATTGTGTAGGCTTATTATATGACCTATATGTTAGTACATGTGAGTGTGTGCTCGTATGTAGTTATGAATGTGCTTAGCCTTGAGTAGATATATGCTTACTATATGAATATGTGTGATATACGGTAATAGGGTTATAATTTTGTTTGGTATTGCTTGCCTTTACGGGATGTTGTGCGTGTGCGTGTATACCATGAGGTATACACGATTATCGTATGTCTTAACTATGTATGGATAAGTATATGTATTAGTATACTAATTATAAGTATATTGCTATGGTGTGAATATAATATATGTATGTGATTATACGATGTATGCATATATGTGATAGTGTATTTTGATTGTATACAAGTGTTGATGTTTGTAATATTATTATAGCATATAAAGTGATTGCATTATGTGGGTTACTTGAATAAATATAAAGTGTGATTGATATTATGGTATGTATGTGGCGACGTTGGTAGATATATATATTGGAGCGGTGTGTTGGTATAAGTATAAATATCTTGTTATGTATATAGAGTATTCCGATATGGGTTTTGAGTCTCACTCAAGCTTGAGTGGATAAACTCTAAGTATATTGTTACATCTGTTTGTAGTTTGCGTGTAGTACTATGAATATAGTAATGGATGATGTATGTATAGTGATAGGATTGGTTGTGTCTGGTTGTGTTACGCACATGATTGTGGATGACTATACCATTATATAGTTATAGGTGTTGGTCTTGTGGTATAGTTATTTACTAAGGACTTACATGTTTGAATGTATATCTGTTAGCTAAACTTGGTGTGTAGAATGTGCTAAGTATAAAATGGTATAAGTGGTATGTATGAATGGTATGTCAGTGTGTGTGGGCATGCACCATGCACGGGTAAGTATGTGCTTAGTTATAGGTATTTGTGACTATGGTATGTGTGGTGTGTCTAGAATATAGTTATAGGACTGTATGTGATGTGAATATATGGTGAAGTATCTGCGTGATTTGAATAACTATATATTTGTGAATTTTTAGTAGTGGTGTATGTATATTAGATACAACGAACATGATTTAATATGGTATGGTATGACTGCTTGTGTTGATATGTTGATGTTGGATGTATACTAGGAGATATATGGATTAGTATATCCATGTTTGGTTGTACATAGGTAGTTATCTATATGTGAAGAATTACGATTGTATCTGCTAGTGTGAAACTATTTTTATGTAAGTATGTGTAACTTGGTTATGTGATAGTGTGTGTTAGCTATATAAGGGATATACGTGACTATAAGAATTATTGATGTACGTGTATGAATTTGACTGTCTACGATATGTATAAGTATAGAGTTAGTATATATATACATGATAGATGTACGTGTATGAATTTGACTGTCTACGATAGGTATAAGAATAGAGTGTGTGTATATATATATACATGTTTGTAGTGTTAATGTTTGACTATCTAGTGCATACATATAAGCACTTGTAGTAGCTATACTTGGTTTGAATTTTAGTGTGATGTGATTGGGGTAGTTACTAGAGTGGCTAGGTATATTTATAGTTAGGAAGTCCGAGGACGGACTTTATTCTAAGGTGGGTAGAATGTAACGGTCACTTTCCAACCGAACGTTTTTAGCGCGTATCTTTGGAAGTTTTATGTGCGTGTTACCGTATTTGATTTTATTATTGCTTTTCGTAGCTCGAACACGTGTCCGAAACCCGTTTTCACAACCCTCTCGGAGACGCGAGCGCCCCGATATTTTCGTTGTTATTTTTAGACTTCGAGTGACCTAATAGCATATCTCTTATTAAATAAGTTCTTTAAAAAAACATTCTTTATTTTGAATTTAGGCTGTACGTGTTTAAAACAAAAGGTATATAATTATCAACTTTTAAAAACACACACACCAACCTAATTATTTACCCCCATGGCATTTCATTCATGTAACGTTTCTTTTTATCCAAATACCTTAAATAATCACTAAAAATCCTAAGCTAACAACTGGAAGTTGAGGGGATCAATTTTCTTTTGTATCTAAACTTTTTCAAATCTTTGACTTAATCTTATCCCATATCCCAACCGTACCTCCACTTCCATCTCTCTCCCCCTCCCACGTGAACAACCCACTTCCTTTAATAGGTAACCTATGGTTAGAAGCAGCAGCACGATTTTTAGTGAAACCCTACACTACATATAGCCTACAGGGCTCTTCTATTTTTAATCATGCAACTCAGCCTACATTATTAAACACAACTCTAGAGAGATCTTCCCCATTATTCAACCGCCTAGTCCGCGTCTTCTCCCTCCTCCGTGCCTTCATCTACCCACGCCAACACGACGACGGTTAGCCTCACCCCACCCGCGTCGAGACCCCGCTGACCCGCCGTGCAAACATCCCGAAGAACACACCCATGCCACCATCCTCTATGCTCCGACGTGTCACTAGAGGTGTCTGTTGGATATGGATGACGTTTGTACACCCTTGTAGGGGATGTACGAGGGAATACGGACCTCGAACGTCGCGTACACGAAGTCGTGTGCAAAGGAAATCTGTTCCCTTGCGGAGAGGATCTCTAGATTAATGGGAAATTCGCATTATATGTGCATAAGTGCATGCGACATATGGCTAATAAAGGGGTAATATCTTAAGCTTATGTTGTACCATGCATATGGTACAACTTAAGCTCATAATGTGCCATGTATAATGGTACACTTTAGTTAAATTGTTCCAAAGGAACAATTACTCCCAAAATAACTACCTTGGGGGCTATAAATAAGACCCAAGGCTTAGCCATTTCCTTACACTTTTGCATGGTATTCTTGCCTTGCATTTCATTCTAGCGAAGCTCTGCCGAAATCCTTCCTCTCTCTTTATCCAAGTTCTTAATCTAAAAGTAGAGATTTAGATTGTGGATTTAGTAGCCTTACTCCGTTCGTGAGAAGACTCGATCCGTCGTGGCGAATCCGAAGGCGAAGTTCCGTGACTACCGTGACACATACGCAAGCGTAAGTCTCAACTTCATTTATCGATCCTAACTATGTTTTGACTGGATCCTACATTGGTATCAGAGCCATACGGGTTCACATCGGTCAGACCGTCGCCCCATCGAAACTATGAACGAGTCGTTGTCTTTTTCACGAATGGGTATCCTACCATTATGGATATGGTAGGAACGCTTCGTGACGGAGAGAACACAGCGGTTGTTCTTTTCATGTTAGGGTCTCCTACCATTACGGATATGGCAGGAACTCTCCTTGATGGGAAGAACCGACCGTTCATATCGTCAAACTCACTCTCTTCATGGATGCTGAGTCTCCATTCATAGGGAATGGGCGCTCTCTTCATGTGGAGCGCGTAGTTTACGAATTTTTGAAGTGGGTTATTTTTTTTGGCACACGGCCATTGGAGGATAACTACTTCCTCGACGAACGGGTGCTTCATCGGAGAAGAAGGTGGTAGTTATTTCTATCGGGGAAGATAAATTTTGGTACATGAAATCTATAGCCAAATGGGCAATGGAGGCAATGTACTCCCCCTCCCCATGCAGAGGGGGTTGGCTACGGCCAATAACCACCATGACCACCCCTCCGGCGGGGTGTGCGGCAACCCCATTCAAAGGGGGTGGCTGGCCATGGCCATATGGGCCATGGCCGGCCAATGCCAAAATGGCCTTGGCCATGACCGGCCATGGCCAAGCCATGGCCGGCCATGGCCAGGCCGGCAGTGGCCGACCAAGACCAGGCCGGCAGTGGTCGGCCTCGGCCTCGGCCAGGGGGCCCTGGCCGTGGCCAAGGCTAGGCCTGGCCGAGGCCAGGCCAGGGCCAGGGGGCCCTGGCCGGCCTCGGCCAAGGCCAGGGGCCGGCCAGGCCGGCCTTGGCAGGGGCCAGGGCCGGCCTGGCCGGCCTGGCCGACCCTGGCAGGAGCCAGGGCCGGCCCTGGCCAGTCTCGGCCAGGGCAGAGGCCCTGGCCGAGCGGCCAGTGGCCTCTGGCCGGCTCTGGCCGGCCTCGGCCAGGGCAGAGGCCCTGGCCGAGGGGCCAGGGCCCCTGGCCGGCCAGGGCAGAGGCCCTTGGCCGGCCCTTGGCCAGCCTCGGCCAGGGCAGGGGCCCTGGCCGGGAGTGATGAAGACCAATTTTTGGTCGACCAATTTTTGGTCGACCAATTTGGGTGTTTTGGTCGACCAATCCGGCAAAAGGTCTTGGTCGATCACGAACTTGCCGACTAGCCCATACGGGGTGTCAAAAGGCCTTGGTTAAACACGAATGTGCCGACTAGCCCATACGGGGCTAACGACAGTCGTCTGCTCTTATTTTATAAAGTTTTTTCTTGGGCTCTACTCCTTGAAGATTAGCCATAGTGCTCTACTTCATGCGAGATTAGCCATGTCATTGTGCTCTACTCTACGGAGATTAGCCAATGTACTTATGACGTTGTGCTCTACTCTACGGAGATTAGCCAATGTATTTCAAATTTTTTGAAAAAGATGTTTTCAAATAGGTTATGTCCCGTCCTTAATCGGGATAGCGCAAATTAGAATTCCAAGTCCTACCACGATCCGGCCATGGTTATCTAACCCATGGGTGTGTAGAACAGGTCTCGTGGCTTGGCAATTGTTGCGCTAAAATTCTTTGCGCAAACTCTCACCTATTCCATTTTGAAAGATATGTTTTTTAAAAGTATTTTTCCGCTGCTGGTATCATACGGGTATCATTTCTGATTTCTTTTTACATGAGATAAGTAAGAGGGATACTTTGAAAGTTACTTCTAGATGGTAGTTGGGAACGTAGTGAACTTCTCGATTCTAGAGTAACATTTCAGCGCATCCAAGGAACTTATCAAGTGTTTAAAGAATCGAAACTTTATGCATAGAATTTTGATCGTGTTTTTCATTTTCTTTGCAGTTTTTTGATTCGAATATGTCTACCGCTTCTAAGAACATTGTCGCCGAGCTTAACAAAGGTGAGAAGCTCAACGGCGACAATTATAAACTTTGGTCAATAAAAATCCAATATGTTTTGGAGGAGCAAGATGTGCTTGAAACACTCCAAAACGTAATAGAAGAACCTGAGTTGGGCAATACGGCCCAACACAAGAGGGACCGAAAAGCTTATGAGACTTGGACTCGAAAGAACAAAATAGCTCGTATTACGTTATTGTCCGCAATGGACAATGACATAATGCGTCTATTTCGGGAATTCGACCTAGCCAAAGACATATGGTCTGGGCTAGAAATAAAGTTTGGTGGAACTTCGGTCACCAAACTCCGCTCCTTAAATATTCAATTTGATTCGTACAAAATGCGGCGAGATCAATCTATGAAAAAGCATGTCCGCCACATGGCGAATCTCATAGCTGAATTGAAGGATGTGGGTATTACGCTGTCTGACGAACAGCAGATCCAAGCAGTCATTCGTTCACTCCCAGATAGCTGGGATAACATGAAAATGCACCTCACTCATAATGAGTGCATTAAAACTTTAAGCGATGTATCCAAACACCTCGAACTCGAGGAAGAGCGGATTCAAGCCGCAAAACCTAGTGCCGAAGTGCACATGGCCGCTAGTTCCTCACATGGAGGAAAGAAGCGGAAGGATAAACGCTTAAGGTTTATGAACGAACGAAAGCAAGAACCGGAAACCTCAAAGAAGACTAAGAACAAAAAGTGGCAAAAGAATGTGCACTCAAAGAAGAAAAACTTGAAGAAGATCAAGTGCTTTAAGTGCAACAAGTACGGTCACTTCGCCCGTACGTGTACGGATGGAAGTGATAAGGTAACTTGTAGGGCTAGTTACATATGTGTTTCTAGTTCCATGTTTCTTGCTGAATCTAACTATTTTTGGTTGATTGATTCAGGGGCCACAGACCACGTTGCGAAGGACAGAAGGTTCTTCGTAGAGTATCAAAGGATAACTCAAGGAACAAAGTGGATATACGTCGGCAACAACACTCGTGTTGAAGTCAAGGGCGTCGGAACATGCAAGCTAGTTATCGACAACGGTCGGACTCTATTATTGCACGACGTCCTCTTTTCTCCAAATATTAGAAGGAATATCGTATCCGTGGTCATGTTAATGTCTTTAGGTTATGAATGGAGGTTCTATGAACAAAATGTTGACCTTGTTTGTAATAGTTCTTTAGTTGGGTCGGGTAATGTTTGTAATGGATTGATTGTTTTAAACACTATGTATGATGATTCTTCTTCTATTAATGAAAGTTCCCATTTGACTAATGCTTCTAATTCTGAATCTGAGATCATTTGTTGGCATGCAAGACTTGGTCACATTGGACCAACTAGAATGGATAGACTTGCCAAAAGTGGCTTGCTATCTAATGTTTCAAAAGTTGAAATGTCAACTTGCGAACATTGTCTTGTAGGGAAAACTTGTCGCAAGCCGTTTGGAACTGGCACAAGGGCCGAAGTTCCATTACAGCTTATCCATTCAAACATTTGCGGTCCAATGAATGTTAAGACAAGATGCGGGAAGTCCTATTTCATCACCTTCATTGATGACTTCACCTGTTTCGGTCATATTTATTTGATTTCCCACAAACATGAAGCTTTATCTTGCTTCAAAAACTATATGAGTTTAGTGGAAAATCAACTAGATCGCAAGATAAAGGTCTTGCGAACCGATCGGGGTGGAGAATATCAATCAACGAGTTTTAAGGAACTCTGTGATGAAAAAGGCATAGTTCATCAAATAACTATGCCTTATACTCCACAACAAAACGGTGTTGCGGAAAGAAGAAATAGGACATTGATGGAAATGGTCCGATCAATGATGTCGCAGGCAAATTTGCCCATCACCTTTTGGGGTGATGCATTATTGACGACAGCATTCATCTTAAACCATGTACCCTCGAAGTCGGTAAGTTCTACTCCTTATGAGTTGTGGAACATTAGAACTCCAGACTTAAGCATTTTAAAACCTTGGGGTTGTGCCTCTTACAAATATGGCAAACTTGGGCCACGTGGGAGGAAGTGTATCTTCATCCGATACGCTGAAAACTCCAAAGGATATGTTTTCGTCGGTCAAGAGGACAATGGGGATCTAATAGAATTTGAATCGAGGAATGTTGTCTTCTTGGAAAACGAGTTTTCAAGCTAGGGTGAGATAAGTCAAGACTTATCCTTGTTTGAGACTTGGGATCAAGAAGGATCGGAACGTTCGAGTGGGAGAATTCTTGGTGAAGAGGAAAATGACCCTCATACTTCACCTATGGATGATACGAACGATACCAATCCTATTTCGAGTGGGAGTGATGTTATTCCGAGTGGGAGTGATGTTATTCCAAGTGGGAGTGATGTCATTCCAAGTGGGAGTGATCAAACTCAAGCAAGACGTAGTAATCGAACGAGGCTAACACCTCTGAGATTTGAGGATGAATTTCCTCAAACATTCATGACATTACTACAAGATGATGACGAACCTGCAAATTTCAAACAGGCCGTCACATGCCCTGCTAAAGATAAATGGATAGCGGCGATGGAAGAAGAACTTCAATCCATGAAAACAAACCAAGTCTGGGACTTGGTTGATTTACCTAAGGGACGTAGAGCCATTGGGAACAAGTGGGTTCTCAAAATCAAGCATAAGGCTGATGGCTCCATCGAGAAATATAAAGCTCGCCTTGTTGCGAAAGGTTTCACGCAACAGGAAGGAATAAACTACGAAGAGACTTTCTCTCCTGTCGTGCGTTTTACCTCCATTCGCTTAATTCTGGCAATGGTGGCTTGTTTGGACCTCGAGTTACATCAGATGGATGTAAAGACTGCTTTTCTTAACGGAGAACTAGATGAGGAGATCTACATGGAACAACCAAACAGGTTCATACAAGAAGAAAACAAACATAAGGTTTGTAAACTTCGTAAATCCATATATGGTCTTAAACAATCCTCAAGGCAGTGGTATATGCGCTTTCAAGAAGTCGTTTTGTCGTATGGTTTCTCTATGCTCGACGAAGACAACTGCGTATACATTAAGAGGATTAAGAACAAGTATGTAATTATGTCTCTTTATGTAGATGACATACTTATAGCCGGAAATGATAAGCGTCTTATCATGGATATCAAAGCTTGGCTTTCATCCGTCTTTGAAATGAAAGACATGGGTGAAGCTGCATATATCCTTGGGGTTAAGATCTCAAGGAATCGTTCCAAGAAACTTCTTTCTCTATCTCAAGAGACATATATAAAGAAAGTTTTAGAACGGTTTAATATGCAGGACTGCAAGCCAATTGATACTCCAATAAGCAAAGGCGAGGGTCTATGTTTGGAAATGTGTCCCAAAGATCCAAAAGAAAAGAAAGCTATGGAAAAGGTTCCATACTCCAGTGCTGTCGGGAGTCTGATGTACGCCATGATGTGTACCAGACCGGACATTTGCTATGCTGTTGGTATGGTAAGCCGTTACCAATCCAACCCAGGACAGGCACACTGGAAAGCGGTGAAGAGGATATTAAGGTACCTCAAAGGGACTGCGGACTATGCGTTGTGCTATCAAGGCAATACATTGAGACTCGAAGGCTATACCGATGCTGATTGGGCAGGTGATCTCGACGAGCAAAGATCTACCTCAGGCTTTGTTTTCTTGCTAGGGAATGGTGCAATATCCTGGAGCAGCAAGAAGCAAACCTGTATCGCCCTATCAACCATGGAAGCCGAATTTGTAGCATTCAGCATGGCGGTCCAAGAAGCTGTTTGGCTTAGGAAATTCTTAGACAGGATGACGGATGCCACTGACTCGAGCACTGTTCCTATATACAGTGATAGTCAAGATTCGATTGCCTATGTCAAAGATCCTAAATTTCATTGTAAGACCAAACACATTGATATTCGATTCAAGTTTGCGAAGGAGTATGACAAACGGAAGGAAGTAGACATAGGATACATATCCACGCATAAGATGATAGCGGATCCCCTTACTAAGGCGATCCCCAGAGATGTGTTCTTCAAACACTTATCATCTATGGGAATGCGTAGGTGCTGAGCTGTATCATGTAATATTTCCCATGTCTATAGAAGATCAAAGTTTAATAAAAAGAAGAAGTTCTTTTATATATTGCATACAAGTTTCTTACAAATGATTTTATACATTTGTGTTTAAGTCTCAGCTATTTTATTGTGTGTATGTCGGACAGATTAAGGTTGGCTCTCTCACATGAGCAACCGCCTTATCTTATCAGATGGATAAGATAGAGATGAGACTAGTTTAAAGTCAAAATTATTAGACAAATGATTTAGAGTCGTGACTTAAACAAGATAGTCGAATGAAAGATCTGCATCATATGGATGCTTACAAAAGATCTGAGATCTGTATCACAAGGATATTTAAAAGAGATCTCATAGGATTTTTTAAATCCTATCTGTCTTATGCAGGATGAGAGTCCGGTAATATTTCATGGGTAGTAAGGGGACTCAAAAGATAGGCACTGTGGTGTCTGATCTTTCATCCGTACAATATCATTAAGACATACTCTCCCTGGGAAAGGAGTGATGTTGTAATACGTGTTCATACCACGTATGCATTTCGACCACTGAGTTAGTAGCAATAGTGTTTGCTATTATGTGAGACTCAAAGGCCATATGGGTCTTAACTCTTACCCTCAAGGACTCCAATTGGTTCCTTTAGATTTGACGAGATGATCGCTATCTTAGCGTATTGCTAATGGGCTATGATAATTCGGCTCGGCGGGGCACGTTAGAAAAGCGAATCAAGTCAAGATCAGAAGGTTCACAAGAAGAGGAAGATTGATTTCATATTCGCATTTTGGACTTTAATGATTCAAAGCTGGCCAGCCAATTGTGATCCAGATGAGATTCAATTGTTGAATATAAAGTATAAGAAATGTGAAGAAATAATCTAGGGTAAAGCATGCGTTGAACTACTCAACTTTGCACCTTCGAGGTCGTTGTGTATCTCTAACAAGTGCACAACAACAGACTCTACGCGCATGACGGTCGCACGGTCTATTTCTCGGTATGATAGATGAAAGAACTAAGAGAAAGACGTTCTCTTACAATCCCCTCAAGTGTGAGTGGGAGATGTTGGATATGGATGACGTTTGTACACCCTTGTAGGGGATGTACGAGGGAATACGGACCTCGAACGTCGCGTACACGAAGTCGTGTGCAAAGGGAATCTGTTCCCTTGCGAAGAGGATCTCTATATTAATGGAAAAGTCGCATTATATGTGCATAAGTGCATGCGACATATGGCTAATAAAGGGGTAATATCTTAAGCTTATGTTGTACCATGCATATGGTACAACTTAAGCTCATAATGTGCCATGTATGATTGTACACTTTAGTTAAATTGTTCCAAAGGAACAATTACTCCTAAAATAACTACCTTGGGGGATATAAATAAGACCCAAGGCTTAGCCATTTCCTTACACTTTTGCATGGTATTCTTGCCTTGCATTTCATTCTAGCGAAGCTCTGTCGAAATCCTTCCTCTCTCTTTATCCAAGTTCTTAATCTAAAAGTAGAGATTTAGATTGTGGATTTAGTAGCCTTACTCTGTTTGTGAGAAGACTCGATCCGTCGTGGCGAATCCGAAGGCGAAGTTCCGTGACTACCGTGCCGCATACGCAAGCGTAAGTCTCAACTTCATTTATCGATCCTAACTCTGTTTTGACTGGATCCCACAGTGTCGACGACGCCTTGCTGCCGTCCATCGTGCGCACTGCCCTCCTCTTCCTGGGATGCCTGAGAGCCCTCCGGCAATCTCCCTGCTTGCCAACCAACCGCCTCACCCTCACTCTTCCTCTCACCTCAGCCAGCTCCCTCTCCAACCAATGGCATTCCCTTAGAACCCTCGCCGGCACCCCCCAACTGCAGCCCTCCGGTGCCATCGGTGGAACCACCGCATCCCCTCACGATGCCAACCCTCGGCAGCGCTGCACATCAGAACACGTCATAGTCATCGCAGCCGATCTTCTTCGCCGCTGCCACGGTCGCCATCCCAATCCGCGCCACCTCCACCTACAAATGACGCGAGGGAGTACTCACACACGGTGAGTGAGCTATTCATGTGAACAGTAGGTTGATGATAATTACAGTTAGTATAATATTAGTCTAATAGTGTTAGTTGTATAAATTAATATCGTTAAAACCAATACCATTAGTTAATGACCTAATGCATAGAGATATGAGCTTTTGTTATTTTGCATATAATAGTACTACTATAAATAAATATGAGACCTAGGGTTAGAATATATAGTTAACAGTTTATTATAAACAATGTTACAGTATTTATTAAAATGAGAATTAGTAAAGTATACAGCTTATGTGTTAGTGTGTGTTAGTTTAAAATATATGTTAGTTATAAATGTTTATCGGTAAAAAAACTCCTTTAGCTTAATACCAAATCTGTTGACACAGATACGTCCGCGCTGTTGTTGTGCCCCATTGCACCGTAGCCGCACACAACACGGCCGTCCCCTAGGCCGAAGACCCTTGCACGGCCTTCCATTGCCGCTGGTATTCGTGTTGCTCATCGCCGTTTGCATGTCGTGCTACTGGGAGCGCTAGCTGTACACCGTATCCTTCGCGCTGCCAGAATCCAACCCCTGACGTCGCTACCCGACGTCAGTGTAGCTCTCGCGTCATGTTAAGGTATACCTGAACCGTAGGAACCCACATCCGCATGTTAACAAGATAAAAACTGTAATTTTATTGTATTGGTTAATTCACTAATTGAAGATAATGAATACGGGACTGTAGGTTGGTTTGATGATTGGTAATTGAGCACGTAGGCAGATCTAGACTCCTTGATCGTGTGACTTGTAGCACGTCTCTTTCAGGCAAGTGATACTTGCCAGTAAATGTTTTAGGCCACGTTTTAAGGCCAATTTGTGTGTTAGCGTAAAAGAGACTAGGCGGTGAAATGATAGCCACCTAGACGACCCTATTCGATCTAGTTTGACAACGAAACTTGATCCGACACTCTATTTGATCTAGCTTGACAACGGGGCTAGATCCGATACCTTTACATGCTTTCATTCATGCTGCCATGTCATGTTTAATTTCAATTAACGGTATGCACTTTAACTGCTCATTCCATGTCATGCCATGCATCATAATGTTCTATCGTGATTGCGTAGCACACGCTACAAATATTGTAACTATTAAGGCTAGGCACCTGCTTTTGCGGGCACAACCCTATGCCAAACCAAATACACTTCCTGGCCCGTGATCCAGAAGCGAGCATAGTGTTGTTGGAAAACCAACGCTCGATACATGTGGATGGGTAGGGTTAAGCGATCACTTGATCGTAGAAGTGTGCCCGTACAGCCACTTCAGCCAAAAGGCGTAAACCATGTGCACAAAGTGACAAGTTAGTGTTCATGAATCGTGAAACAGTGTTTTTCGTAGTTTCTGCTACGACGTGCATGCATGTTCATCATGTCATTTTAAATTGTTGCATTCTAAAATGTCATTTCATTTCATTATATTAGAACTGCTAGTCTCTTTACTTTTTATATCCTTGCACAAAAGTCCTCCGCTTTCTTTTGGGAGACTTTTGCTGACATGTGCACTCTTCTCTTTGGGTGTCACATGTCAGTTTCTGAGTTAGAGGTAGCTACAGAGGGCGAGCAGTTTACAGATGCTAAGTTCGAGGTACTATGGAGACCGAGTGCGAGGACACTGGCGACCAGTCCTAGACTCACCTGGAGTCTTCTTAGTTGTTGACGCTTTTTAGTAGTTGCTGTTAGAATTCGGTGCGTAGCACCTGGCTCTCTTTGCTTTTGTTTCGGCCATGATTTAGGCCTTTTGTTCAGACTTGTACTATTGTGACTATTCTGTGATGTTGGTATAATTTCTGGATGTTGTTGGTGGAAGTTTCTTTTATGTCTGCCTTATTATTATCATTGTTGTTGTTTCGTTGCTATGCAAGGACCTGCTATTCATTTCATATACCGACGCTTATCAGACTACAGCTTCACAGCTCCACGTCTGAGCGGATCTCCTCACGTCTCGCCTTCCATTCTTGGAAAGCGGGGCATGACATAGGTTCTGTTCTTGCTCCTTGAAATGGTTTCTCCGACTTCTTCTCGTTCATCTGCTTCGAGAGAGATAGAACAAAGGGTTAGAGACGGCGGAGCAACGGACAGCTCCGCTGTGGACACGGTGGAGGGGTGGAGGGGACTTCTCCGGTTAGTCAGGGCCGCACTGAGGGTAGACCAGCGGCCAAGCTTGTTGTGTGTTCGTCGTCGGCAGACCCTAGGGATCCGAGGAAAGGAAAATGGCCGGCCGTACCAAAGCCCTGGTTGTCCGCTAGGGCCATCGTGACCATGGCCGAGGTCAGAAACGTTTCTGCTGAGATCTTAAGCGTGGAATCGGTAACGCAGACCTCCTTCATACCTGAAGCCTGTGTGAAGTACAAGGCTGCCCTACACAGTCCGTCTTTCGACAGCCGTTGAAAGGGTGTGTTTCCTGAAGGATTTTGAGATTGGGGTCTACGTTGCCTGCTTCCATGAAGGACTTTGCTTCCCCCTTCCTTCTTTGCTTCTCCACATCCTGAACTTCCTCGAACTTCCCCTACTGACGTGCGTTTATATTTCATATATTTGCGCACGTTTTCTTCCGTGTTTTTCCGTATTTTACCGCCGTCTTATATTCGTTTTCTCGTGTTTTCTTGTTTTCTTTCACTTTTCCATGTTTTCCGTATTTTGCAGGAGTTTACTGGCATAGGGGACATAAAACGACGATATCGCAAGTCCCCGGAGCAACGAGAGGAGTCACGCGTGATCCAGGGGGTCAAACGACGATGATATCACCTACTCCAACTGGTGCCGAACTCCATCAATGCAATCGTCAGCTTCCTCGTCCTTTATGCGGGGAGCGATATCAGTCCGACCCTCCCCTTATTCCGATACTTCTTTGCAATCAAGAAGCTGAGGGCGCACTATTACGTATCGGCAAGGAGAAATCGGCCTCTAGTCATGTGCTTGCTGAAAAAGATTAAAGGTTGGAAGTAGTAGTACGTGTTCTTCTCGATGCCCAAGGATCTGGCGTTGAGGTCGAACTGGGGCGTACTGAATCCTAGGGTGAACAGAGAGGTTTTCCTTGACACAGACGATGTTGAGCGTGCTAAGATCTTGTAGGAGATCCCGCTGAGGACATGCAATATGATAAGCTTGCCACGAAGGAGTTGATAGTCCGACACATCTGGCCAGAAGGTAATCCGAGCTTTGTAGTTGTTGCTCCTAATTTGCTCAACCTGATCTATCTCCTTCTTGCAGGTCAGACGATGTGGAGGAGCTGAAGAGGCTGGCCTCGGAGCAAGCAGCCAAGCAACCAGCGAAGGGCAGCCTGAAGAGTGCGAGGGAGGGATCGTCGATGGTAAAGGCTGAGAAGCTCGTTCGGTCGAAGAAGGTGAAGGTGGTGGAGGCCAAAACTGCCTCGGGCCCTCGGACGACCGTGGCAGATGCCAGCCGCCCTACTGAGGGCACCGTGGTCAGAGCTGACCCCATGCCCATCGATCTCGATGTCGAGGAAGGCGTGCAGGTCGAGCTGGAGGCCCCAGGATCTCAGAGCAGGCGACCTCCTCCGATCCTCGTAGTTCAGATCCAGACCGTAGCATCCCATGGGTCCTCCGCTGGGTCGGGCTCTTGCGGGCAAACGACAGCCGAAGACCATTGGCTTTACGGTTGCCCGTCGTCTGGGCTAGGGAAGCACTCTCACCTGAGCTGCGAGGCAGCGCTCGCGGTGTTCAAGTCCAAAAGGGACGAGCTCTTGGCTTTACCAGAGGAGGCCCTCCTGGCGACGTCCTACCATGTCGGCTCCGCTGCGTCGGTCTTCGACGAGTCCGGAGTGGCGGTGAGGCTAGTCGAGAACAGCTGCTACCCCGGGATAAGGAGTCACTGGCAAAAGTTGGTGCAAAGAGGTTGTACGCCTCGGCCCTGTGGCATAGTACGCAGGTAGGTCGCCGTATTTTCTAAAGACACTTATCTTTGCTCGTGTATGTTCTAACTTTTCTTGCTTTGCTGTGTAGGCTAATGCCATGATGGTTGCCCTTAGGTGACACACCCCTTTCATAACCTATGCCGAGCCCGTGCTCAGAAAGAAGGAAGTTGAATTTGATGCTCTTAAGAAGGTGGCTGATGAGCGGGTGGCGAGGCACAGAGTCAAGCATGCCAAGCTGCAGGGAATGTTTGACGAACAGCAGGCGACGATCCGGAAGCAGGAGGAATGCTTGGAGGAATTCGAGGCGAAGGTCCACACTGTAGAAGTCCGTCGGACCGAGCTGGAGGTCGCCCTTGAGCAAGAAAAGAAGAGAGCAGCGGATTTGGAGCAACTTGTAGAGTTGGGAAAGGCCGAGCTAGAGGCGAAGTAGGTGGAGGCAGTCCGTGCTTACTAGACAACGGAGTTCATCCCTGCCATGGCGGTGATGAAGAGGGAAGGTCTGGTGGAGGGTTCAGAGGTGTGCCTCCAGAGAATCAAAGAGAGGATAGGGAGCATCTATCCATCAGTCGAGGTGGATTTTGTGCAGCTGGCGGCCTCCGATGACGAGGAAGAAGAAGAAGAGGCCGCGGCGCTCGATGAAGATGCACCAGCTGTTGAACCACAAGTGGCGGGGGATACTCAAGAGGGTGAAGGTTTAATCAGAGGCGACCAAGGGGAGGGCGGCCAGGGTGCCGTATGAATGTTTGGGGTAGGGGATTTAGGGGTTGGTCTAGGGGACTTGGTGTAGGACTTAGTTTTTTTTTGTTTTTAGAAGTTTTGGCTGTTTGGTGGTGTCGACCTCGGTGAGGCCATTTTTGTAAGGTCGGCACCTTGGAAATACTTGTAAAAATTTTCCTCAATGAAATTTATGGTGTGGGCTTAATTTTCCCGACTAATGTCTTGGTTCTCTGTCTCGGATTGTGACTTAGCATGGCCCTGATGTGTATTGCCCCCGACATTCGAGGCAGGAGAGAGAGGCTGTGCCGGGTGTCGAGAGTATAAGCCGATGTTTGTCTTCCGGAGTTTGGGGGAGGGGAGGGTGCGAGCCTGTAGCTCGGCCCGAGACCTTCTCTGATTTGGGTAGTGAAGCCCGTCCAGCTATGGGCGGCTAGGACGTGACCAGCCCCGGAGTCTTCATGGGAGGGGAGGGTGTGAGCCCGTAGCTCGGCCCTAGCCCTTCGGAGCCTGTCGGGGGCGAAATCGTAAGCTTGCCCCGGAGTTTGAGGGAGGGGAGGGTGCGAGCCCGTAGCCCGGCCCTAGCCCTTCTCTAATTTGGGTAGCGAAGCCTGTCCTACTATGGGTAGCCAGGACGTGACCTGCCCCAGAGTCTTCATGGGAGGGGAGGGTGCAAGCCCGTAGCTCGGCCCTAGCCCTTCTCCGATTTGGGTAGCAAAGCCCGTCCTGCTATGGGTAGCCAGGACTTGACCTGCCCCGGAGTCTTCTGGGAGGGGAGGGTACGAGCCCGTAGCTTGGCCCTAGCCCTCCGAAGCTTGTCGGTGGCGAAGCTCCGTAAGCTTGCCCTGGAGTTTGGCAATGTTCGAGGAAAACTGAAATTTCCTAATAGAGACGGCAAAATTTGAGAATTTGCAGGAAAAGAAGATAATTTCATTAAAATTTACGATGTTACTGATAGTATTTGAGCAAGTATCCGCATTCCATGGGTGGGCCAGCTCGCCACGGTCTATGGTTTCCAGGATGTAAGTGGTCGGCCCGACGATGTCAATGATTTCATAGGGGCCCTCCCATTTTGTTGCGAGCTTCCCTCGGCGAGTGATCTCCGATTTGAAGTTACGTCCCTGAGGACTAGGTCGTCGATTCTGAAGCTCTGTTTCTTCACCCGGAAGTTGTAGTGCCGAGCCGTCCTTTGGCTGTGCTTGACGAGGTTTGTCAGAGCTTGGTCTCTCACTTCATTGATGAGCTCGAGGTTGAGGTCGAGGCCCTCCATGTTGACATCTTCATCGAAGTATTTAAGCCAGAGTGTCTCTTCTCCCACTTCTACAGGGATGATTGCCTCTGCCCCGAATGCAAGCATAAACAGGCTCTCCCCGGTCAACACTTTGTATGTCGTGCGGTACGACCATAGGATACCAGGTAGCTCGTCCACCCAAGACCCAAGTGCATCATCGACCTTCTTCTTTAGTGGGCCCAGTATGCATTTGTTTGCCACCTCCGCCATCCCATTGCACTGCGGATGCACCACAGAAGCAAAGTGGAGTGTGATCCCCTACTCCGAAAAAAGCTCTGGAAGGCCATGCAATTGAACTGCCTCTCGTTATCTGTCACTATGGATCGAGGTACCCCAAAGCAGCATATGACAGACTTCCAAATGAAGCTCTTCATATCCCTCCAAGTGATGCATGCCAACAGTTTAGCCTCGATCCATTTGGTGAAGTAATCCACGACGATGAGGAGGTATTTTCTTCCTCCAGATGCCTTCAGGAAAGGTCCGACGATGTCGATGCCCCACTTGGCGAACGGGATCGGGTTGAGGATGGGGACCAAGTCGACCGGCGGAGCAGCAGTGTGTCTGCCGAACTTCTGGCACTCTCTGCACTTCTTAACATACTGGAGTGCGTCGTGGATCATGGTTGGCCAGTAATATCCTTGACGCACTACTTTGTGGGTGATGGTGTGTCTGCCATAGTGGTTTCTGCAGAGGCCTTCATACACCTCGCGGATGACTTGTTTGGCTTAGTCTTACCCCAGGCACTTCAGATACGGCAGGATGTCGAATCTCGCGCGGTGCTTGCGGTAAAGCACACTATCAAAGATTACGAATGACAGGGCTCGCCTTTCGACCTTCTTTGCTTCGAGCCGATCTTTGGGCAGGGCCTTCGTCTCCAGGTAGGTTATGATTGAGCCCATCCAGGTCGTCGTTTGGCTGACACATATTAGCTCGCCCTCCTCAATAGTTGGTGTCAGCAGGTTCTCTACGTAGATGGCCTTCCCAATTTCGACCAGGAAAGAGGAGGCTAGCTTCAAGAGAGCGTCGGCCTGGAGGTTGTTCGATCGAGGTAGATGCTGGACCTCCGCCTTCTTGAACCTCTGAAGTTCGGCCTGAGAGCACTTCAAGTAACGCTTCATCAGCTCCTCTTGGGCCTCGAATCTCCCTTGGATCTATTGGACGACGAGCCTCGAGTCGCTCAGATGCAGCACGTTCGTCGCCCCCATCGTCGGTACAGCTTCAACCCATTGACAGCGGCTTCGTACTCCGCCACATTATTTGTCGTCGAGAAGTTGAAGCGGAGCGCATACTCCAACAAGCACCCGTCAGGAGTTTGGATGACAATGCCCGCTCCACTTCCAGACCCCGAAGCCGACCCGTTGACGTGGATGAGCCATAGTTTGCCATCACCTTCCTGAGCGGATGTTGAGGGTTCGTCTTGTTGGATCTGGATCTAGGCCTAGAGGGGGATGAATAAGCTTATAAAAAATTCTCGTGCAACCCACGAGAAATCACACATAGTTAATAATCACAAGAAGGGTAAATATGAAGCAATCACAGAATACGTACAGATTTACCCCGGTTCGATCGTCCCACGACCTACTCCTGCCCCCAAGCAAATACTAGCATTAATATGTTCTTTTTGTACAACTACACTGGGTCCTGAGCTCCCTCCCCCCACCTAGAACGTACCACACTCTCCGAGTGCAGAACACTATCAACTTAGTAAATTCTCTATCTTGACAAGTCCCACTTGTCAAGACCATCTTGTCTAGTCCCAGACTAAACAAGTCCCAAATAACACAAAAGTGGTAAAGTTTCCCCTACAGAGATCAACACACAAATACACGAATATAAAGAGTAAAGAGTTCAGAGATGCTCAGTTCATGTTTATGTAGTCGTCTATGTCAATCAACACGTTGTTAGCTTTAGTCTGACGCAAACAGTGTCTCGATCTGACGTCTGGAAATCAATTTGTGGCTCGAATAGCACTCTGGTCTATGCACAAAGTAATTTCAGTTAAAACTCAAAATGATGTGGTTTGTGCATATAGCAGCTCCTTAAAAACCACTCCACGTCAGAACATCCCATGCACAGCCCTCGTTCTCTTCATACGATGCTCAGAATTTTTGCGTGGGCCTTGACTTCGCCAACCAACATCGACTCTAACGGTGATGCCTCCTCGACTCCGACTCCGACGGCACATGATCTCGTCGACTTCTCCGACTTTGGCAATGACTTCGACGGCGGGCTCTCCTCTACGGCATACGGCAACTCGACGGCGAGCTCTCAGCTACGGAGAAAGTAATCTTCCACGATGATGCATGGCCTTGGTAGCGAGAGGACTCGTTGACGGCTAGGAGAGCAACTACAACGAGTTAGTGTTGTGATAGCACAGGATGCACGGTGACAATCATTCGATTTCCAAAGGGTCACGACAGTTTAAAGTGGTTGACAGCAAAGGATTTTGGTTTCGACAGCGCAGGATGTCGATGCACGATGATCCCCACGATAGCAAGATAAAGAACATACGCTTGAAGATGAAAACAGCTTGATGTCAGCAGTGACAAGAGGACTCATCGGTGTTGAAGATGAACGGCGCTTGGGGTTTGAAGTTGTCGACGGCAAGGGTGAACAGCTCAGTTGGAAGGAGATGAACAACATCGGCTTCGTTCACGATGACAGCATGCGTTCACGGCGACATCACGACGTTGGAGATGGCTTCAAGATGATGAAGGCGATGGAATTTGATCGACGGCTCTCTCCACGACCTCGACAGCAAGTTGAAGAAGCCATCGTGGCTTGAAGTTGTTGATGTTGCGTGAACTGATGGCAATGTCTTCTACTCGATGTGTAAAGCTCTCCCCTTGGATGTTGCATGCGTAAGCTGATGGTTGATGAGAGCTGGGCTTTACGGCACCAAGGATTTGCGGGATCTCCTTGAGTTGTGAGTTGCTTTCCCCTTGGATGTTGCGACAAGAAGCTCAAACCATAGTAGATGTTTTGGCTAGGGGCAGGGGTTTAAGACTTGGGCGTTGATATATTGGCCGACTCCATTCACCCCTAGGAGAAGATGATGTTTATATATGGAGTTGCTAGGGTTTAAACTTAGGTTGCAGCACTTGTTGCAAGGGAGAGTCGGCTAGGAGCAAAAGCTATGGGCTTGCGTGTGGAAGAGGGGTGATATAAGATCCCTAGAATATAGGAAAATGAGATTTGCAACCAACTAGGAATAGAAATATGGGTAGAAGCAAATCCTTGATTTTATCTTCTAATTGATTTGATCCAATTCCTCTTGGATTCATATTGGCCTCCATCTCTCTCCATATTGACCACGTCCTCTTTGCTAGGTGTTTAACACTTCGACCAAGCCCATTTGCTATATGAATAGAAATTCCTCCAGTAATTAACTTAGTCATCACTTTGAAGAATTACGTCCTTGCCATTACTGAAACACACTTAGCACACACATTAAATAGTAACACATGTTTGTCATCATCAAACTAAAGATCCTAGATTGTTGCTTCCAACAATCTCCCCCTTTTGATGATGACAAACCCATAAAACATTTGAGTAAATAAATGCACGTGTGTGAAGTGTGATGAAGGATGTAATGCATATGATGTATACAATGAGCAAATAGATTCAAGCATTACTAGCATGCACAGTATAGCAATGAAGTAAGCATGCTCCCCCTTCAACTAATAATACCATATATGATGTATCAGTAATATCAAATCTCACATCTCCTTTTTCTCCCCATTTGTTATCATCAAAAGTGTATTAATGAAGTCAATCAAAATATCACATGCAAAAATAAAGTATTATAGAATATAACTAGCACTTGCATGTCATTTTGCATAGATTAGGCAATTCAAGTTCAATAATGAATATAATTTAGATTTCAACACCTTTGTGTAAGTGTGATAATTAAACATTGAAGTACAAAGGGAGATTCAATCAAGAACATCAACCAAAACCAATCCACATTTTCCATTTAGCATGAATATCACCTAGGATTGATTTTTTTCACCTCATTAGAAATGAGTTCAAGTTACCAAATTCCCAGAACATAGACTATAAGGACTCTTAGATGTGGGGGTGGCATTGCTTGATGAGTAAAGAACACCAACGCTAAAGATTACACATAAAGCAAATGTTGGATACTCATGGGTAGTCTACTTGTCAAGAATTGTATCCATTTTATATACAGAGCAATATTCATTCTTTTTCATTTTTCTTGTTTCATATTCAATTCTTTTGTTCTCAATTTTTATCCATGGCAATACACATCATATCACTTAGATTATTTAGTTATTATCAACCTACATTCGCTTTCCAATATTCATAAAAAGAATCTTCAAATGTACAACAAGTTTAATATTTGTGGAAGTGACCATGTAGGTGTAGAAATCAAATCGTTCATTTCATGAAACATGTCATGGCTACTAAATAAAGTCTAACATGCGCATGTAGCTATAACAATAATACAATGATTTTTACAAGGATATGAATTGACATACAATAATACCACTTATAATGATTCATAAAGAGGTATTCATTAAGCACAATTTTGTTTGATTTTTTTAATAATGAACTAAAACAAACTAAGATACAAACAAACAAGCACACAAACAAGAAATAAATCAAGCACACACAAAAATCTATGAAGGTATGCAATGAATCAAAGAGGGAAACAAATATACTTTCGCGTCGCCATTTGACTAAGGAGCTAAAAATGAGATTTTCAATTCAGTGCTCCTCGCCAAATCTCCATCTCACCTACATGAAAGGTGTCATGTGTGACCTTGGAATCCAACAAGGTCCCCTAGTGTTAGTCTTCAAAGTTTTAGGAACCCCCACTTGTTTGAACTTTATGTTTGTATTTCTAAACTTACAATAATAGGATGTGTGACCAACGCTATCACAAGTAAAGCACTTTGCATGCATATTTTTAACAATAGAAGGCACATTGTGAATTTTCTTAAATTTGGGCTTTTCAACATTTTTCAAACCAAATCCAAGTCCACGTCTATTATTGCCATATAATTGATTTCTAAGAATGATATCTAAATATTGTTTTCCTACGGAAAACTTCTTAATGGACAATTCAAGACTAGAGACTTTGGATTTCAACAATGCATTCTCATTCACAAGCAAAGTACATTTACTTATAAAAGCTTTCTTGTTTTCCTCTTCCTTCGTTTCAAACTCAATCATTTTTCTTTTAAGATCATTATTCAACATGCATAATTTATCATTAAGCTCTCTAATCACTTAGTCTTTTTCAGTTTCGAGCTTAATTAAATCTTGCTTATGCATACTAATATTATTCAATAAGGAAGGACAAGAAAGACAAGCAACTTTTTCAGATGAGCTAGATTTTTCCCTTTTTAACAAGTCAATAGTTGATTTGCATGCAACAAGTTCCTCTTTTAACTTTTTAGATGCTTCAATCATATCACAGTTTTCTTTTTGCAATTCAAAACAAGAATTTCTATAGCATTCAACAGTATTATCTAGCGCATCAATTTCTTCTTGCATTTTCTTAAAGAGCTCTGCTTTAGAATAATATATTACCTCATAATTCTTTGCCATTAAGTAGAGGGAGGAGGGTACTTCATTCTCCTAGAGCTCATCTCCACTATCCAGGTCACACGTCAGCACTACGGCTTTTCCTTTCTCTTTTGCAACCTGAGCCGTCTCTTGTGGGCAATTCCTTGCATAATGTCCCTTCCTCCTGTATTTAAAACATTCAACTTTATCATTAGTAGTATTCTGTTCATAAGTATTTCTAGCAGGATTATTTTTATTGGAGCGATTAAACATTTGTGCCATCTCAGCTCTTCCTTGCTTTGTCTTGATGTATCTGTTAAATACTCTTACCATAAGAGCATGCTCCTCGTCATCGTCGTCATCCTCGCTAGCTTGAAGAGCTAGTAGTTTTGGAGATTTCTCCTTCGCCTCATGTTTCTCTCTCTCCTCTATATTCAGCAACTCAAGCTCGTGGGACATTAGGTTGCCTAGCAAGTCCTCCACCCTCATCTGTGATAGATCTTTCGCTTCTTGGTTGACGGTGACTTTAGGCCTGAAAGAGCTTGGCAGCGCTCTTAATATTTTCCTCACCTGTTCAAGGCTAGAATACGGCTTATCGAGCGAGCTAGACTTGTAGACGATGTTGGTGAACCTCGAAAACATCTCTGATATAGACTCTGATGGTAGCATGTGAAAGCTCTCGTACTCTGTGCTTAGATGTGCAAGTCTAGACTCCTTCACCTGTGACGTTCCCTCGTGCGTCACCTTCAATGTATGCCATATTTACTGCGCAGTTAGACAATGTGAGACACGATTGAATTCAGATTTATCTAATGAACAAATAAGCGCATTTATTGCTTTAGCATTAAGAGCATAAAGTCTCCAATCATTGTCATCCCATTTATCATCAGGTTTAAGCATATCAACATCTCCAACTTTAATAATGGGTGGCTTATAGCCTTTTTCAACAATTTGCCAAGCTTTATAATCAATAGATATAAGGTAGATTCCTATTCTATTTTCCCAATATGCATAATCTACACCATTAAATCTAGGGGACGAGATATGGACTAACCCTAAAAAAGCACTATCAATGGGGTTCATGGTCAATCCTATGCTAGATCCAAATAAACTGGCTTTGATACCACTTGTTGGATCTAGATCTAAGCCTAGAGGAGGGATGAATAGGCTTATAAAAAATTCTCGCACAACCCATTAGAAATAACATGCAGTTAATAATCACAAACATGGTAAATATGAAGCAATCACAGAATATACACAGATATACCCTGGTTCGGTCGTCCCACGACCTACTTCAACCCCCAAGCAAATACTATCATTAATATGTTTCTTTTGTACAACTACAATGGGTCCTGAGCTCCCTGCCTCCTACCTAGAACGTACCACACTCCCCGAGTGCAGAACACTATCAACCTAGTAAATTCTCTATCTTGACAAGTCCCACTTGTTAAGACCCTCTTGTCTAGTCCTAGACTAAACAAGTCCCAAATAATACAAAAGTGGTAAAGTTTCCCCTACAAAGATCAACACACTAATACACTAATATAAAGAGTAAAGAGTTCAGAGATGCTCAGTTCGTGTTTGTGTAGTCGTCTCTGTCAATCAGCACATTGTCAGCTTCAGTCTGATGCAAACTGTGTCTCGATTTGACATCTGAAAATCAATCTGTGGCTCAAATAGCATTCTAGTCTGTGCACAAAGTAATTTCAATTCAAACTCAAAATTATGTGGTCTGTCCATATAGCAGCTCCGTAAAAAACCACTCCACGCCAGCACATCCCATGCACAGCCCTCGT
Organism: Scilla litardierei; assembly: GCA_030789695.1. Taxonomy (NCBI): domain Eukaryota; kingdom Viridiplantae; phylum Streptophyta; class Magnoliopsida; order Asparagales; family Asparagaceae; genus Scilla; species Scilla litardierei. The sequence goes on from CM061133.1 coordinate 39,579,088, forward strand.
TCTCTTCGTACGCTACTCGGAGTTTTTGCGTGGGCTTCGACTTCGTCGATCAACCTCGACTCCAGCGGCGATGCCTCCTTGACTCCGACTCCGGTGGCATGGGATCTCGTCGACTTCTTCGACTTCGGCAATGAATTCGATGGTAGGCTCTCCTCTATGGCATACGGAAACTTGGTGGCAAGCTCTCAGCTCCGGTGACAGCAATCTTCCATGGAGATGTGTGGCCTTGGTAGCGAGAGGACTCATCGATGGCTAGGAGAGCAACTGCAGCGAGTTAGTGTTGCGACAACACAGGACTCATTGTGACAACCAGTCGACGTCCAAAGGGTCACGGTGGTTTAATGTGGTCGACAGCAATGGAGTTCGGTTTCGACAGTGCAAGACATTGACATACGATGATCCATACGACAGCAAGATGAAGAACAGAAGCTTGAAGATGACAACAACTTGATGACGATGGCCACAAGAGGACTCGTCGGTGTTGAAGATGAACGGCACTTTGGGTTTGAAGTTGTCGACGACAAGGGTGAACAACTTAGTTCAAGGGAGATGAACGACAGCGGCTTCATTCATGACGGCGGTACGCATTCATGGCGACAACACGACATTGGAGATGGCTTCAAGTTGATGAAGGCGATGGACTTTGATCTACGGCTCTCTCCACGACCTCGACAACAAGTTGAAGAAGTCACCGTGGCTTGAAGTTGTTGATGTTGTGTGAGCTGATGGCAACGTCTTCTACTCGATGTGTAAAGCTCTCCCCTTGGATGTTGCGTGAGCAAGCTAATGGTTACTGAGAGCTGGGCTTTACGGCACCAAGGCTTTGTGTGATCTCCTTGAGTCGTGAGTTGGTTTCCCCTTGGATGTTGCGGCACGGAGCTCAAACCCTAGTAGAGTTTTGGCTAGGGTCAGGGGTTTGAGACTTGTGCGTTGATATATTGGCTGGCTCCCTTCACCCCTAGGAGAAGATGATGTTTATATATATGGAGTTGCTAGGGTTTTACGCTTAGGGTGTGGCAATAGAGGTTATTGCAAGGGAGATTCGGCTAGGAGCAAAAGCTATGGGCTTGCGTGTGGAAGAGGGGATGACATAAGATCCCCAGAATAGGGGATGACATAAGATCCCCAGAATCGAGGAAAATGAGATTTGCAACCAACTAGGAATAGAAATATGGGTAGAAGCAAATCCTTGATATGATCTTCTAATTGATTTGATCCAATCCCTCTTGGATTCAAATTGGCCTCCATCTCTCTCCATATTGACCAAGTCCTATTTGCTAGGTGTATAGCACTTTGACCCAGCCCATTTGCTATATGAATAGCAATTTCTCCAATAATTGACTTAGTCATCACTTTGAAGAATTACGTCCTTGCAGTCACTGAAACAAACTTAGCACACATGTTAAATAGCAATACAAGTTTGTCATCATCAAACTAAAGATCCTAGGTCGTTGCTTCCAACATGTTTGCTACCGGCGGTCTTTGCCATGCTACGGCCGATTGAGCGCTTGGCGGGTCTTCTGGAAGTTCTTCAATGGTGCATTCCACCACGAAGTCCACCAGCGCTGGGCCCTTGATCACCGTCCGGTCTCTGTAGATGATGTCGAACTCGCTGAGTTCGATGCTCCAGTTCAGCATTCTGCCCGATCGCTCTAATCTCTTCAAGTTCTTCTTGAGAGGCAGATTGGTGTAGACGATGACGGTGTGAGCTTGGCAGTACGGCCGGAGCTTCCTCACTGTCATGACGAGACAGTAAGAGACCTTCACTATGGGGCTACAACGGGTCTCCACATCTCGGAGCACCAGGCTCGCATAGTAGACAGGCAGTTGCCTGCCCTTCTCTTCTTTGACTAGGGCCGAGCTGACAGCTTCTTCATTAGTGAAAAGATACAAGCACAGCTGCTCTCCCTCTTTCGACTTCGCGAGCAGTGTCGGGCTTTGCAAGTAGGCCCACGGCTCTACGAACGCTTGAGTGCAGGAGTCATCCCATTTGATCACCTTCCTGTCGTCATTCTCTACGGCGAGAGCCCGCCGCAAGACTCTGAAAAATGGGAGCGATCTCTCAGCAGACTTTGATAGGAACCTCCCCAGTGCGGCAATCCTTCCGTTCAACCTCTGCAGGTCTCTAATTGTTCGAGGCTCCTTCATATTGATGAGGGCCGATATCTTGTCCGGGTTCGCCTCGATCCTTCGCTTCGTAATCATGAAGCTGAGGAACTTTCCTGATTGTACCCCAAAAATACACTTTGCTGGGTTGAGCCTTAGGTTATAACGGCGCTCTTTCTGGAATGTCTCATGTAGGTCGGCGAGGTGGTACGGGGCCTCCTGGCTCTTGACCAATATATCATCGATGTAGACTTCAAGATTTCGCCCGACCTGAGAGCTGAAGATCTTGTCCACCATCCACTGATAGATTGCCCCAGTATTCTTCAACCCGAACGACATCTTTGTGTAGCAGAAGGTGCTCGTGTCGGTGATGAATGATATCTTCTTGTAACGACTGGTTTTCATGTATCTGGATTAATTATATTATATATATATGTTTAGGTGGATTTTCTCCTCATGTGTGGTTTTCGTCTCCGTAGCTTTCGTTTTCGATCGTTTCGTCGTGATTTTCTAGCTTCTTCTTTAGGATCGCCGATTTCGGAGTAAGTCATTCGTGACGGGCTTCATATCGGTCATATCTTATTGTTAGATCAAGCCCAGGAGTCTTAGAAATCGATCCCGGAGCTTCGCGCTCCATTTCGAAACTTTTTGTGCACGTTAGCCGGTACAAGAAGGGGAACCGACCGACTAGATGACGATTTAGTCGGTCGGTAAACCTTCATGGACCGACTAGTGGGCTTTGTTAATTGTACAGGAGTTACTGTTTGCTTTTAGTCGGTCTAAGAACAATCATCGACTGACTAGATACTCAACTAGTCGGTCAGAACTTGCTCTCAGACCGACTAGTTTCTGTCAGTAGATTTCACCTAAGTTACTGTTTATCGTTAGTCGGTCCATGAACACTCACCGACCGACTAGGTTTCAAACTAGTCGGTCGATGGGCCTTCACAGACCGACTAATTCATTACCCAGATTTTTCCCTAATTTCGCTGCTTGGTGTTAGTCGGTCACAGCTAATCGACCGACCGACTAGTTGCTAAACTAGTCGGTCAGCCACTCTTCTTTGACTGACTAATGACCCCAGAAACCCTAATTTCTAGGCAGCCACCAGGTCATTTTCTATAAATACCCCACTTTGTTTCTTTTCTTTCTTTCTCTTCTCCTGACCTATTTCCTTCCCCCTTGACCTCTGATCTTCCCCAACCTTCCTCTAGCCTTCCTCCTTCATCAAGAGCTTCTCCCCCTCTCCATTTTGACCAACCACCATGCCCTAGGTCATCTCCAACCCCCAAAATCCCCCAAAACCCCATTTCTCCAGATTTTCTCCATCCATTCCAGATCTGAACCCTAGGTTCTCCGGAGCGTTTCTTCCGTTGACGTGCTTGCTCGGCATCATTCTTCCTCTCCAATACGGTAATAAATCGACCTCTTAATGTTCTCTTAACCCATTTGTGTTTTTGTGAAACCCTAATGAAATGAATGTTGTTTTGATGATTGTTTCTCCATGACAGCGACTTCCCCATAGATTAGCGTCCGTGGGACGAACCCTCGTTGATCGTCATCCTCGGTGCTAGGCAAGTGAAACTTGCCACTTAGGGTTTTGGGCCATGTCTTAGGCCATTTGCTTGTTATAGGCGTAAAAGAGACTAGGCGACGAAATGATACTCGCCTAGGCGCAAATTTAGGAACTAGCTTGACAACGAAGCTAGATCCGACATTTATCATGTTGCATAACTACCATGTCATGTTTAATTTCCATTAACGGTACGCAAATTAATTGTCATGTCATTGCATTCTTTAAGTGTTCCCGTGATTGCGTAGCTCTGCTACATCTTGTGAAATGATTGAGGCTAGGTGCACCCCTATGCCAAATGAAAAACGCTCCTGGGTTGTGATCCAAGAAACGAGCTCTTGTGCAGGGTAACCCTGGCTCATTTACTGAGCTCATGTACAGGGACCTTGGCTCGTTCACATGTGGGTATTGGGGGTAAGAGTTAAGCGGTCAATCAACTAGGAGTCTGCCTGATTAGCAACTGCAGTGGTAAGGCGTAAACTCTGGGTTCTGGGGTAGTGTTAAGCGGCCAATCAGCATGAATGCCAAACCGTTCAGCTGTAAGGCGTAAACATCTACAAACAACGTGAAACATGACTAGTGAAAGGATTGAGATTGTTAGTAGCTTGGCTACTCTTGACTTGTCCTGATAAATTGTTCTCTTGTACTTATTGTTTCACCATGTCTTACTTGTGCACTCATGTTATAACTGTCATGTCATGCATACTATAACTGCTAGGTTGTTAGTTTGCCTTACTTTCAGTTTCCTTGCCCAAGTCTTTTAGACTTGCTGACATGTGCCCCTTTACTCTTTTGGGTGACACATGTTAGATCCTGAGCCTGAGTACATTGTTGAGGACGAGGTGTTTACTGACGCCGAGCCTGAGCCTGTGTTTGGCGAGGAGAACGTGGACACTGGGGACCAGTCCTAGTGTCTTCGTTGAGCTTTCCCTTTTTGTTTTAGACTACTGTCTTGTTGTCGGTGCGTAGCACCTATACTTTGTTACGTTGTTCCTTTTGTTGGCCTTGTTCTGGGCCTTTAGACTCTTTCTTTTAGCCTGGTGGCTTTTCTGGATGTCGAACTTAATTTTCATGTTGGACAAATTATGAGATATGAGATTTTATTTCTGTCTCTCCTTGTGTTATTATTGTTGTTCCGTTTGTGGTTACAGGGACCTGCTTATGTTTTATTGACGCTTATCGGGTTTGGGGCTTCACAGCTCCACTCTCGTGCGGATCTTTTCACGTCTCGCCTCCATTTTAGGGAAGCGGGGCGTGACAGGTTTTGTTGGTGGCCCATGCAGGTCCTCTTCTGTTACTGCGATTATCGGAATGACGATAATAATATTAGAACGTCCAATAAACTAAGTTCGACATCCGAGTCATAAGCTATGAGTCTAATCTGCTTCGTTTTCTGTGTCATTAGATGGCAGGCAGGCGATTCACCCGTGGTGGAGGTAGTGGTGCGCCCCCTCATGACGAGGAGCCTGAGCGGGAGCCCACCAATGGAGAGATGATGCGGATGATGCTTCAGATGATGCAAGTGCAGCAGGGCGTGCTCCTACAAGTCCAGAATGCTCCACTTGCTGGAGCTGCCCGGGCACTTCCGGATGTCCCTCGCTCCGAGCCGGGAGCGAAGCAATTTCGGGAGCTGGGTCCCGCATATTTTGATGGGTCTGAGGGTCCTCTGGCTGCCGATGAGTGGATTCGGAACATTGAGGATAACTTGAAGATGGCCAAGATCACCCCGGCTGGATTGGTTGATTTGGCGAAGAGGCAACTCAAGGATAATGCTCGGAACTGGTGGGATGCGGAAGAGAAGATGTTGGTGGAGCCGATAGCTTGGGCTACCTTTAAGTCCAGGTTTGATGAGGAGTTCTTTCCGAAGGCTGCTAGGAAGGAGATGCTGCAACGCTTTATTGATCTGAAGCAAGGGAGCTTGACGGTGGATCTGTACCACCAAGAGTTCACTAGGCTGAGTCGGTTCGCACCGAAGATGGTGCAGGATGCTGATGAGAGGGCTCAGAGGTTCCTGCAGGGACTTGCTTTGGAGCTCCAGAGTTTTGTGTCTTCCTCTGATCTGGACTCTTATCAGAAGGTTCTGGTCGCTGCGAGGAGGCAAGTGCTGAACCTGAGTCAGAGGAGAGGACATGTTTCTGGTGCTGGGAAGAGGCCTATGGAGCTGGCTAGAGCGGTGGTTAGGCCTGGTTTCAAGCCTAATCAGCCAGTTCAGTTCAAAAGGACAGGAGGGCCAATTCAGAAGACTTGCCATTTCTGCGGCAAGCCTGGCCACGTCAAGGATCAGTGTAGGAAGTTTCTGGGCCAGTGTTTGGTTTGTGGTGATGCTTCTCATGTCGCGAAGGATTGTCGGCATGCGAATCAGCTGCGGAGGGCACCTGTTGCAGCACAGCCGTTGCAGCAGCGAGTGTCTGTTCCTGCTGGACGTGGAGCAGCTCTTGTTCCACAGAGGCAGGCTTTTCAGCAGGCTATTCCGCCGAGGAGGCAGGACTTTCTGATGACCACTGTGGAGAGCGAGGCTGTGGATGAGGTTATCGCAGGTAATCCTCAATCTGGCTGTTACTTTCCTAGCTAGTTTGATTGTTAGATTATGTTGTTTTCTTGAACATGATTGTTTGCTAGACTAGGGCTTGATTGTTAGATTGCTTGTTAGGTGTGGTTTTGGTGTGCTCATTTCCTGCACGAGTCCTCTTTGACTCAGGTACATCGATGTGCATTATTTCTCGGAGCTTCGTGGAGAAGCATTCCTTGTCGACGTCCCTTCTTTCCAAGAGTTGGAATATCGTTACAAGGAATGGCGTGGTCACGGTGCATCTTGGTTGCAATTCTTGCTCGTTGGTGGTCTGTGGACATGAGATTTACGCTGATTTTATTTTCCACGACATCATCAACTATGATGCGGTCCTTGGGATGGATTGGCTTGCGAGCTTCTATGCTACGATCGACTGTCGGAGGAAGAAGGTGGTGTTCGAGATTCCCGGACTTCCAGTATTTGAGTTCAGCCGTGGTAGCAGCTCGCTTGGTCCTGTCAGGTTTCGAGCCAGGCCGGTGGAGGTTGTGGCTATGCAGATGGAGCTGGAGAGGCCAGCGGTTGTGCGGGATTTTGATGACGTCTTCCCCGAGGAGATGTCTGGTTTGCCACCTGATCGAGCTTTAGAATTTTCTATTGATCTTGTTCTGGGAGCGCAGCCGATTTCGAAGGCGCCGTATCGTATGGCACCCGCTGAGTTGGAGGAATTGCGGAAGCAGCTGGATGAGCTTTTGCAGAAGGGTTATATCAACCCTAGTGTGTCTCCGTGGGGAGAACCGGTCTTGCTGGTGAAGAAGAAGGATGGTTCACGTTGCATGTGCGTGGACTATCGGGAGTTGAATGCGGTGACCATCAAGAATAAATACATGTTGCCTCGCATTGATGATATTTTTGATCAGCTTGGAGGTTCGAGGGTGTTTTCGAAGTTGGATCTGCGGAGTGGCTACCATCAGTTGAAGGTGAAGAAGGGAGATGTTACAAAGACAGCGTTCAGGATGAAGTATGGACACTACGAGTTTGTGGTTATGCCTTTCGGTGTAACCAATGCACCCGCAGTTTTCATGAATCTGATGAACCTGATTTTCTACGACTATTTGGATAAGTTTGTCGTTATCTTTATTGACGATATTCTGATCTATTCTAAGTCGGAGGAGCAGCATGTATCGCACTTGAGGACGGTGTTGGAGATTTTGAGGAAGCATCGGCTGTATGCTAAGTTTTCGAAGTGCGAGTTTTGGCTGGATAGAGTTACTTTTCTGGGGCATGTGGTGACTGGAGATGGTATTTCAGTGGATCCTGAGAATATTAGGGCCATCAGAGAGTGGCATGTTCCGCAGTCAGCGTCTGAGATTCGTAGTTTCCTTGGACTTGCTGGTTACTATCGGTGCTTCATTAAGGACTTTTCCCGTATTGCTGAGCCGATGACCAGATTGACGCGGAAGGATGTACCTTTTGTTTGGTCGGGTGATTGTGAGAATGCCTTTGGTGTTCTGAGGGAGAGATTGACGACTGCCCCTATTCTTGTTGTGCCGGATCGCACCGATGGATTTGAGATCTTTTGCGATGCTTCTGGCAAAGGTCTCGGTTGTGTTTTGCATCAGCACAGGCATGTTGTGGCGTATGCTTCTCGTCAGCTCAAGGTTCATGAGAAGAATTACCCGACGCATGATTTGGAGTTGGCTGCCGTTGTGTTTGATCTTAAGATTTGGAGGCACTTCTTGCTAAGTGAGAAAGTGAAGATTTTCACCGATCACAAAAGCTTGAAGTATATTTTTACTCAGAAGGAGCTCAACATGCGACAGCGTCGATGGTTGGAGCTCATGGCGGATTATGAGATTGATTTGCAGTATCACCCTGGCAAGGTGAATGTGGTTCCTGATGCGCTGAGTAGGCTTCCAGCGGTGATGATTTTGATCTCACAGTGGAGATTGCAGCAGGATTTTTGCGAGTCTGGTGTGGAGATTGTTCTTCCTGGGGAGGCTCCTTCGTGGATGTGTATGCAGATACAGTCGACGATTGTGGATCGGATCAAGGCTGGCCAGGCTGAGGATCCGAAGCTGGTGAAGATTTGGGAGCAGGTGGAAGCCGGTCTGCGGACTGACTTTTTGATTCATGAGGATGGCTCGCTGAGGTTTGGAGCCAGATTGTGTATGCCAGCTGGGGATATCAGAGAGGAGTTGATGGTGGAGGCACACAGTTCGTCGTATTCTGTGCATCTTGGTGGCACCAAGTGTACCAGGATCTTCGTCTGAACTATTGGTGGCATGGCATGAAGAGGAGTGTGGCTCGGAGTGTAGCCAAGTGTTTGGTTTGCCAGCAAGTGAAGGCGGAGCATCAGCGTACGGCAGGGTTGCTACAACCGCTTCCGATTCCAGAGTGGAAATGGCAACACATCACTATGGATTTCATGACTGGATTACCTCGGAGTCCGAAGCAGAATGACGCGATTTGTGTGATCGTAGATCGATTGACCAAATCCGCGCACTTATTCCATTCCGAGTGGGACAGTCCACTGAGGCGCTAGCAAGGAGATATATGGAGGTAAATTCTTTTACCCTCCGTTTTTATTTCCTTTTCCTAGTTTAGATTGTGATGTAACGTGAATCGTGTAGGAGGTCGTACGACTTCACGGAGTCCCCGTGAGTATCGTGTCGGACAGAGACACGAGGTTCACATCTCAGTTCTGGCAGAGTTTGCAGAAGAGTTTGGGTACGCGTCTGAGTTTCAGCACGGCGTACCATCCGCAGACGGATTGCCAGTTCGAGAGGACGATTCAGATCTTGGAGGACATGCTGAGGGCGTGCATGTTGGATTTCAAGGGTTCGTGGGAGGACCATCTACATCTGGTGGAGTTCTCTTACAAAAACAGCTTCCAGGCGAGTATTGGCATGGCGCCTTTTGCCGCGTTGTATGGGAGGAAATGTCGATCGCCATTGAGTTGGGATGACGTTGGTGATCGTGAGTTGTTGGGACCTGAGATGATTGTGGAGGCCGTGGATGTTGTCAGGAACATTCGAGAGAGGTTGAGGATTACTCAGGACCATTTAAGCATTGGGCGGATGCTAAACGTCGTCCTTTGGAGTTTCAGCCGGGTGATCATGTGTTTCTGAGGATTTCCCCAAATCGTGGTGTGATTCGCTTTGGGAAGCGAGGGAAGTTGAGCCCGCGATACATTGGACCGTTTGACATTCTGGAGAAAGTTGGCGAGGTAGCTTATCGATTAGCCTTGCCGCCGGCTTTGGAAGGGGTTCACAATGTTTTCCATGTGTCGCAGCTTCGTCGATACATTAGCGATCCATCTCATGCTGTGGATTTCTCGGAGATTACCGTTCGCCCCGATATGATGTATGACCAGCAGCCAGTGCAGATTCTGGATAGGCGTCAGAAGTCACTTCGGAACAAGGTTGTCAATCTTGTGAGGGTGATGTGGCAACACGGCACACCTGGAGAGTCTACTTGGGAGAATGAGGATGAGATGCGAGAGCGTTTCCCACTTTTTTTTCCGGACACGTGAGTGTTGGGAAATTCCGAGGACGGAATTTTTCTTAAGTTGGGAAGGATGTAAAGACTGGTTTTCATGTATCTGGATTAATTATATTATATATATATATATGTTTAGGTGGATTTTCTCCTCATGTGTGGGTTTCGTCTCCGTAGCTTTCGTTTTCGATCGTTTCGTTGTGATTTTCTAGCTTCTTCTTTAGGATCGCCGATTTCGGAGTAAGTCATTCGTGACGGGCTTCATATCGGTCATATCTTATTGTTAGATCAAGCCTAGGAGTCTTAGGAATCGATCTCGGAGCTTTGCGCTCCATTTCGGAACTTTTTGTGCACGTTAGCCGGTACAAGAAGGGGAACCGACCGACTAGATGACGATTTAGTCGGTCGGCAAACCTTCATGGACCGACTAGTGGGCTTTGTTAATTGTACAAGAGTTACTGTTTGCTTTTAGTGGGTCTAAGAACAATCATCGACCGACTAGATACTCAACTAGTCGGTCAGAACTTGCTCTCAGACCGACTAGTTTCTGTCAGTAGATTTCACCTAAGTTACTGTTTATCGTTAGTCGGTCCATGAACACTCACCAACCAACTAGGTTGCAAACTAGTCGGTCGACGGGCCTTCACAGACCGACTAATTCATTACCCAGATTTTTCCCTAATTTCGATGCTTGGTGTTAGTCGGTCACAGCTAATCGACCGACCGACTAGTTGCTAAACTAGTCGGTCAGCCACTCTTCTTTGACCGACTAATGACCCTAGAAACCCTAATTTCTGGGCAGCCGCCAGGTCATTTTCTATAAATACCCCACTTCGTTTCTTTTCTTTCTTTCTCTTATCATGACCTATTTCCTTCCCCCTTGACCTCTGATCTTCCCCAACCTTCCTCTAGCCTTCCTCCTTCATCAAGAGCTTCTCCCCCTCTCCATTTTGACCAACCACCATGCCCTAGGTCATCTCCAACCCCCAAAATCCCCCAAAACCTCATTTCTCCAGATTTTCCCCATCCATTCCAGATCTGAACCCTAGGTTCCCCGGAGCATTTCTTCCGTTGCCGTGCTTGCTCGGCATCATTCTTCCTCTCTGATACGGTAATAAATCGACCTCTTAATGTTCTCTTAACCCATTTGTGTTTTTGTGAAACCCTAATGAAATGAATGTTGTTTTGATGATTGTTTCTCCATGACAGCGACTTCCCCGTAGATTAGCGTCCGTGGGACGAACCCTCGTTGATCGTCATCCTCGGTGCTAGGCAAGTGAAACTTGCCACTTAGGGTTTTGGGCCATGTCTTAGGCCATTTGCTTGTTGTAGGCGTAAAAGAGACTAGGCGACGAAATGATACTCGCCTAGGCGCAAATTTAGGAACTAGTTTGACAACGAAGCTAGATCCGACATTTATCATGTTGCATAACTACCATGTCATGTTTAATTTCCATTAACGGTACGCAAATTAATTGTCATGTCATTGCATTCTTTAAGTGTTCCCGTGATTGCGTAGCTCCGCTACATCTTGTGAAATGATTGAGGCTAGGTGCACCCCTATGCCAAATGAAATACGCTCCTGGGTTGTGATCCAGGAAACGAGCTCTTGTGCAGGGAAACCCTGGCTCATTTACTGAGCTCATGTACAGGGACCTTGGCTCGTTCACATGTGGGTATTGGGGGTAAGAGTTAAGCGGCCAATCAACTGGGAGTCTGCCCGATCAGCAACTGCAGTGGTAAGGCGTAAACTCTGGGCTCTGGGGTAGTGTTAAGCGGCCAATCAGCGTGAATGCCAAACCGTTCAGCTATAAGACGTAAACATCTACAAACAACGTGAAACATGACTAGTGAAAAGATTGAGATTGTTAGTAGCTTGGCTACTCTTGACTTGTCCTGATAAATTGTTCTCTTGTACTTATTGTTTCACCATGTCTTACTTGTGCACTCATGTTATAACTGCCATGTCATGCATACTATAACTGCTTGGTTGTTAGTTTGCCTTACTTTCAGTTTCCTTGCCCAAGTCTTTTAGACTTGCTGACATGTGCCCCTTTACTCTTTTGGGTGACACATGTTAGATCCTGAGCCTGAGTACATTGTTGAGTACGAGGTGTTTGCTGACGCCGAGCCCGAGCCTGTGTTTGGCGAGGAGTACGTGGACACTGGGGACCAGTCCTAGTGTCTTCGTTGAGCTTTCCCTTTTTGTTTTAGACTGCTGTCTTGTTGTCGGTGCGTAGCACCTATACTTTGTTACGTTGTTCCTTTTGTTGGCCTTGTTCTGGGCCTTTAGACTCTTTCTTTTAGCCTGGTGGCTTTTCTGGATGTCGAACTTAATTTTCATGTTGGACAAATTATGAGATATGAGATTTTATTTCTGTCTCTCCTTGTGTTATTATTGTTGTTCCGTTTGTGGTTACAGGGACCTCCTTATGTTTTATTGACGCTTATCGGTTTTGGGGCTTCACAGCTCCACTCTCGTGCGGATCTTTTCACGTCTCGCCTCCATTTTAGGGAAGCGGGGCGTGACAGGATTTGTTGGTGGCCCATGCAGGTCCTCTTCTGTAACTGCGATTATCGGAATGACGATAATAATATTAGAATGTCAAATAAACTAAGTTCGACATCCGAGTCATAAGCTATGAGTCTAATCTGCTTCGTTTTCTGTGTCATTAGATGGCAGACTGGCGATTCACCCGTGGTGGAGGTAGTGGTGTGCCCCCTCATGACGAGGAGCCTGAGCGGGAGCCCACCAATGGAGAGATGATGCGGATGATGCTTCAGATGATGCAAGTGCAGCAGGGCGTGCTCCTGCAAGTCCAGAATGCTCCACTTGCTCGAGCTGCCCGGGCACTTCCGGATGCCCCTCGCTCCGAGCCGGGAGCGAAGAAATTTCGGGAGCTGGGTCCCGCATATTTTGATGGGTCTGAGGGTCCTCTGGCTACCGATGAGTGGATTCGGAACATTGAGGATAACTTGAAGATGGCCAAGATCACCCCGGCTGGATCGGTTGATTTGGCGAAGAGGCAACTCAAGGATAATGCTCGAAACTGGTGGGATGCGGAAGAGAAGATGTTAGTGGAGCCGATAGCTTGGGCTACCTTTAAGTCCAGGTTTGATGAGGAGTTCTTTTCGAAGGCTGCTAGGAAGGAGATGATGCAGCGCTTTATTGATCTGAAGCAAGGGAGCTTGACGGTGGACCTGTACCACCAAGAGTTCACTAGGCTGAGTCGGTTCGCACCGAAGATGGTGCAGGATGCTGATGAGAGGGCTCAGAGGTTCCTGCAGGGACTTGCTTTGGAGCTCCAGAGTTTTGTGTCTTCCTCTGATCTGGACTCTTATCAGAAGGTTCTGGTCGCTGCAAGGAGGCAGGAGCTGAACCTGAGTCAGAGGAGAGGTCATGTTTCTGGTGCTGGGAAGAGGCCTATGGAGCAGGCCAGAGCGGTGGTTAGGCATGGTTTCAAGCCTAATCAGCCAGCTCAGTTCAAAAGGCCAGGAGGGCCTATTCAGAAGACTTGCCATTTCTACGGCAAGCCTGGCCACGTCAAGGATCAGTGTAGGAAGTTTCTGGGCCAGTGTTTGGTTTGTGGTGATGCTTCGCATGTCGCGAAGGATTGTCGGCATGCGAATCAGCTGCGGAGGGCACCTGTTGCAGCACAGCCGTTGCAGCAGCGAGCGTCTGTTCCTACTGGACGTGGAGCAGCTCTTGTTCCACAGAGGCAGTCTTTTCAGCAGGCTATTCCGCCGAGGAGGCAGGACTTTCTGATGACCGCTGTGGAGAGCGAGGCTGTGGATGAGGTTATCGCAGGTAATCCTCAATCTGGCTGTTACTTTCCTAGCTAGTTTGATTGTTAGATTATGTTGTTTGCTTGAACATGATTGTTTGCTAGACTAGGACTTGATTGTTAGATTGCTTGTTAGGTGTGGTTTTGGTGTGCTCATTTCCTGCACGAGTCCTCTTTGACTCAGGTGCATCAATGTGCATTATTTCTCGGAGCTTCATGGGGAAGCCTTCCTTGTCGACGTCCCCTCTTTCCAAGAGTTGGAATATCGTTACAGGGAATGGCGTGGTTGACGTGCGTTTATATTTCATATATTTGTGCACGTTTTCTGCCGTATTTCTCCATATTTTCCACCGTATTTTATTCGTTTCTCGTGTTTTATTGTATTTTCTTGTTTTCTTTCACTTTTCCATGTTTTTTGTATATTTGCAGGAATTTACAGCATTTGGAACATAAAACGACGATATCATGAGTCCCCGGAGCAATGGGAGGAGTCACGCGTGATCCAGGGGGTCAAAGCGATGAAGATTGATATTCCTCAGCCCTCAACCGATCGGGTGGACCAGTCACCCGATCGGTTGGTGCATGTGTATCCTACCCGGGCGGCAGCTGAAGAAGAATAGCAGCTCACTCGATCGATTCAGCGATCGGGTGAACCGACGGAGCTCTCTGTCATTTGGGCTGAATTCCAATCGATCTGGTGACTTATCACCCGATCGGTTCACCTGTAACGGAATTTTCTAAGAGACGACCCGGACAGCTCAACCGACCGGCTCGTGGACCGTTTGAATCCGACAGAGCTCTCGGCCAAATGGAGCGTAATTCCAACCGATCGGGTGACTTATCACCCGATCGGTTCACCTGTAGCTGCAATTCCTCATTTGGCAAATCGACTGAGCCACCCGCTCGCCTCAGCGCCCGGTTGAAGATTTTCGAAGCTCTCACCCGATCGGTTGACTCATCAACCGATCGGGTGGCGGATTTTCTGCGGGCTTGGACCCGAACCATTAGGGTTTCGAAGTGGGGCTATAAATACTCAAAGTTGGCCGACTGAGAAGGGGGTTTTCTTCAGTTTTTAGGGCTTTTGCCCCTTTCTCTTGTGAGCTTTAGGTTAGATTAGATTAGGTCTTTTGGTTAATAAATCTTGTATTGAATTGAAGATTCAAACTCAAGATAAGTATTTCTTTCTCTTGTTTTCCCATTTCATTGTTTTGTGTTGTATTTGCTTTGGTTGATGGTGAATGTTTGTTTGTCATTATTATTGCTTTCTATCATGTTCTTCACCATCGAGTAGTGTTTGATGAACCCTAATACGGGTTAGGGTAGGATTGATGCTTGGAAATTTACATTTGGCTTGGTTGCATGGCATGTGTTCGATGAAATGTGTCAATGGGGATTTCTAGAAATCTGAGTCCAATTCGTACGGCAACACACTAGATGTGTTGGGGATTGGGGTCCGGGTGCTTGTCCAGTTAAGACCTGCTTCGATATATTGTTAGAAATCACATTCGACCTATTTGGCCATTAGGGTTACGCGGGGGTGTTTCATTGTCATCGGCGGGAGAAAGACCGCCTTTGACCGTCGGGCCAAGGGGGAATAAACTTGGCTGTTGACTCCCTAGCCACAGCTCACGCCCCTAGTGTAGACATCGAGTCCTCGCGCGTGGGAACGGCTTGGACGAAGTGTTGGGAGTTATCATTGTGGCCTTAATGCTCCCGGTTGTGGAAGGTGTTAATGGACATGGGAATGCCCACCGTCCAGAACCGGGTAGGCCTAGCGTGCTTGGTACCGACCGGAATATCGGTCCATGGACGCTAGGTACCACCTTTTGGGGGCAATGTCTCACCCTGGGTCAAGTCAAATGTCAACTGTCATGAATGCTCTAGCCCGTGTTAGCGGGGATTCATTTCGTGTCTTTTTCATTTCTTTCTTTTATTTCTACACTTCACCCATATCACTCGCGTAGCTAGCACACGACCTAGGCGAGGCTAGTATCCACTCAAGCCATCCACCTCCCTGAGTTCGATAAACCCGCACCCTACACTAACCGTGCACTTGCGGTAAAACGACACCGCGCCCAAACCGTAAACGGGGCGCCGGTCAAGTTTTTGGCGCCGTTGCCGGGGAGGCGTTCGGTTTGATATTAGCTTAGCTTGGGTTCATTAGACTACGCATAAAAGCACAAAAAATTCTTTTTCTTTTTTTTATTTAAAAAAAAAAATATATTCAATAACCAGGAAATTTTTCCCCCACCATTATATTATCCTTTTGTTATTCTCTTGTACTATTGATGCTCCTCTCTAGTTTTCTTATTTTTGTTGTCCAGGTATCTTTGATATTACTATGTGGAGATCAAATTTCGATGCTCAGATGGGAGGATACGATCCTTATCCAGTTGTGGTTTGTGAGACTTGTGGGATGGCGGGGCACGTGTATTATGATTGCCCATTTACGCTTGAGAGCCTCCCCCCACTCCAAGGCCAAACATTTTCCCACAACCTTAGCCCAAACACCTCCCATCCATTTCCTCAACCTTATACCCCTCCACAAACACAAGAAGAATCAAGCCTCGTGTATCTCCTTGAAAGTGCCATGTTTAACCAAGGCCAAATATTACAAAACTTGATGGTACCAATCACCGAGCCGACACCGAGGAGATGGGATGAAGGAGAGGATATACCCACTTTCATGGTTGAGACCACCATGCCATCGACCACCATAGACACATCTCAAGCAGATACCCCAATTTTCCATCACTACCACTTGGATGACGAAGCATTTTTTGATGATGATAGTGAGGATGGGGAGATGTATCTAGGATCTGTGGGAGATATTTCTTGTCTTGATTTGGATACCCCACATGAGTCATATGAGAGCACTGAGGAGTTTACAGAGATTATGCATACAGGCGAGGAGGATGTGCGTGAGGACGAGGACACCACGACCACATACGAGGGGTCAGCTCCACATCCACTGCCACAGCCATCTCTGTCACAGCTTCCTCCTTGGTCGGTGGTCAACCATGAGGATGTCATTCAGGACATCGGGCAGATGGTGGAGCATGAGCATATCGTCGAGGAGGATGTGCATGAGGGCTTGGATACGATGGTCCACTCCATGGAGCCCGAGTCACATATACCTTTATCGTCGCTCTCCACTTCTTCTGCGGCTGAGCATCTACTTGAGCATATTGCCCCTATTCGGGGAGATTTTCATACTCACTTCCACTCCACTTTTAAGTCTCGCTTTTCACGTCCTATTCCTTTAGACTTATATATTTTTGACACACCATATCTCTCGCAGGACACAGGATCGACTTCCCTTGAGGTATGCTGCGGTGTGTCACCACCTGGAGAGAAACTTCACATGGAGAGCGGGGATTTGATCGTCGCTAGCACAGAGAATAGCATACCATTTCCAGGGAGTGTTCGCCACATTTCATATATTTTACCATCATTTACCGGTGACTATCTCTGGGATACATTTATTTTGGGAAATAATTTCTTGCCATGGACTAATGCACCTCGTCCTTTGCAGGTCGCAAGTGGACACCTACAAGGGATGCTTGGAGGTGTATTGTTTAGGTCCATTGGCACACGTGGCACAACGCTTCTGGCGGAGCCACAGAAGGAGCAGTTAGAGCAGCTACCTGCCCCGCTCCAGATCTTGGACCCACCTATGCTCAGGTGTATCCTAATCCAGTAGTGTAAAAATTTACAGCTTTCTAGTTTAGATTTGAATAATCTCGTCTCCTCTCATTAGCGAGGGGAGCGTATCTAGGCTTTGCTTTTGCATCTTAATAACCCTTCATGTCGTGCCCTTCTATCATTTCACCCCACATCCTCTTCCGAGGAGAACGAGCAGACTGTCTCTCCTGCATTCTGATTTCTTTCTTTTCCGATTTTCCCCTAGCATATTTCTGCATCACATTGATCATATCATTTTGCTAGCATTGTCATGTTCAGCTTGGGGGAAATCGACTTTTGTGTGCATGTTTTCGTGTGTCGTTGTCGTGTGTTTGTGTTTTTGAGTCCTTCGTTGCGTTTTATATCTTTTATTCTGTATGTTTC
Source organism: Scilla litardierei (assembly GCA_030789695.1). NCBI lineage: Eukaryota > Viridiplantae > Streptophyta > Magnoliopsida > Asparagales > Asparagaceae > Scilla > Scilla litardierei. The sequence continues at coordinate 39,596,627 of CM061133.1, forward strand.
TTTTTCTTTATTTTCCAGTTTCGTTCGTGTATTTTTCGTGTTTTTCATTTTTTGTGTCGGTGCGTAACTCCCCCCCCATTTTCATTGCCCTCCCGTATTCACTACTATTGCATTGAGGACAATGCAAGTTTCAGCTTGGGGGAGTCGCACTTCGTGCGTCATTTGTCTCTTTTTCTTCGTTATTTGAGTCGTTTTTCTACGTCCTTTTCTTTTTCTTTTTCTTTTCTACTTTTGTTCTCTCTCTCCTAGAGATGACCCCATATGACGAATTGCCACGAAAATCACACGCACACCTTGCACGGCTTCGATAATCACATTCACTAACCTCAGGAAGCCGAGTCCTCTTGCATTTCATGCATCGCGGGTCCACTTAGCTTTTTGTGAGTCGTGCGTCGTGCCTAGCATTTGGTGTGCTTCTACTTTGTGATTTTACTTTATATACCTGTCCAGGAATGACCCCTAGATTATCATGCTTCAATTTGAATATGCGGTATTTATTTCCCCTGTCTGCTTCTGCATGCTAGATATATATCAAGTACTTCATTTCTCGTGTGTCGGGATTCCACAATGAAGGACTAGGATAACCCATTTAGCCCATGCTCTATTTAGCGAGAATAGTTTCCTTTGCCCAAGTGTTTAGATTCCGACTTCTTTTTTGTTTTACTTGGTGCAAATCCCCTCGTCGTGTACCGTTCTCCCACTTGGGAGAGTACACATGTATATATCCCAATATCCAAAAATCCAAAAAAGAGATAAAAGAAAAACCCAAAAAAGAAAAGAAAAAAGAGAAAAGAAAAATTTTGTATAGCCCAAAATAAAAAAAAATACAAATACCCAAAACCCAAAAATTTCACGTGTGAATATTTTCCTACTTGCCGAGAGTAAAGGGAAGGCGAGAATTTGCACCGAGTGTTCTACTCCACATCATCTCAACCCCCATTGTTTTCGAAAACACTTGGCTTAGGAACTTTTTAGCTATCATCTAGGCTTTAGTGTGGTGATTTCCTTAACCCTAGTTGTGGAGTCCCTGACGCATGATATGTTTCGATTCCCTCTCTATTCTCATGCATGCTTGAACCATATATTTACCGCCTTATTCAATTCGAATTGATATTTGGGTCATTTCCTGGGTTTGCGTATATCGAGCTTTATCGCACATCGTAGATAGTGACACCGACTGCTAGCGCACGACCACACTCACTCGCGCTTAACCGCGTGGGCCCACGACACTTATTTGGGCTCGTATTCCTAGGTTTAGTGATGTGATTTGGCGTTTGCTTGCTTGGTGTGTCGTTTTTGATTTTGTTGGCTCTGACGGACGACCTAGGATATAGAGTTCTCTTTTTCTCTCTTTCTCTCTATTTTCTCCCTCCGAGCTTCTACTCTCACTCGTCTTCCTCGAGGACGAGGAAGAGTTCAGCTTGGGGGATTTTGACGTGCATTTATATTTCATATATTTGCGCATGTTTTCTACCGTATTTCTCCATATTTTCCGACGTATTTTATTCGTTTTCTCGTGTTTTCTTGTATTTTCTTGTTTTCTTTCACTTTTCCATGTTTTTTGTATATTTACAGGAATTTACAGCATTTGGGACATAAAACGACGATATCATGAGTCCCCGGAGCAATGGGAGGAGTCACGCGTGATCCAGGGGTCAAAGCGATGAAGATTGATATTCCTCAGCCCTCAACCGATCGGGTGGACCAGTCACCCGATCGGTTGGTGCACACGTATCCTACCCGGGCGGCAGCTGAAGAAGAATAGCAGCTCACCCGATCGGTTCAGCGATCGGGTGAACCGACGGAGCTCTCTGTCATTTGGGCTGAATTCCAATCGATCGGGTGATTTATCACCCGATCGGTTCACCTGTAACGGAATTTTCTAAGAGACGACCCGGACAGCTCAACCGACCGGCTCGTGGACCGTTTGAATCCGACAGAGCTCTCGGCCAAATGGAGCGTAATTCCAACCGATCGGGTGACTTATCACCCGATCGGTTCACCTGTAGCTGCAATTCCTCATTTGGCAAACCGACTGAGCCACCCGCTCGCCTCAGCGCCCGGTTGAAGATTTTCGAAGCTCTCACCCGATCGGTTGACTCATCAACCGATCGGGTGGCGGATTTTCTGCGGGCTTGGACCCGAACCATTAGGGTTTCGAAGTGGGGCTATAAATACTCAAAGTTGGCCGACTGAGAAGGGGGTTTTCTTCAGTTTTTAGGGCTTTTGCCCCTTTCTCTTGTGAGCTTTAGGTTAGATTAGATTAGGTCTTTTGGTTAATAAATCTTGTATTGGATTGAAGATTCAAACTCAAGATAAGTATTTCTTTCTCTTGTTTTCCCATTTCATTGTTTTGTGTTGTATTTGCTTTGGTTGATGGTGAATGTTTGTTTGTCATTATTATTGCTTTCTATCATGTTCTTCACCATCGAGTAGTGTTTGATGAACCCTAATACGGGTTAGGGTAGGATTGATGCTTGGAAATTTACATTTGGCTTGGTTGCATGGCATGTGTTCGATGAAATGTGTCAATGGGGATTTCTAGAAATCTGAGTCCAATTCGTACGGCAACACACTAGATGTGTTGGGGATTGGGGTCCGGGTGATTGTCCAGTCAAGACCCGCTTCGATGTATTGCTAGAAATCACATTCGACCTATTTGGCCATTAGGGTTACTGTAACGACTGGTTTTCTTGTATCTGGATTTATTATATTATATTATATGTTTTGGTGGATCTTCTCCTTATGTGTGGTTTTCGTCTCCGTAACTTTCATTTTCGATCGTTTCGTCGTGTTTTCTTAGCTTCTTCCTTAGAATCGTCGATTTCGGAGCAAGTCATTCGTGACGGGCTTCGTATCGGTCATATCTTATTGTTAGATCAAGCCTAGGAGTCTTAGGAATCGATCCCGGAGCTTCGCGCTCCATTTCGGAACTTTTGGTGCTCATTAGCCGGTGTAAGAAGGGGCACCGACCGACTAGATAACGATCCAGTCGGTCGGAAAACCTTCTTGAATCGACTAGTTGGCTTTCTAAATTTCTCAGGAGTTACTGTTTCTCGTTAGTCGGTCTAAGAACGTTGGTTGACCGACTAGGTTGCAAACTAGTCGGTCGGCAATGCTTCTTCAACCGACTAACGCATCAACTATTTTTGGTACTAGTTATTGTTCCTTCTTAGTCGGTCTAAGTTCATCTTTCGACCGACTAGTTTTTAAACTAGTCGGTTAAGTTATGTACTCAGACCGACTAATTCTTAGTTCTTCTGAACAGTCGAGTACTGTTTACTCTTAGTCGGTCTAAGAACGTTCATTGACCGACTAGATGCCAAACTAGTCGGTCAGTAGTTGTTCTTTGACCGACTGAATCTAAATCCTATTTCTGTACAGGAGTTACTATTTGGACTTAGTCGGTCTGCGTTGGTCAACCGACCGACTAGTTCCCAAACTAGTCAGTCAGTGGTTGTTCTCTGACCGACTAATCAGTGCCAAAACCCTAATTTCTGGGCAGCCGCCATCCCTTCCTATTTAAACCCCTCCCAAACGTTTTCTTCTCCTTCCTCACGACCCAAAATCCCCCAAAACCCTAGTTTCTCCCCCATTGAGCCCCCTACTACCTCAAACCCTTATTCCTTCATCACAAGCCCAAAATCCATCATCCAAACTCTCCCTTAACACGTTCTACCTCTCATCTTCCTCAAAATCTCATCAAACCCCCAAAATCCCCCAAAACCCTATTTCTCCAAACTTCTCCATCCATTTCCAGATCTGAACCCTAGGTTCCCCGGAGCGTTTCTTCTGTCGCCGTGGTTGCTCGGCATCATTCTCCCGTTTCCTATACGGTAATAATCGATCTCTTGATGTTTTCATGACCCGTTGTGTTTTTGTGAAACCCTAATGAAATGAATGTTGTTTTGATGGTTGTTTCTCCATACAGCGACTTCCCCGTAGATTAGCGTCCATGGGACGAGCCTTTGTGATCGTCATCCTCGGTGCTAGGCAAGTGAAACTTGCCACTTAGGGTTTAGGCCATGTTTTAGGCCATTTGCTTGTTGTAGCGTAAAAGAGGCTAGACGGTGAAATGATAGCCGCCTAGACGCCTATTTGATCTAGTTTGACAACGAAACTAGATCTGTCACCTCAATTGATCTAGCTTGACAACGAAGCTAGATCCAACCCTTTTAACTTGTTGTTCATGCATATTAAACTGCCATGTTTAATTCCTTATTTGTACGCCTTACTACATGCCATCCATGTTGAATGTCACATTCGTAGCACAAGCTACAATACTTGTGTTTCCTGGCCCGTGTTCTAGAAGCGGGCTACGTGAGTTGGTTGATAGCCAATGCCCGACCTACTTGTTTATCGGCTAGGCACCTGCGTTGCAGGCATAACCCTACGCCATACATGTTAAATACACTTCCTGGCTCGTGTTCCAGAAGCGAGCATTCCATGTTCGGGGTAACTCCCTGGCTTGATACACGTGGAGGGGTAGAGATAAACGGTCACTTGAGCTTAGGAGTTGGCCCGATCAGCCACTCTAGCCAACAGGCGGAATCTCTGTGCACAACTTGTTTACTTGACTGTTCACTTGACGTGAACCACTTGACTTGTAATGTCCGTGTTTTACTTGTTATCCGGGACATACTTGCTACTTGTACTTCCCTTTACTTGTCACTCCCATGCTATACTTGCCATGCCATGCATCATACTAAACTGCTAGGTTGCTAGTTTACCTTACTTTCAGTTTCCTTGCCCAAGTCTTTTAGACTTGCTGACATGTGCCCCTTTACTCTTTTGGGTGACACATGTTAGACCATGAGCCTGAGTCCATTGTTGAGGACGAGGTGTTTGCAGACGTCGTGCCCGAGTCTGTGTTTGGCGAGGAGTACGTGGACACTGGGGACCAGTCCTAGTGTCTTCGTTGAGCTTTTCCCCCTTTTGTTTAGACTGCTGTTTGGTTGTCGGTGCGTAGCACCTATACCTTGTTACGTTACTCCTTTGTTGGCCTTGTTCTGGGCCTTTAGACTCTTTCTTTTAGCCTGGTGGCTTTTCTGGATGTTGAACTTAACTTTCATGTTGGACAAATTATGAGATATGAGAATTTTATTTCTGTCTCTCCTTGTGTTATTATTGTTGTTCTGTTTGTGGCTACAGGGACCTGCTTATGTTTTATTGACGCTTATCGAGTTTGGGGCTTCACAGCTCCACTCTTGTGCGGACCTTTTCACGTCTCGCCTCCATTTTAGGGAAGCGGGGCGTGACAGTTACGCGGGGGTGTTTCATTGTCATCAGCGGGAGAAAGACCGCCTTTGACCGTCGGACCAAGGGGGAATAAACTTGGCGGTTGACTCCCTAGCCACAGCTCACGCTCCTAGTGTAGACATTGAGTCCTCGTGCGTGGGAACGGCTTGGACGAAGTGTTGGGAGTCATGATTGTGGCCTTAATGCTCCCGGTTGCGGAAGGTGTTAATGGACATGGGAATGCCCACCGTCCGGAACCGGGTAGGCCTAGCGTGCTTGGTACCGACCAGAATATCGGGCCATGGACGCTAGGTACCACCTTTTGGGGAAATGTCTCACCCTGGGTCAAGTCAAATGTCAAGTGTCATGAATGCTCTAGCCTGTGTTAGTGGGGATTCATTTCGTGTCTTTTTCATTTCTTTCTTTTATTTCTACACTCCACCCATATCACTCGCGTAACTAGCACACGACCTAGGCGAGGCTAGTAGCCACTCAAGCCATCCACCTCCCTGAGTTCGATAAACCCGCACCCTACACTAACCATGCACTTGCGGTAAAACGACACCGCGCGCAAACCGTAAACGGGGCACCGGTCAGTGGTCACGGTGCATCTTGGTTGCAATTCTTGCTCGTTGGTGGTCTGTGGACATGAGCTTTACACTGATTTCATTGTCCACGACATCATCAACTATGATGCGGTCCTTGGGATGGATTGGCTTGCGAGCTTCTATGCTACGATCGACTGTCGGAGGAAGAAGGTGGTGTTCGAGATTCCCGGACATCCAGTATTTGAGTTCAGCCTTGGTAGCAGCTCGCTTGGTCCTGTCAGGTTTCGGGCCAGGCCGGTGGAGGTTGTGGCTATGCAGATGGAGCTGGAGAGGCCAGCGGTTGTGCGGGATTTTGATGACGTCTTCCCCGAGGAGATGTCTGGTTTGCCACCTGATCGAGCTTTAGAATTTTCTATTGATCTTGTTTCGGGAGCGTAGCCGATTTCGAAGGCGCCGTATCGTATGGCACCCGCTGAGTTGGAGGAATTACGGAAGCAGCTGGATGAGCTTTTGCAGAAGGGTTATATCAACCCTAGTGTGTCTCCGTGGGGAGAACCGGTCTTGCTGGTGAAGAAGAAGGATGGTTCGCGTCGCATGTGCGTGGACTATCGGGAGTTGAATGCGGTGACCATCAAGAATAAATACCCGTTGCCTCGCATTGATGATATTTTTGATCAGCTTGGAGGTTCGAGGGTGTTTTCGAAGTTGGATCTGAGGAGTGGTTACCATCAGTTGAAGGTGAAGAAGGGAGATGTTCCGAAGACAGCGTTCAGGATGAAGTATGGACACTACGAGTTTGTGGTTATGCCTTTCGGTGTAACCAATGCACCCGCAGTTTTCATGAATCTGATGAACCTGATTTTCTACGACTATTTGGATAAGTTTGTCGTTATCTTTATTGACGATATTCTGATCTATTCTAAGTCGGAGGAGGAGCATGCATCGCACTTGAGGACGATGTTGGAGATTTTGAGGAAGCATCGGCTGTATGCTAAGTTTTCGAAGTGCGAGTTTTGGCTGGATAGTGTTGCTTTTCTGGGGCATGTGGTGACTGGAGATGGTATTTCAGTGGATCCCGAGAAGATTAGGGCCATCAGAGAGTGGCCTGTTCCGCAGTCAGCGTCTGAGATTCGTAGTTTCCTTGGACTTGCTGGTTACTATCGGCGCTTCATTAAGGACTTTTCCCGTATTGCTGAGCCGATGACCAGATTGACGCGGAAGGATGTACCTTTTGTTTGGTCGGGTGATTGTAAGAATGCCTTTGGTGTTCTGAGGGAGAGATTGACGACTTCCCCTATTCTTGTTGTGCTGGATCACAGCGGTGGATTTGAGATCTTTTGCGATGCTTCTGGCAAAGGTCTCGATTTTGTTTTGCATCAGCACGGGCATGTTGTGGCGTATGCTTCTCGTCAGCTCAAGGTTCATGAGAAGAATTACACGACGCATGATTTGGAGTTGGCTGCCGTTGTGTTTGCTCTTAAGATTTGGAGGCACTTCTTGCTGAGTGAGAAAGTGAAGATTTTCACCGATCACAAAAGCTTGAAGTATATTTTTACTCAGAAGGAGCTCAACATGCGACAGCATCGATGGTTGGAGCTCATGGCGGATTATGAGATTGATTTGCAGTATCACCCTGGCAAGGTGAATGTGGTTCCTGATGCGCTGAGTAGGCTTCCAGCGGTGATGATTTTGACCTCGCAGTGGAGATTGCAGCAGGATTTTTGCGATTCTGGTGTGGAGATTGTTCTTCCTGGAGAGGCTCCTTCGTGGATGTGTATGCAGATACAGTCGACGATTGTGGATCGGATCAAGGCTGGCCAGGCTGAGGATCCGAAGCTGGTGAAGATTCGGGAGCAGGTGGAAGCCGGTCTGCGGACTGTTTTTTTGATTCATGAGGATGGCTCGCTGAGGTTTGGAGCCAGATTGTGTGTGCCAGCTGGGGATATCAGAGAGGAGTTGATGGTGGATGCACACAGTTCGTCGTATTCTGTGCATCCTGGTGGCACCAAGATGTACCAGGATCTTCGTCTGAACTATTGGTGGCATGGCATGAAGAGGAGTGTGGCTGGAGTGTAGCCAAGTGTTTGGTTTGCCAGCAAGTGAAGGCGGAGCATCAGCGTACAGCAGGGTTGCTACAACCGATTCCGGAGTGGAAATGGCAACACATCACTATGGATTTCATGACTGGATTACCTCGGAGTCCGAAGCAGAATGACGTGATTTGGGTGATCGTAGATCGATTGACCAAATCCGCGCACTTTATTCCATTCCGAGTGGGATAGTCCACTGAGGCGCTAGCAAGGAGATATATGGAGGTAAATTCTTTTACCCTCCGTTTTTATTTCATTTTCCTAGTTTAGATTGTGATGTAACGTGAATCGTGCAGGAGGTCGTACGACTTCACGGAGTCCCCGTGAGTATCGTGTCAGACAGAGACACGAGGTTCACATCTCAGTTCTGGCAGAGTTTGTAGAAGAGTTTGGGTACGCGTCTGAGTTTTAACACGGCGTACCATCCGCAGACGGATGGCCAGTCCGAGAGGACGATTCAGATCTTGGAGGACATGCTGAGGGCATGCAAGTTGGATTTCAAGGGTTCGTGGGAGGACCATCTACATCTGGTGGAGTTCTCTTACAACAACAGCTTCCAGGTGAGTATTGGCATGGCGCCTTTTATCGCGTTGTATGGGAGGAAATGTCGATCGCCATTGAGTTGGGATGACGTTGGTGATCGTGAGCTGTTGGGACCTGAGATGATTGTGGAGGTCGTGGATGTTGTCAGGAACATTCGGGAGAGGTTGAGGATTGCTCAGGACCGTTTTAAGCATGGGGCGGATGCTAAACATCATCCTTTGGAGTTTCAGCTGGGCGATCATGTGTTTCTGAGGATTTCCCCGAATCGTGGTGTGATTCGCTTTGGGAAGCGAGGGAAGTTGAGCCTGCGATACATTGGGCCGTTTGACATTCTGGAGAAAGTTGGCGAGGTAGCTTATCGCTTAGCCTTGCCGCCAGCTTTGGATGAGATTCACAATGTTTTCCATGTGTCGCGGCTGCGTCGATACATTAGCGATCCATCTCATGTTGTGGATTTCTCGGAGATTACCGTTCGCCCCGATATGATGTATGACCAGCAGCCAGTGCAGATTCTGGACAGGCGTCAGAAGTCACTTCGGAACAAGGTTGTCAATCTTTTGAGGGTGATGTGGCGACATGGCACGCCTGGAGAGTCTACTTGGGAGAATGAGGATGAGATGCGAGAGCGTTTCCCACTTTTGTTTCCGGACACGTGAGTGTTGGGAAATTCCGAGAACGGAATTTTTCTTAAGTTGGGGAGGATGTAACGACTGGTTTTCATGTATCTGGATTAATTATATATATATATATATATTTTATATATATATATATATATATATATATATATATATATATATATATATATATATATATGTTTAGGTGGATTTTCTCCTCAGGTGTGGTTTTCGTCTCCGTAGCTTTCGTTTTCGATCGTTTCGTCGTGATTTTCTAGCTTCTTCTTTAGGATCGCCGATTTTGGAGTAAGTCATTCGTGACGGGCTTCATATGGGTCATATCTTATTGTTAGATCAAGCCTAGGAGTTTTAGGAATCGATCCCGGAGCTTCGCGCTCCATTTCGAAACTTTTTGTGCATGTTAGCCGGTACAAGAAGGGGAACCGACCGACTAGATGACGATTTAGTCGGTCGGCAAACCCTCATGGACCGACTAGTGAGCTTTGTTAATTGTACAGGAGTTACTGTTTATCGTTAGTCGGTCCATGAACACTCACCGACCAACTAGGTTGCAAACTAGTCGGTCGACGGGCCTTCACAGACCGACTAATTCATTACCCAGATTTTTCCCTAATTTCGCTGCTTGGTGTTAGTCGGTCACAGCTCATCGACCGACCGACTAGTTGCTAAACTAGTCGGTCAGCCACTCTTCTTTGATCGACTAATGACCCCAGAAACCCTAATTTCTGGGCAGCCGCCAGGTCATTTTCTATAAATACCCCACTTCGTTTCTTTTCTTTCTTTCTCTTCTCCTGACCTATTTCCTCCCCCCTTGACCTCTGATCTTCTCCAACCGTCCTCTAGCCTTCCTCCTTCATCAAGAGCTTCTTCCCCTCTCCATTTTGACCAACCACCATGCCCTAGGTCATCTCCAACCCCCAAAATCCCCAAAAACCCCATTTCTCTATATTTTCCCCATCCATTCCAGATCTGAACCCTAGGTTCCCCGGAGCGTTTCTTCCGTTGCCGTGCTTGCTCGGCATCATTCTTCCTCTCCGATACGGTAATAAATCGACCTCTTAATGTTCTATTAACCCATTTGTGTTTTTGTGAAACCCTAATGAAATGAATGTTGTTTTGATGATTGTTTCTCCATGACAGCGACTTCCCCGTAGATTAGCGTCCGTGGGACGAACCCTCGTTGATCGTCATCCTCGGTGCTAGGCAAGTGAAACTTACCACTTAGGATTTTGGGCCATGTCTTAGGTCATTTGCTTGTTGTAGGCGTAAAAGAGACTAGGCGACGAAATGATACTCGCCTAGGCGTAAATTTAGGAACTAGCTTGACAACAAAGCTAGATCCGACATTTATCATGTTGCATAACTACCATGTCATGTTTAATTTCCATTAACGGTAAATTAATTGTCATGTCATTGCATTCTTTAAGTGTTCCCGTGATTGCGTAGCTCCGCTACATCTTGTGAAATGATTGAGGCTAGGTGCACCCCTATGCCAAATGAAATACGCTCCTGGGTTGTGATCCAGGAAACGAGCTCTTGTGCAGGGCAACCCTGGCTCATTTACTGAGCTCATGTACATGGACCTTGGCTCGTTCACATGTGGGTATTGGGGGTAAGAGTTAAGCGGCCAATCAACTGGGAGTCTGCCCGATCAGCAACTGCAGTGGTAAGGCGTAAACCCTGGGTTCTGGGGTAGTGTTAAGCGGCCAATCAGCGTGAATGCCAAACCATTCAGCTGTAAGGCGTAAACATCTACAAACAACGTGAAACGTGACTAGTGAAAAGATTGATATTGTTAGTAGCTTGGCTACTCTTGACTTGTCCTGATAAATTGTTCTCTTGTACTTATTGTTTCACCATGTCTTACTTGTGCACTCATGTTATAACTGCCATGTCATGCATACTATAACTGCTAGGTTGTTAGTTTGCCTTACTTTCAGTTTCCTTGCCCAAGTCTTTTAGACTTGCTGACATGTGCCCCTTTACTCTTTTGGGTGACACATGTTAGATCCTGAGCCTGAGTACATTGTTGAGTACGAGGTGTTTGCTGACGCCGAGCCCGAGCCTGTGTTTGGCGAGGAGTACGTGGACACTGGGGACCAGTCCTAGTGTCTTCGTTGAGCTTTCCCTTTTTGTTTTAGACTGCTGTCTTGTTGTCGGTGCATAGCACCTATACTTTGTTACGTTGTTCCTTTTGTTGGCCTTGTTCTGGGCCTTTAGACTCTTTCTTTTAGCCTGGTGGCTTTTCTGGATGTCGAACTTAATTTTCATGTTGGACAAATTATGAGATATGAGATTTCATTTCTGTCTCTCATTGTGTTATTATTGTTGTTCCGTTTGTGGTTACAGGGACCTGCTTATATTTTATTGACGCTTATCGGGTTTGGGGCTTCACAGCTCCACTCTCGTGCGGACCTTTTCACGTCTCGCCTCTATTTTAGGGAAGCGGGGCGTGACACTTCTCCTCGTCGACCTTTTGCCATTGGGATTTGATTGTAGCCCGAGAATGCATCCATGAATCTTAGTAGTTCGTAGCCCGAGGCATGGTCGACAAAGTGGTCGATCCTCGGTAAGGGGAAGCTGTCCTTCGGGCATACCTTGTTGAGGTCAGTGAAGTCGATGCACCTGCGCCACTTCTCGCTGGCCTTCTTCACCATAATGACATTGGCAAGCCACTCTGGGTAGCTCATCGGCCTGATAAACTTGGCTTTGAGGAGCCGCTCCACCTCCTCATCTGTTGCCCTCATCTTCTCTCCTCCGGAGCTCCTCTTCTTCTGCCTGACCAAACGGGCTTCCGGGTCTGCATTCAACTTGTGAGTGATCATTGCAGGATTGACTCCAGGTATATCTGAGGGCGACCACGTGAAGATGTCCGCATTCTCTCTGAGGAGATCAATGAGTCTCTTCCTCAGAGTGGCTGGGAGCTTTGTGCCAATGGAGACTGTCTTTTCCTCCTCTGCAGATATGTGCGCCTCTTCAATCTCCTCCGTCGGGGTCGGTCACTGGTCATAGTAGTCCTCCTGTTCATCGAGGAGATCAACCGACAAGGCCTGCTCCGGCACCTTGTGCTTGGTGGACTCGACGTAGCAACTCTGGGATAGCTTTTGGCTCCCCGTACTTTCTCCACCACCACCCCCCTGCAGAGTCTGAAATTTGACCATTTGATGCAGCAGGCTGAGGAGAGATTCAATGGTGGTTATGTATATGTATGGCCGCCATATGATTCTGTTGTGCGCCAATGCAATATCGATGACAAAAAACTGTGTCATGCAGGTGATGTCCCTCGGCTCTTCCCCTAGAGATACGGGCAGGGGGATCACTCCTGCAATAGGCACCAAGTGGCCAGTGAAGCCGATGATTGGGCCCGTACATGGTCTCAGGTCTGCCTGTTTCAGCAACATCTTCTCGAACGTTGACATGAAGAGGATGCCGATAGAAGCTCCCAATGTCGATCATGAGGCAGCTAATGACGGCCGTCCTAATCTGAGCTTCAATGACGATGGCATCCTCATGCGGTAGCTCGACCCCCTCCAAGTCATCGTCTGTGAAAGAGATGGGCGGGCGAGCTACTCTTGTCCTCTTCTCCCCTGCACCAAGGTCTGCCGTCATCACTTGCCGAACGTATGCCTTCTTGGCCGATGACGACATGCCACCCAAGGATGGCCCACCGCATATCATATCGATGCGCATGACTAGCCTTGGCAGGCGAGGTGCTTCCTGTTCGACTTTCGAGGGTAGGTCTGGCCTCCGTGCTCCTTGTAGAGCTCTCTTCTCTCGAGCTGGCCTTCTCCCATCGATGAAGCCTCGGAGATGCCCCCTTGAATCAGCCGCTCTATCTTCCTTTTCAATGTGAAGCAATCGTCGGTATCATGACTTTGATCCCGGTGATACCGACAATACTTCTACATATCCCTAGTGGTAGGGTTCGACCTCATCTCCTGAGGTGGGTCTTGGAGGAGTCTGGCCCTCGTCGCAACGGCCAATACCTCGGTCATAGGGGTGTTGAGCTGCATGTACTAGGCCCGCTGTGGTCTCTCCGGCCTCTGGACCACCCGCGTGAGCTCTCTGGTGGTAGCGAACCCCCGCATTGGGCCAGGGAAATCTTACGGTCGACGGCCCTCCGGATCGCGCCTCTACTGGCCCAGCTGATCACGGCCCCTGGGTCGGTCCTCCTGTCTTTGCCGAAAGTTAGGCCAATACTCGCTGCGGGGCACCCCTAACCTGGCGACCTCACTCGTCGTCCCCAGGGCCTCCTCGCTTAGCATGTACCTCTCTGCCTGAATGACAAGTGCATCAAAGTCAGTCAGTGGGTGTCGGATGAGGGGTAGTGGAGACTCCGGCTAGTCAGTCCCTTCTTGAAGGCCGCCATGGCTAACTCGTCTCCATAGATTGTCACACCAAACCTCTCATCTTGGAAGCGATGCAAGAACTTCCGAATGGTATCCCCTTCCTTCTGGACGATTGAGAACAGATAGTCAGTGTGCTTCCTCCTCATCCGCCCCGTTCGGAATTGCTAGCAGAATTTGTGGGACAGTTTGCCAAAGCATTCGATGGTCCAGGTGGGCAGACCGTTGTACCATTCTAGTGCTAAGCTCTGCAAACTATTTTGGAAGCCCCGACATAGGAGCACGTCGTCCGTGACCTGCATCTCCATTGCCCCTATGTACCTCTGTACATGCACGAGGGGGTCGCCTGCACCACTATAGAGCTCAAGTTGGGGAAGCTTGAACCTAGAAGCTAGGTATTGGGGGCAACGTCACCCATCTAGCCAATGGGGTGGCTTCCTCGGGGTAGAGGGGACACTCGGGCGACCTTCGAATGTCGCGACACTAGTCTCGGCCTTCACGCCGACCTTCAAACCTGGTTGGTAAGACGCCTCGGTGCTCAGGGACACGCCCTACCTGTCTCTCGGGGGTTCTACTCCGGTCACGGCTTCGTTCACGACGATCTTCGTGCCCGGGTGAATATCGCAGCTGTCGGAGTGGGCTCCTCCTGAGCGGTGGGGACCCCGCTGACGGCAGACTATGCGCATTCCTCTGTCGTAGGCCTGAGGTTGATGTCTCTGGGATCTTACGGTTCTCTCTCCGAAGCCTCTCGCGCTCTGCGATGATGAAGTGGAGTTATCGAGAAGCAGCTTCTTCGTCGAGATGAGCTTGTTGGTCGGCATCCTCCTCATCCTCCAGGCATCTTCTGTTGACAGCAGCTTCTCCGTCGCGCTTCTGCTGCTGGGCTGACCCTGCTTCTTCGTCAAGGAGTTTCTGCCGGGCAGCTATTTCTTCGACGAGCCCTCTTCGCCCCGCTACTTCCTTGAATCGAGGACGAAGGGTTCACCTCAAGTTTGGGGTCTCAGAGGGGCCTGGTGGTGCCTCAGCTCTGATCGCGTCGAAGTCTTTCATCATCTTGGCGAAGGCCTCGAAGCTTTGTTGGAGAGCACGGGCTGAGGCTTGAATGGTCTTAGCCATCCCCTCAGGGGGTAAGTCCGTCGAGGGAGTCCTCTGGTGAGAGTGTGACTCCTCATCCATGTGGGCTTTGCCACGGGAGGGACTGCGGTTGACATGTATGAGGTTTGAAATGGGTGTGGCCCTCTGTTCCCACAAACGACGCCAATTATTGCAGGGGAAGATCCATGTACAATGAATTTGTTTAGCTGGGAACCAAGGACACAGTGGTTACAAGTTGGATGATGATTGGGTAGGATGTTTACAAGTGATGAGAGGGGTGTTGAGACTAGGCGCACTACAGAGGTCGATCTCTGGATCGATCCTGCGAGTTTGCCGCTTGTTCACCGCACTCCTTGAGTTGGATGTCGATCACTCGATGCTTGGACGAGCTAACCTGCACAAAGAGCAGCTCGTCAGCAAGGCCAGGTTGGGCTCCAACCTGCAGTCTCTCCGATGCCTAAGTCAGAATTAGGGCTTATAAAAGTGGGTCGGACACGTAGGCCGAACTAGAAGTAGGTCGACCTTACGTGGCGAGCTTAGGTGGAAGAACAAATATGTGGAGGATACTTGCTCTTGTGTGTGAGTGAAAGTTTGAGAATCAATTAGCCAACCCCCCACTCGATGGAGGTGGAGGGGTATTTATACCTGACTGAGGCGGTTAGGTAGGGCTGAGCTGGCGTGCTGAGCTGGCGTGTCAGACTGTGGAAGGTTCGGCCAAGGATGTCAAAGCTGTGCGTGTCAGCCATACTTTTGTCAGATGGCGCAACGGCCAGGGGTGCTTTGTCAGAGTGTCAGAGTTGAAAGCACTAAGCGGTCAAGTGGCACATCGGCTAAGGGGGTGCTTTGTCAGGCTGTCGAGCGGCGGAAGTATCAGTGGCTTTCTCGTACAAGGGCCTTTGTCGTGTTTGATGGGCTGAAGGGTTATCGAGGTGCGTCCGAGGGGCATGGCCGCACAAGATTCACTTGGTCGCTCTCGGTGGATGACAGGCGAGCTGTTTGTTCGCCTGGCGAGCTTGGAGGGAGTCGGGCGAGCAATTGGCGAGGTTCGGGGCAAAGGGTGCCCTCTCTACTAGTCGAGGTAGGCTTCGTAGTTAATGGGCAAACTGTTTGTTTGCCTGGTGAGTTTGGAGGGATGCAGGCGAGCAACTGGCGAGGTTTGGGACGAAGTGTGCCCTCCCCACTAGTCGAGGCGGACTTCGTAGTGAATGGGCGAACTTGGATGGAAGGTCGGAGTATCACGATCTTTAGGTCGTAACAATATGAAAGGGTGAAACATATTGTGTGGAAAATTAAAACTTGGTGGAAAATTTAAATGAGATTTGATTTTTGTGTTGAGGAAAAGCTAAATGGGAAGAATATTTAACTTTGAATTCACTTTTTGGGGGAAAAATTTAAATGACCCGTTCCTTACGGGCACAGGCTATGACTAGTATATCTATAATTAATGCTTTGCCAACGAGCCGTTGCTCGGTTGGCATTCTCTCCACCTCCATTCTACGAGGCGAGGGATCAAGCCCCGGTGCATGCATTTAAAAAGTGTTTTCCGATATATCAAAAAAATATATTTAGCCTTTTATTCCAATATCTCTAATTTTACTGTGTCAACCTTTTTTTATTTTCTTATTTTTTTTAATTTCAACAGTATTTTGTAAGAGCATATCATTAAGGTTAAATGCACTAGACTACAGATCTAATTGGTTTCTTTTTCTCTTTTAAAAAGAAGTAGGATATTACACCATGACTCTCAGGGTAAGATCTCGTCTCCAACTGAGAACATAGGAGAAGAGTATATAACTTGGTGACGGTAAAGATATATATATGCCCATTGTTCTCCAGAGCCAATCTTTTTCCCTTTCACGATTGCATCTCAGGCTTTTTCCAGGAGTTCCAACTCAACAGACAGCTAAGAGCCTGCCGGTGTTAAAAGAGGGTCAAAAGTTTCTCATTCTCCCCCTCACCTGCAGCCCACCGAAAGTGCTGCCAACAGAGCCCTTCACAGCGTGAATGAGCCCTGAGTAGTTTGAAGCTGGGGTCGTCGACGAAGAGCGTGCACGTGGCCGGAAGTTGTATCATCAACTTTTACGATAAAAAAACCAAGAAGAGTCACCTCACCATGCACCCGTGAACGTCGATTTGGACGCAGTCCCGCCGCTGCCACGCCCGTGACCTAAACCAAGAAGATATATATGCCATTCTCTCTCCCTGAGGAGGTCATGGGTTCAAATCCGGCTACATGTGCCACGTGTGAAAGAGGGGGTGCAGTCGTATCCTTTCTTCTTGTTCAATGAATCAACCCTTTCCTTCAATGTTTGTTTAAGTTCTACGGGGCCGTCTCTTTTATAAATGGGCACACATAAGTTAACCAACTTTTAGATCACATGGGCTTTTGTCTGCACATTAGTGTGCCCTTGATAATAACACCACCTTAAACACGTAGCACACCTATACATGAACAGCCAGAGGTAGAGCTGCCGGTTTGGTTCTCAGTGTGTAATTTAGCCAGTTGGGTCTCGATCACATGCCTCCCAGGAGAGAGGGAGAGAAAATATCATCTGAGCAATTGCTGATTAGCTTTGAAACAAAGAAAAACGACTTGAAATTCAAATTACATCCTCTATTTTATTTTATTTTCCGGGAAGAAAATGAGTCGAAAAGGTTGATTTTCAAAAAAAAAGTTTAAAAAGAAATTCTTGACAATCTAAAAAATTTAAACTTGTTATAGAATAATTGGATTCAAGAGATAGAGAGAGAAGCTTTCATAGCCAAAGGAATGAGTAACCATGGCCATAGGCCATGGTTCTCTATATATTGATATAGGGGAGGAGATGAAAGGCCTAAAGGAGACCAAGAGTCCCCATTACTCATAGTAATGTGGACTAATGATAGTGGGTAATGAAGGAGGGGAGGCCAAAGTCCTCCCTCATTCATAACACTCCCCCTTACCCATTCATCACTTTGGTCTCAGCATTAGAGGCAAAGAGGTGTGGATACTTCTGGATCCAGAGTAAGAGTGTTTGCCTCGTTAAAACCTTAGCTGTGGAAAACCCAGTGGGAAAACCCCAACAGCTTAAGGGAAAAGAGTGCAACCCACAGGTTACTCCCCCTGATCCGTACAAGCTTCAGGCTTGCGGGTCTTTCAGTTGTCGCATGCCAATGTTCTTTACAAGTTTTACAAAAATACATTTGGGCAAAGACTTAGTAAAAAGATCGGCTAAGTTATTGCAGGACTGTATCTGCTGAACTTCGATCTGCTTGTCCTCCTTTAGCTCATGTGTCCAGAAAAACTTTGGAGATATGTGCTTCGTCCTGTCGCCCTTGATGTAGCCTTTTTGAAGTTGAGCAATGCATGCAGCGTTATCTTCAAACAGAACGGTAGGCTCCAAATCATCGGTCTTCAGGCCAGTAGATTGAAGAATGTGTTGGACGACGGATCGTAGCCAATAACACTCTCTGCTTGCTTCGTGGATCGCAATGAGCTCTGAATGGTTGGATGATGTAGCTGTTGTGGTTTGCTTCACCGATCTCCAGGAGATAGCAGTACCTCCGTAGGTAAAAACAAAGCCAGTTTGGGATTTTGCCGTGTGCGGATCAGAGAGATAACCTGCATCAGCATAACCAAACAATTTGGGGGAGGCACCTCTCTGGTAGTAAAGTACAAGATCAATGGAACCCTGAAGGTATCATAGAAGATGCTTTACTCCGTTCCAGTGGCGCTTTGTGGACGTTGCACTATGTCTGGCTAGAAGATTAACTGTAAACGCTATATCGGGACGCGTACAGTTAGCCAGATATAGAAGTGCTCCAATGGCACTGAGGTAGGGTACTTCAGGACCCAGTATCTCCTCCCCCTCTTCCAGTGGCCGGAAGGGGTCCTTTTGTACATCTAGTGATCTTACGACCATAGGAGTACTTAAAGGATGACATTTATCCATATGAAACTTGTGTAGAAGTTTCTTTGTGTAATTAGATTTGTGTAATAGGATTCCACCTCTTAGGTGTTCTATCTGTAAGCTAAGACAATACTTTGTTTTGCCTAGGTCTTTCATTTCAAAAGTATGTTTAAGGCTTTCAGATATCTCTTTGATCTCTGCAGGAGACCCTATGAGATTTAAGTCATCTACATATACAGCTATGATGACGAATCCTGTTCCCGTTCTTTTGATAAAGATAGAAGGGCAGACTTCATTATTCGTGAATCCTTGCTGTGCAAGGAAGTCACTAAGTCTGTTATACCACATCTTTCCGATTGTTTTAGACCATATAATGATCTATGTAGCTTTACAGAGAATACGTCCCGAGGTATCTCTTTCATCTCTTGGGGTAGATTAAACCCATCAGAGAGTCTCATATAGATATTTTTATCTATATCGCCATATAAATATGCAGTCACAACGTCCATGAGCTGCATTTCTAGGCTTTCCAGAGAAGTTAGGCTTATTAATAATCGGAAAGTGATCGAATAC
This sequence comes from Scilla litardierei, assembly GCA_030789695.1. Classification (NCBI taxonomy): domain Eukaryota; kingdom Viridiplantae; phylum Streptophyta; class Magnoliopsida; order Asparagales; family Asparagaceae; genus Scilla; species Scilla litardierei. The sequence continues at coordinate 39,615,585 of CM061133.1, forward strand.
ATGACCGGAGAATACGTATCTTCGTAATCAACCCCCGGTCTTTGGGAAAATTCCTGGGCTACAAGGCGTGCCTTATAGCGAACGATCACAATATTTTCATCTCTTTTTCTTATGAAAACCCACTTATAGCCCACAGGTTTTACACCTACTGGTGTTTGGACTACTGGTCCAAAGACTTTGCGTTTCAAGAGTGAGTCCAGCTCTACTCTTATTGCCTCGTCCCACTTTGGCCAATCATCTCTGCGTTTACATTCCGCTAGAGATCGTGGTTCGACGTCATCGTCATATTCAGTGACGTGAACGATAATATCGAACGCAAAATCGTCGTCGACGACTATGCTATTTATGTCCAGTACTTCTCCAGTACGTACAAAATTTAATGATTTTTCTCCTATTGTTTCCTCTGCTGGGGAAATCAGGAGGGGAGAAGTAGCTGGTCTGAGCTCAGTATCCTGTGGAGGGATAATCTTAGTATCACCAGGAGTCTTCCTCTTTCGAGGAACTTTATCTTTTGAACCTGGCGGGCGTCCTCTTTTCATTTGAGGTACAGCCAAATCTGCTGCCGGTGGGTTGCATCCATCTATGGGGATGTCAATCCTAGCTGGCGTATTGGCAGCAGGGACGTGTGAACGGACAATCTTCTGGTTGTCCGTGAAATTATCCGGTAATAGATGTACTGTATTCTGGATGTGAAGGATCTTCAGGATCTCTTCTTCACACAGATTAGTACGCGGATCGTAAAGGGACAAAGACTTCTGGTCCCAACTAATGGTCTCAGAAGCTTCTGGCTTCTTAGACTGTGTGCCCAGTTTTGGAAAAATTTTCTCATTAAATTCACAGTCTGCAAAACGTGCCTTGAATGCGTCACCCGTCAGGGGTTCAAGGTATCTGATAATAGAGGGTGAATCAAACCCAATATATATACCGAGACGACGTTGAGGACCCATTTTAGTCCTCTGAGGTGGTGCTATTGGGACATATACCGCACAACCAAACACTCTCAAATGAGAGATATCCGGAGGTGCGCCGTATGCTAGTTGCAACGGGGATAAAGTGTGACCTCGAGAGGGTCTTATCCTTATAAGTGATGCGGCATGTAAAATAGCGTGCCCCCAAGCATCCACAGGCAACTGGGATTGCATAAGCAATGGACGTGCAATCCACTGGAGTCTCTTTATAAGAGACTCAGCTAATCCGTTTTGGGTGTGAACATGTGCTACCGGATGTTCAACTTCAATACCCGTTGCCCGGCAATAGTCTTCAAAGACTTGTGAAGTAAATTCTCCTGCATTATCAAGACGTAGTTTCTTGATATGGTTATTGGGGAAATGAGCACGCAACCTTATTATGTGTGCCAATAGCTTTGGAAAATCTAGGTTGCGGGTGGACAAGAGGCACACATAAGACCATTTGGTTGATGCATCAATCAGTACCATGAAGTACCGAAATGGGCCACTTGCGGGGTGAATAGGCCCGCAAATATCGCTATGTATTCTCTCAAGGAAACCAGGAGACTCTAATCCCACTTTCAGGAGGGATGGTCTCATTATTAGTTTTTCCTTGAAACAAGGGAGACATGGAAATTCACCCCTTTGAAGAATCTTCAAGTTCTTCAATTTGTGTCCACGGGATTCAGTGATGATGCGGCGCATTATTGTTGTTCCAGGGTGACCAAGTCTATTGTGCCAAAGTTGGAACTCTGGCAGTGATTGGCACGTCTGGTGCTCAATCATATTGGCTTCTACTGGTTGAATGTATGTTTGGTAGAGACCCGACGGGAGTCCCTTGAATCGCTCGCAGATGATCTTCTGGTCATCTTTTTGGCGAGTTACAATTAGATATTCAACCTTATTTTCATCTCTGGTCTCTAAGTGATATCCGTTTAAACGGAAATTCTTGAAACTTACGAGATTCCTATTTGATTTAGGAGAGAATAATGCATTATTTATTTGAAGTCTTGTGTTATTTGGGAGCAATATAATAGCTTCACCAGTTCCTTCGATTATTTGGGACAGTCCTGAAATTGTGATAACATGACCGTCATATTTGTTTACGCTATTAAAATAGCAATGATCGCGAAGGATTGTGTGCGTCGAGGCACTGTCCACAAGGCACTCAGTCATCATCAATATAAGCAAAAACGAAATTTTATTTGAGCGGAAATGTAGATAACATTCGAAAATAAAAGATCGTACTAAAGCAAAATAAAGATGAAGATACATCGAATTCTAAATGCATAGATAAAAGATAGTGCTCAATCGAGCAGGTCGTCGTTCTCGAAGTCTTTAGCAGTAAAGACAGTTGGCGGTAGTACACCAGCCAAGTTTGTCTCAGGTCGAGACTTCTGGCTCGCCTAGTACAAATCCTGTAGGTGGCGAGGAGTGCGGCAGTTTCTGGACCAATGGCCAGTCATGCCGCATCTATGGCATTTTTCCTCCCAGGTCTTCTTTGGAAGTGAAACGTGCTCGGTGTTCTTTCGCTTCCAAGTGAAGTTTCTTTTTCCTTTATTGTTTTTGTTTGTCTGGGGAGCTGCATCTCTTGGTTGCTTCATTACCGCTTTCCCTTTAGTGTTTTTAGGCTTCCTCTTGTTTTTCCACTTTTGGGGAGAAACATGGTGGGCTTCAGGGATTGGGGCAGTGCCAGCTGGACGCAAGTTATGAGTTGCAAGCAGTAAATCTCGATTTTGCTCTGCCCTAAGTAGGCATGAGATCAGATCAGAGAATTTCGTGAAGTTGCGTTCACGATACTGCTGCATGAGGAATGCATCTTTCTCGTGAAACGAGGTATATGTTTTTTCCAACATGCGTTGTTCAGTCACTTCTTCACCGCACAACTTCAGGCGTGATGTGATGTTATGAAGTGCAAAATTATACTCAGCGACGGACTTATAGTCCTGAAGTCTGAGGTTTTCCCACTCATAACTGGCACGGGGTAATATAACATCAATTTGATGTTTATACCGCGCTTCCAGCGCTGTCCATAGGTCCTTTGGGTCCTCAACCGTTAAGTATTCGGCCTTCAAGGTCCGATCTATATGTTTCCTAATGTAGATTATGGATTTCGCCTTATCTACATCGGATACAGTGGTTGTAGGGCTGCTGCTAGATGTAGCAGAAGCATCGGCCGCTGCTGGGGCCGAGGAAGGAGCCAAAATGGACCCAAGGAGGGCCATCGAACGCAAGTGGAACTTCAGGTCCACTCGCCAACTCAGGTAATTTGTCCATGCAGAGTCAAGGACTTCGAAATCGACGCTTGCCAATTTTGCCATTTATCTACGCAATTTAAAATGAGCATGAATTAATTAAAATTCAAATATTCATGCACAAAGAAATAAACAAGTAAAAATGCGAGGATCGGCCAGATACCCAAAATAGTACACAGTCCAAAGTTCGTTTACAGTCCATAAGAGAAAAAAAGAAAAATACAATTTTGGAAATCCAAACTGGGTCCCTATATCTCCGTCTTCATATGCTGTTGCACCGAGCTTTGGCTTTTAATACAAATTTCCTCACTTACAAATTCTCTCAAAAGAAAAATAAAAGTGCAGGAATGTAAATAGGTATTCAATGGCCGATCCCGAAAAACACATTTTTACTTACTTAAACATCCACGCAGTTCTAAATATTCTACTGGCATAAAAATGTACAACCACGCATATATCTCAAGCAAAACATATTTGTAAAGGAAACTAGAAAATATAATTATCTCGTAGACCACGTGGAAACGTCATACACCATTAGGTTAGATGACTAACGGCAGAGCGGTCTCAGGATCTTTGAGATAGTTATATTTTTAAAAATAGAATCCTAGTAAAACATAATTATAATATGCAAGAGGGATGTATAAAATAATTTGTCAACAAGATTGTTTTTGATTTTACTCAGGGGAGAGTCCCGTTAAAGAATTGGCTTCAGGCAATTATTTAGTAGGCTAAATATAATTTTTGACCGTTAGGTAATGGGGGCTACATGCCCAATTAAAATATTTTGTGTTATTGATACTCACAAATGGGCTTCTGGCCCAACTATCAATTTTAATTAAATTTAGCCTACTTTAGGTTGGGGAAAACCCAATAATCCCCAAAACCGTAAGTTTGTCCTCACAATCTCCACCCTATTAGTTACTGATTTGGGTCATTGGCGGTGGCCAGACAACCCCCCCCCCCCCCACGCAGTAGCCAGAGTAAAATATCCCCCCTGCCACCCCGCAAGGGTGGAAGGCGACAGAGAAGAGCCCCCCCCCCCCCCCCCCGTCTGGGGGGAGGCGATGACGATCGGTCAAAGGACCCCCCCCCCCCCCCCGCTGGGGGGCGCTGCAGATCGGCCCCCGTCAGGGGGGGCTGCCGGAGGAACCTCCCCGCTGGGGGGGTGGGCGCTGCGAATCGGCCCCCCGTCAGGGGGGGAGCTGCCGGAGGAACCCCCCGCTGGGGGGGTGGGCGCTGTGAATCCCCCCCCCCCCGTCAGGGGGGGGCACTGCCGGAGGAACCCCCCCCCCGCTGGGGGGTGGGCGCTGCGAATCGCCCCCCCCCCCCCCCCCCGTCAGGGGGGGGCGCTGCCGGAGGACCCCCCGCTGGGGGGGGTGGGCGCTGCGAATCGGCCTCCCTCGTCAGGGGGGGCGCTGCCAGAGGACCCCCCCCGCTGGGGGGGTGGGCGCTGCAAGTCAGCGACAGAGGCCCCCCCGACTGGGGGGGCGACGGCGGGTCAGCAACAGAGGCCCCCCCGACTGGGGGGGCGGCGGCGGGTCAGCGACAGAGGCCACCCCCCGACTGGGGGGCGGCGGCGGGTCAGCGACAGAGCCCCCCCCGACTGGGGGGGGCGGCGGGTCAGCGACAGAGGCCCCCCCCCCGACTGGGGGGGCGGCGGGTCAGCGACAGAGGCCCCCCCCCCCCCCCCCCGACTGGGGGGGCGGCGGCGGGTCAGCGACAGAGGCTACCCCCCGACTGGGGGGGGCGGCGGCGCGAGGGATTATAGTAGGGTTTTTTTTTTCATTTTAATTTTTACTTGTACTATAACAATGTAAAAATTATCATGTATTGTAATCTACGGGAAATAAAATTTTACATCTAGATCGATGATCTATGGACGACCGTAGATTAGAACCGTAGATAAAAATCCGAGCTCCCGAACGCCTTGAGGATGCCGCAACGCTGCAACCAATAGATTCCTCGCCGCAGTAACTATAGATTCCTTGCGCGTAGGGGATGAAAATTTTGTTGAAAAATTTGTGCTCAAGAGGAGAACACGTGCTGATAACATGTTATAGAATAATTGGATTCAAGAGATAGAGAGAGAAGCTTTCATAGCCAAAGGAATGAGTAACCATGGCCATAGGCCATGGTTCTCTATATATTGATATAAGGGAGGATATGAAAGGCCTAATGGAGACCAAGAGTCCCCATTACTCATAGTAATGGGGACTAATGATAGTGGGTAATGAAGGAGGGGAGGCCAAAGGCCTCCCTCATTCATAACAAAACTTTATTTTCTGACGACCAAATTGCCTTTAAGATAATTTGGGGGCAAAATGAAAAAAACAAATATTGTATGCTTATGATTTACCATTCAACTTGTCTTCTTAGGTGATGTTTGTTTTGTTAGAAATGGTTTTTAGAATTTTAGGGGGGTGTGGAATCTGAGTATTGTTATGAATAGGCCCATTGGGCCTGTTGCGGGGTGGAACTCGCGTACAATAAATTTGTATTAGGGGGAACCAAGAGCACGGTGGTTATATTGATAAGAGGATGTAGGTAAGCCTTTTGACAAGTGATTAGAGGGGTGAAGAGGCTAAACTGGCCGCCGGTGCAGGTCGCGGGGTTGAATCCCGCCGGATGCGGTGGGGGACGATCGGACGGCGGGTGCCGAAGGCGAATCTCGGCCAGGGGGCGAGCTACCCTACACAACGAGCAACTCGTCAGAAAGGCGGGGTTGGGGTCCAACCCTTAGCCTCTCCGATGCCTAAGTCAGTATCTGGACTTAAAGCGGAGGCTGGACACGTCGGTCGGACTGAGGGTGTATCGACCGTACGTGACAAGCTATAGGTGTGAGAACAAAGATATGGACGACCCTTGCTCTCGTGTGTGAATAATGGGATTGAGAGAGAATTTGCCAACCCCCAACTGGAAGAAATGAGGGGGTATTTATACCTGATAGGGGACGATTAGGTTGGGCTGACCTGGCATGCGGACTCGACGTGATGAGTTGGCCCGGCTATCAGCGGAAGCTTCTGACGAGGATGTTAGGAACATGAGTGTCAGACTCGCTTTTGTCAGATGGTGCAACGGTCAGGGGCACTTTTGTCAGGGTGTCAGGGCCGAAAGCATTAAGTGTCAGGGGGCGCAGCGGCCAGGGGGTGTTTTGTCAGATGGTCGGGCGGTGCTAGTGTCAGTCGTGTCCTTATACTAGGTTGTTTGTCGTGCGCGATGAATCGAGGGTCCAGCGGTGCCATCCCCCGTGGCAGGGTTTGTGTGGGATCGCCGGGTCGACCTGTTCGTGGGCTGTTCGGCCTGACCGCGCACCTTTTTGGGTGCGGATCATGGACTGCTGGCAGGGAGGGGCATGCACGTGCCGCTGTCGGCATCCAAGGCTATGATGTCTGGGTATTTACCGAGCACGCTGCCCCTGGTGGGCCGAGCGAGAGCGGTTATATGCCTTGGCCGGGAGAGGGGCACTGCGAGGTATGCCCATTCCCATGTAGCCTCGGACCTCCGGGCCGACAGTCCGTTTGCAAAGGGGTGAGTCAGTGAGGTATATCAGTGGTTCTGGGCGGGAGCCGGACTCCTACGATCTTTAGGTCGTAACAATTGCCCCCGGCATTCGAGCGCGAGGCGGGAGCCTGGCTCGGCTCGGATGACGTAACGCTACCTCCCTTCTAACATGGTTCGGACTCTGGTCCGCGCCATGGAGTGGCGGCGCGACTCCTGCGGAGCACTGCCTGCGGTCATGGGATCACGAGATTTCGTCCTGCGTGGGGGCAAAGTGAGGAGGGGTGACCCGGCGGTTTGGGGAGGGGCGTTGCCTCTTAGCGACGTGCCGTTGTATGTGGCGGCCGGGTCAGACCCTGGGGGAACCCGGTTTTATTGAGATGGCCCTGGCTTTCGTTGTGATGTGTTTATCTAACTTGGGTGATATTTTTGCCTTATTCTAGCCGCCCTGTGTTTGGAGGAGTCCGCATGAAGGAATATTTTTCATTGGCCTTTACAGGAGATTTTGGTGATCTCTACAACAATAGGGCAGGTGTGACCAAACCCGTGGTCGGGTCAGGAGGTTGTTTTACCTCGTCGCCCGCTGCATCGAGGTGAGAGGGTCCCTGTTTGCGGGGCGGCCTTTCTACTTATCTACTGGCCGCGGTACTCCGTCTGCCTTTCTGTCCGGGAGCGAGCTGACACGCCATGAATCACCGTTTGGGGTTCGTCGGGGATGCAGCCCTGCTGTGACCCCCCTCGGGAGGACCGACCCTCTATTTGTCGGGCGGTCCTCCTTCCCCTCCCTTGTTTCATCGTGTTCCGTCTCGCCGTTGCCGTGCTGGAGGGTTGCTCGGCCTCTCCGGGGATCCCATACATCGAGGGGGAACCCAGGAGGGGGCGGAGGACGAGGTGGAGATGGAGGCGTTGCCCTCCCGGGGGTAGTCCGGCGGGCCGGCCTCGAGGGGAAGGTCGGGGGCAGGCAGGTGGGTGGTTGGGAGACCCGTTGGGGGTTTCCACCCTCACACCCCGTGGGGATCGGTGTGGTGCAGATGCTAATTGGGGTATGGCGGCCCGCTGCTAGCCTTCCGGACCGGCTGTCTCATCTGGTTTAGAGCAGGAGGAAGGCTGGCAGGCGGGGTTTCCCGTGTGTAAGGGGAATACCCTATTGGCGATCCGCTTGTAAGGGGAGTATCCTATCGGCGGTCGTCGAGTGGAAGCTGTCGCCGGCAGAGGAAGTGAGATCCGTTGCTGGACATCAGCCTCCTCCGTAGGTGGATGGGGCGTTCGGGGCTTTTGTATACCTGGTGTGAAGGGATGCGATTCCTTCTCCTATATTTTTTTCTTTTCCCTAAACTCCGAAAGGGTGTATTTATAGAGGGATTCTGCAGACGGGTTCGCCCTAGGTAGTGCGAGGGACTGGCACCATTAATGGGCTCCACCGAATCGCACGCTTTGGGAACCGCTTTTGCCTGGCGGCATCTGACACGGTTCATCAGCCCTAGCCTCTCGGGGGGCATGTTGCTGTTGACGGCGTGTTTCCCGAGTGTCCTTTCGTTTCGTCGAGTCGCATCGGGGTGATGCTTTATCGGGACCCGGCGTTTATCCGACGGGCATTGTTTCACGGTTCCTGAATTGCGACCGGTCCGCCACGGTTTACGTGCCCTTGTCCTCATTCCCAGGTTTGAGTTGGTCGTTGTGTGGTTCGAACCGGGTAGCCATTATCCTTGTGTGTCGCCCCTGGGAAGCCGGTCTTTGCCGTGTTGTATCGTTGGTGTTGCATATTTTGTTTTCTTGCGTAAGCATGATTACTGCCCCCAACATTCCCTTGTCCGAGAGCGCGAGGTCTGGGGGAAGGGGACGTTGATGGTCGATGTGTTACCTTTGGGCGGGACGGGGGATCACCAGATCGGATTTGGATGAGACATGCCGCCCTGTCACGGGCAGGGGCTAACCATAGTGTGGTTGACCCCTCGGTGTCCGTCGCGAGGGGATTTTGCCTCGGGCGGATGTGGCCCAGCAGAGCAGGCCTCAGCTCACCCCCTTCCACTTTGTCTGAAAGGTATCATTGATTTTAGTTCGCGAGGGGTCTCGTTTTGAAGCGTCGGTCCTTCCTAGTATCGGGGGGTTCGATATGCGGGTATGTACTTCCTGGGCGTCCTGAGTTAGTGTGGGGGGAGTGCAACGCTCTGTCCCTCCTGTGCCGCCGTGAGGGGTGGCCCCATTTCGTGAGCTCGCCCGGCCATTGGCCAGGGGATCGTTCCAAGCTAGGGCATTCTCGGATAGTTAATGTGACTTTGATAGAGATAATCATTTTTATTTAAATTTACAGGAACTCTTCTTTGGTTCGTACCTGAGGACTTAGATCATCGCCAGTGTGGGGAGTACGATCCGGTCCGAGAGCGGGCTGTGGAGCCGTTCTTGCCTGATGTGAACTACCTCAGGATTTATGGGTTATCATCTGCGGGGTGGGCCTTTTTATCTTCAGTTGTTCGCGGTGCCTCGGTGAGCGCCCTCCCTCCGTGCTGAATGGTTGCAAGGTCTTCTCGGCCGGGTGGATGCACTAGGGAAGCTGTCTTGCTGTGGCATTTGTCTGGGTGAGCGAACTCCTGACGACCGGGCCGCCTCCCCTCCCCTCTATTGCTTTGTCATCTCCCTCCACGCCTCGCGGTTTGGGTTTGAGGACGGGGTTCTGATCTCGAATGTTCGGGGGCGGGCTGACACGCCATGAATCACCTTTTGGATTCATCGGGGATGCAGCCCTGCTGTGATCCCCGCCGGGAGGTCGAAGGCGAGCAGGTGTAGACCTGCAAGCACGGAGGAGCCTTTGCCTTTCCTGCCGGCGGGGAGCGGATGCCTACCTTCCATCGTCTCCTCCGGTTTAGAGCAGACGGAGGAGTGAAAGGTGGATTTCCCTTGTGTAAGGGGAATATCCTATTGGCGATCTGTTTGTAAGATGAATATCCAATCTATCGGGGGTCGTGGAGGTGGAGCGACCGGCGCCCGGGGAGGAGGGAACCATTGGTGGCCGGTGACCTCCCTTTTGTTTGGGCGAGGCATCTCGGCCCATTTCCCAATTGGTGGAGGGTGTCAGGGCCGATTTCTCATACCTTCCAAATCTTTGTCCCTCTCTCTTTCGGGAGGGTGAGTGGCGTCTTTATAGGGGGGTTTTGTTGACGGTTTCCCCCCTAATTACTGCGATGAGCTGGCATTATTAATGGGCTCCTCGAAATCACGCTCATTGGAAACCACTTTAGCCAGGTGGCACTTATGGAACCTTTTTCGGGGCGTATCATTATTGGTGGCGTATTTCCCGAGCGTCCTTTCGTTTCATCGAGTCACATCGGGTCTGCCTCATCGGGACCTGACGCCTGGTTTGTCCCGGTTTACGTGCCCTTGTCCTCCTCCCCAGGTTCGACTTTTCAAGGATCATGGGTCTGCCAGGTCTGGGGTGTGGTTATGCGGCGAGGCCTGTGCCCTGCCCCGGAGGTCTCGAGGGGGAGCGGGCGCGTAGCCCGGCCCGTGCCCTTCTCTGGCTTGGGTGGCGAGGGTCAGCCCTGCCCTCGAGGTCTGGAGGGGGGGAGCGGGCGCGTAGCCCGGCCCGTGCCCTTCTCTGGTTTGGGTGGCGAGGGTTGGCCCTGCCCCAGAGGTCTGGAGGGGGGGAGCGGGCGCGTAGCCCAGCCCGTGCCCTTCTCTGGTTTAGGTGGCGAGGGTTGGCCCTGCCCCAGAGGTCTGGAGGGGGGAGCGCACGCGTAGCCCGGCCCGTGCCCTTCTCTGGTTTGGGTGGCGAGGGTTGGCCCTGCCCGAGAGGTCTGGAGGGGGGGAGCGGGCGCGTAGCCCGGCCCGTGCCCTTCTCTGGTTTGGATGGCGAGGGTTGGCCCTGCCCCAGAGGTCTGGAGGGGGGAGCGGGTGCGTAGCCCGGCCCGTGCCCTTCTCTGGTTTTGGTGGCGAGGGTTGGCCCTGCCCCAGAGGTCAGGAGGGGGGGAGCGGGCGCGTAGCCCGGCCCGTGCCCTTCTCTAGTTTGGGTGGCCAGGGTTGGCCCTGCCCCAGAGGTCTGGAGGGGGGGAGCGGGCGCGTAGCCCGGCCCATGCCCTTCTCTGGTTTGGGTGGCGAGGGTTGGCCCTGCCCCAGATGTCTGGAGGGGGGAGCGGGCGCGTAGCCCGGCCCGTGCCCTTCTCTGGTTTGGGTGGCGAGGGTTGGCCCTGCCCCAGATGTCTGGAGGGGGGAGCGGGCGCGTAGCCCGGCCCGTGCCCTTCTCTGGTTTGGGTGGCGAGGGTTGGCCTGCCCCAAAGGTCTGGAGGGGGGAGCGGGCACGTAGCCCGGCCCGTGCCCTTCACTGGTTTGGGTGGCGAGGGTTGTGATTCGGGTTCAATATTACATATTTAACCCCCCATTTAGCCCTATTTTGTGCTCATGTGATGCTACATTGCTCTCTAATACATACGTATTTTGTACACAATTATTTATTAGAGAAAACACTCTATTTGAGCATAAAACAGCAATTAATAGAGTATTTCTGCACTTTTTATATTTTTCATAGCTTGGTCTCGATCTCACGATTCCAACGACTATTTATTTGTATTTTTCTGAGATCTGTGCTAATTACTATGAATTTTTGAATGCAGAATACCATTTAAATGGAGAAATACGCAAGGAAATACGAAAATACGGTCAGTAGCGAATCAGAAGCCGCCACGTGGCATCATCGGAGCGGTTCCCGCTCGCATCGAACGGCGGTTAGTGGCGGGGCGTATACGGGCGACGCGGCTGATTGTGAGCGGTTGGATTTTGATCCAACGGACGAAATCAAGATCAAAAACGAAGATCGAAGCGGCCTAATTGAGAGCCACGTGGCGCGTTGTCGACGGCCCGATGCAAATCCAACGGACAAGCGAGCTCCCGTGTTTTGAAACGCGATCGAACGAAAGCGGGGCTACGTGGCCGATTTTAGATCGTTGGATGCAGATCCAACGGTAACGACGAAGCGGAGACGAGCAGGCGACGCGGCATTCTCAAGGCCGTTCGATCAAGATCCCACGGTCCGGACTTAACCCGAGGCGGATGCGGAAGCGTTCACGGGCGCGAGACGACGGATCCGATAGGATGAGGGACACGTGTCGAAGCCACGTTCGATCCTGCTTGATCGGACGGCCAATAATTGCTCCGCTCGAGATGAGCGGCCCAGATGCATTCAGGTATGATATTGGTGCGGGTTTGAACCCGATAACACAACACAAACCCGCAAGCCTATTATATAAGCGTATTTAGGGGTTTTTGAGCGTATTCAAGCAGATTGGGGCGTATTTTGAGCGTATTGGAGGCTCTAGGAGCCGTATTCTCCCCCTGAAAAATTCTGTAAAATTCCAGAGGCTTGTTTTATTATTTCCAGAGAGTTTGAAGTCTTTTCAAGGAGAATTGGTGATATTTTCTTTAACTCAAACCCCGTATTTTGGTGTTTTCTATTGTATTTTGCTATGAACTTGAAGTATTTGGCTATGAAACTTTTTTATTATTGCATTATGAGTAGCTAAATCTCTGTTGTGCATGGTATGGAGTAGTTAGGGGATATTATTTGTGTTAGTTTGGTTGTATTCCGTATGCTAAATCGTTAAACGTCGCTAAAATTGTAATCTTTGTTCGTAAATCGACTTTTTCATATTCCAAAAGAATTGATTAAGTTGATGATCACCCCAAAAGGGTGAGTTTTGATCTCCCCAAAAGGGAGTTTCATACCGTAGTTTTGATCTCTCCAAAAGAGAGTTTTATATCGTATTATAACTTTCGCGACGATCTTTTTGAATATTGTGTTTGAACCCCCAAAAGGGCATCTTCCGATGAGTTGCTCCCAAAAGGAGAATTCATTAAGTTATATTGGATATTTTCCCGGTGAATTGCTCTCAAAAAGAGAATTCATTGTGATATATTCATCAACCAAATTAATACGAATCATTGATCCTAACGAACCCATACCATGTGCACACTTTTTATAGATATTTGTTCTCATGTATTTTCCTTGTTCGTATCATTCACGTATCCCCATTCACACCACCATCACCACCATTAAAAGTGTTTAGTTTCTCTTCGTTGGCTTTCTATTTGATTTGAATTGTGGTTGCAACAGATTTCTTCCCGTGGATTCGACATCTGGACTCCCAGATTTTACTACTTGTATGGACTCTTGCACTTGAGAGAGAGCACCTTTCCGGTCCCACCAAGTTTTTGGCGCCGTTGCCGGGGAGGAATGGTTTGTGACTACGGTTTATTTCATTTAGAGGACCTTCGGTGAGATCTTTCCACTTTACTGTACATAAACTTTTTTTTATTGGAATATATGAACTTCTATTGCACAAACAATCTTTATGATGCACGATATGCTAATGCACACAAACATAGAATGGAGAAGCTCAAAATTGTCAATTTTAATCAAACTGACTGTGAAACTTTCTTTCAGGCCTGGAGGAGGTTCACAGACATTATATCGAGCTATCCGCAGCATGGGTACACAAAGAATGAGCTTATGGAGTTCTTCCTCGAGGGACTACGACCACAGCTGCAGGAATTCTTGGGTGTTATGACGCCGATAAAGGCGTGGGAATACATGGAGTCTCTGCAAGAAAACGAAGAAACCATGGAAGAGACTTCAGATTGCGATTCAACGGAGCCTTCGTGCCTTGATCAAGAAGAGCAAAGCGTAGACGTACCATTGCAATCCTTGAAAGAGGATGCTTACCTGACTATTCAGACACAGGAGGCCACATCCCATCAATTCCAAGAAAATTTCCTTGCTCGGAGTCGGCAGATTCAAAAATCTATTGAAGATCTTACTCTGATTGCCACTTGCTTAGAAGAAGGTAATGCTTTTGAAACTCAATTTAAAGAATCTAATACGATTTCATCTTCTATTGCAGGAATATCGAGCGAGCCATGTCACGTTGATGACACGAATAAAAATATCCACATGACAGAAAGTGTGTGCAAAAGAGAGGACGAGCTAGCAATTTTGGATGAACGAGAGGAGGAGACAGCTAGGGATAAGGGTTTTGAGATTATCGCCATGGATTCAGGACCATGCCCTCCTCCAGTTTTATCCCAAAATCATTTACCCCTCTCTCCATTGATCGAGCATCGTACGGAGAGTAGTGCATATCTTTCAGGGAGTAGTCGTCAACTCGCTTTAATTTATTTCACTTATTTTAACGACTACATTTGGAATACTTTCATTGAGAATAATTTTAAAATAATTTGGACTGACATAACTCATCTCTCGCAGGACATTGGCAAACAGCTTATAGAGATGCTTGGAGTTGTGTTGCTGGGGTCCAAATTAGTTTTTGGAGGAAAAATAATCGCCGAGGAGCGCAAGGAGCAAATTGAACAACTTCCTTCACAATTAAAGATTCGGGATCCGCCATTTGATCACGATGTGTTCTTTCCAGTAGTGTAGATTTTATATGCTTTCTAGGTTGCTTGCTTGAATAAACTCGTACCCCTTTCGACATTGAGGACAATGTCCATCTTTAGTTAGGTGTGTATGAGACCTTAGGATTTTTTTTTTGAGAAGAATAAATCACCAAATCTCATCATTTTAAACCTCTTTCATATGCCTCAAATACGGATGATTACGCATTAATTGAGTTCTAAAAAGTTTTATGGCTTGAGTTTATTATTTTTCCTTCATGGAATTACTTTTAATATGCTATTCAAGAAAATTTTCAATTTTCATGATTAATATCTCGAAATAGTTTGAATTTATTTCATGCATGCTAATGTGATGGAAAAGCTTAGGTATACACGATTAATAAGAATAGTCTTCAAGTTGAAGAGGAATTTGGCCTTTGGTATTAATGTTTTGATTCGAATAATGGGTGTTGAGTTGCTTACAAAGAAAGAAAAAAGGAAAAAAAAGAAGAATGAAAAGAAAAATGAGGAATGAAGAAAAAATGAATGAATGAGTATGTCACTAATAAATAACTTGGTTGGCTCGAGTAGTACAGTCCGAGGGGTCCTTTTTGGCCTAATGCCCTATTATCGTCTGATTTGGGAGCCATTGACAGGAAACTCACTCATTTGATGGAGCGATCCAAGTTATACTTTTTTCTGCGAATGTTGCTTGATGCGCGTTACGCGGAATGAATAAAAGAAAAGAATGGTGAATATACTAAGCAACTTCAATACCCATAATTTGAGTGATTATTTTGATAGGCCAATTCCTTGGAAACACGAATACTAGTTCATAACGACGTGTTATACTTTCGCTTGCGTAAAACGATGCTTGCATGTTATTTATTCATACTAAATTAGAGAAAATATCATGTGATTGATTTTGTTCATGGATGTGTATATTGATGGTCAAAATCATGTTGGAATGCGTATTATTGAGCCACGCCATGAGCAATTTGAAAGAACTTATTGTTTTATTCATCATCCGTATTTATCGCTATTTTTGCTAGAGACTAGCAAAACGCTAGTTGGGGGGTGTGTTTCGGGTTCAATATTACATATTTAACCCCCCATTTAGCCCTATTTTGTGCTCATGTGATGCTACATTGCTCTCTAATACATACGTATTTTGTACACAATTATTTATTAGAGAAAACACTCTATTTGAGCATAAAACAGCAATTAATGGAGTATTTCTGCACTTTTTATATTTTTCATAGCTTGGTCTCGATCTCACGATTCCAACGACTATTTATTTGTATTTTTCTGAGATCTGTGCTAATTACTATGAATTTTTGAATGCAGAATACCATTTAAATGGAGAAATACGCAAGGAAATACGAAAATACGGTCGGCAACGAATCAGAAGCCGCCACGTGGCAGCATCGGAGCGGTTCCCGCTCGCATCGAACGACGGTTAGCGGCGGGGCGTATACGGGCGACGCGGCTGATTGTGAGCGGTTGGATTTTGATCCAACGGACGAAATCAAGATCAAAAACGAAAATCGAAGCGGCCTAATTGAGAGCCACGTGGCGCGTTGTCGATGGCCCGATGCAAATCCAACGGACAAGCGAGCTCCCGCGTTTTGAAACGCGATCGAACGAAAGTGGGGCTACGTGGCCGATTTTAGATCGTTGGATGCAGATCCAACGGTAACGTCGAAGCGGAGACGAGTAGGCGACGCGGCATTCTCAAGGCCATTCGATCAAGATCCCACGGTCCGGACTTAACCCGAGGCGGATGCGGAAGCGTTCACGGGCGCGAGACGACGGATCGGATAGGATGAGGGACACGTGTCGAAGCCACGTTCGATCCCGCTTGATCGGACGGCCAATAATTGCTCTGCTCGAGATGAGCGGCCCAGATGCATTCGGGTATGATATTGGTGCGGGTTTGAACCCGATAACACAACCCAAACCCGCAAGCCTATTATATAAGCGTATTTAGGGTTTTTTGAGCGTATTCAAGCAGATTGGGGCGTATTTTGAGCGTATTGGAGGCTCTAGGAGCCGTATTCTCCCCCTGAAAATTCTGTAAAATTCCAGAGGCTTGTTTTATTATTTCCAGAGAGTTTGAAGTCTTTTCAAGGAGAATTGGTGATATTTTCTTTAACTCAAACCCCGTATTTTGGTGTTTTCTATTGTATTTTGCTATGAACTTGAAGTATTTGGCTATGAAACTTGTTTATTATTGCATTATGAGTAGCAGTTGCTGATCCAGAGTTCTGTTCCAGTTAGTTGGGTGTGTAGCACCTGTTGTTGTTTTTTCTTGCCTAGGTTGGGTGCTTGCACCAGTAGTTTCTTTTCTGCAGTTGTAGCCCTTCGGGCGTTTTAGACTCTCAGTACTTTTGGATGTTTATTTTGGAATAAAATGAAATGCTATCTCTTTCAGTACTTTTATTGTTTTGTACTAACTTGCAGGGACTTGTTACCTTCGTTTTGGAATACCACAGACACTTATTGGGTCTGGGCTCTCTGCCCCGACCTAAGCGGGCCTTAGTCATGCTTCGCCTCTGACCTTTTGGGAAGCGGGGCGTGACAATCCTGCACCTCCATTGCCCCCAGGTATTGTTGCACGTGCGTGAGGGGGTCGCCTCTCCCATTGTAGGTGGCCAGGTGGGGGGGGTTTGAACCTTATGGGCCTCGGGGCGGACGTTATCCATCGTGCCAGCGGCGTGGCCTCCTCTGGGTAGGCAGGGCGCTTGGGCACGTGCCCCCTTCGCCATTCGGGGGTCTGGCTCCGGTCGCGCCTCGGCTGCCGACGGTCTTCCCACCCCGGGGAATAACGTAACAGTCGCCCAGGGGGCTCCTTCCACGGGTTGAGGACTCAACGGGTTGCAGGCTACGGTCCTCCCAGTGCCATCGCCCTCCGGCCGTCTCCTCCCGGATCACCCTCCTTTCCTGATTCTCCCTCAGGAGCCTTTCGCGCTCGGCGGTGAGGAAGCGTAGTTGTCGACAAACAGCTTCCTCGTGTAGACGATCAGGAGAGTGGCGCTGACGAGGCGGACTCCCCCCTCCCGATGGGGATTTGACCAGCGGCGGGCCGTGCCCGTCCCAGGGCCGCCGGCCCATCGCCGACACCTCCGGGATTTCCTGGTTGTCTTTGTTCTCCCTCCGTAGCCTTTCGCATTCCGCGATGATGAAGCGGAGCTGGTGGCGGGCGGTTTCTTCGTCCAGGTAGGCCCACCGGGTGGTCTCGGCCGCCTTGTCCAAATGCCTCTACGCGGCGGCTACCTCCATACAGCGCCTACGCAGCCGCGCGACCTCCATTTCCTCCTCCAAGAGCTTCCGCTGGGCCGCAATCTCCTTGGCGAGCCCCTGGTCTCCCCCCTCCTCCTCGAACTGAGGCTGAAGATTCTGTTTCACGTTCGGGGGCTCCGAGGGGCCGGGCGGTGCCTCCGTTCCTGTCGCTGCGTAGCCTCCCATCGCCTTAGTAAAGGCCTCGAAGCTCTTCTGGATCGCGCGGGTCGAGGCTTGGACTGTCTCGGCGCCTATCCCCGGAGGGGGGTCAGTCGCCGGAGTGATTGGTAGAGAGAGTGGCTCCTGACCCATGGGATCCTTGCCATGGTCAGAGTTCCGAGTGATCGGCATGGAGTCTAACATGGGTGTGACCCTTCGTTCCCACAAACGGCGCCAATTGTTGCGGGGTGGAACAAGCGTACAATAAATTTGTATTAGGGGGAACCAAGGGCATGGTGGTTATATTGATAAGAGGATGTAGGTAAGCCTTTTGACAAGTGATTAGAAGGGTGAAGAGGCTAAACTGGCCGCCGGTGCAAGTCGCGGGGTCGAATCCCACCGGATGCGGTGGAGGACGATCGGACGGCGGGTGCCGAAGGCGAATCTCGGCCAGGGGGCGAGCTACCCTGCACAACGAGCAACTCGTCAGAAAGGCGGGGTTGGGGTCCAACCCTTAGCCTCTCCGATGCCTAAGTCAGTATCTGGACTTAAAGCGGAGGCTGGGCACGCCGGTCGGACTGAGGGTGTATCAACCATATGTGACGAGCTATAGGTGGGAGAACAAAGATATGGACGACCCTTGCTCTCGTGTGTGAATAATGGGATTGAGAGAGAATTTGCCAACCCCCAACCGGAAGATATGAGGGGGTATTTATACCTGATAGGGGACGATTAGGTGGGGCTGACCTGGCATGCTGACTCGACGTGATGAGTTGGCCCGGTTGTCAGCGGAAGCTTCGGACGAGGATGTTAGGAACAGGAGTGTCAGACTCGCTTATGTCAGATGGTGCAACGGCCAGGGGCACTTTTGTCAGGGTGTCAGGGTCGAAAGCATTAAGTGTCAGGGGGCGCAGTGGCCAGGGGGTGCTTTGTCAGATGGTCGGGCGGCGCTAGTGTCAGTTGTGTCCTTATACTAGGTTGTTTATCGTGCGCGACGAATCGAGGGTCCGGCAGTGCCATCCCCCGTGGCGGGGTTTGTGTGGGATCGTCAGGTCGACCTGTTCGTGGGCTGTTCGGCCTGGCTGCGCACCTTTTTGGGTATGGATCATGGACCGCTGGCAGGGAGGGGCATGCACGTGCCGCTGTCGGCATCCAAGGCTATGCTGTCTGGGTATTTACCGAGCACGCTGCCCCTGGCGGGCCGAGCGAGAGCGGTTATACGCCTTGGCCGGGAGAGGGGCGCTGCGAGGTATGCCCATTCCCATGTAGCCTCGGACCTCCGGGCCGGCAGTCCATTTGCAAAGAGGTGAGTCAGTGAGGTATATCAGTGGTTCTGGGCGGGAGCCGGACTCCTACGATCTTTAGGTCGTAACAGGGCCCATTGGGTATTCACCCATCATTGAATGCTATATATATGAGGGTAGTGGGCTCCTAATCCCCTACACCTTTTACTCTACGCTTTTCCTATCATAACACGTTATCAGCACGAATCTGCTCGAAGGAAAAAGACGACGGCTCTCAAGGAGGAGTTCATCCCCAACATCATTTTTAAGAAGATCTTGTTCTTCTCAATGGCGAGTGTAAATGGCATCCTTCATCGACCGTCGTCTAGATTCCATAGCCAAATCTAGAAGATTGCACAGATGGCCAGACTTGCTAATATTGATTTTTCGGTCCTGAAGGCCGATGGGTCGAACTACTTGAGTTGGTAGCTGGACCTGAAGTTCCACCTCCCTCTCATGGGTTCAATCTAACACCCACAGCAAAGGTAACAATCAGTACTGCCACAACTGAAAAGGATGCTTCTAATGAAGCCCCTACTGCAAAAGAAGTTTTCGATATACTTAAGGCGAAAGCCATTATTTATATCAGGAAACACTTAGACTCGACCGTGAAGGACGAGTATCTTACTGTAGAGGATCCCTATGAGCTGTGGACCGCACTTGAGGAGAGGTACAGACATCAAAGGGATGTCATACTCCCTCTTGCATAGTACGAGTGGACTCACCTCCACATACAGGATTACAAATCCGTAGCGGAGTACAACTCAGCATTATTCTGAATCACCTCACGCCTGAAGTTGTGTGGTGAGAATGTGCCTGAGAGGATGTTGCTAGAGAAGACGTTTACGTCTTTTCATGAGAAGGACATGATCCTCATGCAACAGTACAGTGAATGAAAGTTCACAAAGTTCTCCGATCTGCTCTCATGCCTACTAATGACTGAACAGAATATAGAGTTGTTTATTGCCACTCACAATCTACGCCCTCCTGGCTCCGCTCCATTTCCACCTCCTACAGAGGCACATTTCCAGTCTTCCCAGAAGAAGAAGATGGATAAGAAGGCAAAGTTCCAGAAATAGAAAGAACTGAAGCAGCGGAAAAAGGCTACTCCTCAGGCTCCTCCCCCGAACCAGAAGTTCGTGGAAAAGAAGCAATAACGGACGCCTAATAAAGGTGGTCCTCCCAAGGAATACTGGGTGATAAATGCTCTAGATGCGGAATGACTGACCATTGGTCCAGAAACTGCCACACATCCAGACACCTACATGACCTGTACCAGGCAAGTCTCAAGCCTCATGCTGAGACAAACTCGAAAGATGGGGTAGCGTTACCAGCTACTGCATGGAATCCAGATGATTTCATGAATGACACCACTTTGTAGTCATGGACCATCTGTACCTTACTTTCTAGCACTGTATCTTATTTTATGTCTTTCTATTCTATATTAGCTACTTTGTTTATCAGCTTTTAAATATTAATGAAAGTATTCTCTTTTTGTAGTATTTATTGAATGCTTTTCAATTTTAGATATGGAATCTATATGCCTAGTGGACAGTGTGTCAACGCACTCTATTCTTCAATGTATATACTACTTTACGAGCATTAGTAGTTACTCTGGTCCATTAAGAACAATCTCAGGACCAGCTGACATAATAGAAGGATCAGGGGAAGCAATCATTTTGCTCTCCAATAACACACACATTAAAATTAGAGATGTGCTATACTCCCCTAAATCGATCCAAAATCTTCTAAGTTTTAAAGATATCTATTTAAGCGGGTATCACTTAGAGACGGTCGATGATAATAAAAAAGAATACTTGCACGTAACGTCTCTTACAAATGGTATAAAAACCATTGTGGAACGTATCGAGGGACTCCCCACAGGTCTCTACCAGACAAGTATTCACTCTCCAGAAGTATACATGACGGAGCACCTGCAGTGCCCTCAAATACCAGAATTCCAACTCTGGCATAGTAGACTGGGACACCCTGGATCTGTTATGATGTACCGCATCATAAATAGCTCAAGGGGTATAAATTTGAAGAACCTGAAGTTTCTTCAAAAAGGTAATTTCCCATATCCACCCTGTTACAAGGGTAAACTAATAACAAGATCCTCTCCACTTAAAGTGGACTTGGAGTCTCCTAGATTTCTGGAGAGAATCCATGGGACATTTGTGGACCTATACACCCATTAAGTGGTTCCTTCAGGTACTTTATGGTCCTGATAGACACATCTACTAAGTGGTCATATGTGTGTCTACTGTCCACCCGTAACTTGGCTTTTTCTAAGCTTTTAGCTCAGATAATCAAGTTGCGGGCTGTAACGGCCAGTATTTTTAGGCGTGTTTTCGATTATGTGTGCCGGTATTTTCTTCAGTCATCCAGTTAACTTTTCGTCCGTATATGTCGACGCGAGCGCGTCTCTGTTTTCGTTTTACCGTGACGTCATTATTTTCCATCAAGTTTAACTAAAATAATTTAACTTAATTATTCTCCTAATTTCAATTTACTAATTACAAATTCTTAATTACTTTGATTAATTTGACTAATTACTTTTTTTCATTTTTAATGATTACTAATTAAATCTACTTAACTACGTATTTACCTTAACCCTACCTAAAACGACAATACACACGTTGCCAATCAAATCTCCGGTTAGTCAAGTCAGGCTTTCTTTTTTTCGTTTAAGCAAAGCTATACGTCTCTCCTTCCCTCATTAGTCTAAAGCTAGAATAACTTCTATCCTAATCGAATTAAATCAGGTTTGACAAATCGTAGATGGTGTCTCCCCTGCTCATCTTCTTAATACAAACGTCTCCTCCCTGCAAATTCTCGAAGCCAAAAACAAAAGAAAACCAGAAACAATTTCCAAATCCAAGTCTGTTCTTCTTCTTCCCCAAACCCTCAAACAAATTCATCCCAAAACATTTCCCAAACAAAAATCAAAACTGAAATTTTAAGTTCAGATCCAAACCCATTTACAGATTCAACAAGAAATCAAACCAGATCTGAAATTAGGATTTCAGATTTCAAAAACCCACACAAACCAAACTGAAATTACACTTTCATATTCAAAACAAACAAACCCAACTTCATCTTCTTCCTCCCTCCTCCAAACCATCTCCTTCTTCCTCCCTCCTCCCCTTTGGCCGCACTACCCTCTCCCCCGCTTGCACGTGTCGCCAGCATCAGGAAACGCAGGCCCCCCGACAGCCCGTCGGCCTGTGCCGCCACAGGCCGGAGCGCCGCCGTCGCCGCGCCGTGAACCGTCGCCGGAGAGCCCCTGACCGCCGGCCCCTCTTTCTTCCTCCCCGAGCGCGCAAGGTGAGAGCCCCTTGCGTTTTGTGGTTGCCTGCAAGTTCGAAATCAAAAAAAAAGAAGCAAAGAAAGAGAGCAAAGAGAGAACAGAGAGAGATGGTGACAAGGAAATAGAGGGAGGGCCTGTGATGATTTAATAAGTAATGAAAGAAGAGAGAGTATATACTAAGTTAATAGGTTGAGAATTGTCAGCCTCTTAAATAAAAAAAGATAGAATAAGAGATAAGAGAGAGGGTAAGAAATATTAATATAATGTTGATGGATGTTATTGTTTTATCTGTTAGGGTAAGTGTGTAGTAGATGCACGATTAAACATGGTGATTAACCCTATCATTAATTAGTATTAAGTTAATGTTAATAGATTGATTTAACTAGTTAATATTAATTTTAAACAGCTTGTTGTTGGGTAAATCGGAATAAAATAAGATGTATCAATATAGACCTTACCCTAGCCAGACAACCCGATAAATTAAACGAACCCATTTTAGAGATTATTACGATAATATGTTTATTCACGAAAAATCTAATTCTATGAATTCTTTAACCGAAACAGAGAACCGGAAGTACCAACCCGTAATACCCGTCGAGACGAACCCAACGGCACCAGAATCACCGAAATCAGGCAAGTATACAATTTATGGTGAATTTTTAGAGTTGGATGTTTATTTGGTCTTTTCACATTAAAGTTGCATACTTAAAACCTGCACGTGAAATGACGCGTGATATTACCACCATGAAATCCATGGCTAAAAATGTGATCCAACGACATATAACTTGATATAACTTAGTTTAGAACAATAACAAGAAAAATCAACTTTCTGTTCGTTTTTGTTAAAATCGCATGTTCACCCTTTTGCTAAAATATTGCGAATGCTGTTTTCGATACTCTTGTAACATAGGAAAATGCTGCATGGAAATAAATGTTTATGTTATTTAATTTCTGCATGCCTTGAAATAATTAACTAGCGTGAGACATCGTGAAATCGTGCGCCTCGAAGGCGAAATCGTGATTTTCGTGATGTCTCGTGAGTTGGCAAATTCGTGAATTCATGCTTGTAATATGGCTACTCCGTCGGTCATGTGTGACTAGTCTGGCTCGTGTTCTTGTAGGGTCACATATGACTAGTCTGGTTCGTGTTCCAGTATATGTCGGTTTAGCGCCTGGCTCGTGTCCAGCACAACATTCTTGGGTGGGGTTAGGGTTGAGCGGCTACTAGGCGTATGAAGAAGTACTCTCTTCAAGGGCACCACCCGTATGCGGTGGGTTAGCGCCAAACACGGTAAGCCCCGTGTGAAGAACAACTCACTCATCACGACCTAAAGGCGAGAACCCTAAGCATGATAAAAAGTATTGCATTGAAATCGTAAAGATCGTGTTCACTTGCTCGCATATCAGGATTGCCATGTCTATAGTACTTACTTTTAATTCATTATAACTGTCATGCCATAACTGCTCATTTTACTTGTTAAAGTACTTAGAACTGCATGATAGGATGTCTTTTACTTTATTTCAGCATGTTTAATCTTGTTGTTGCTATCTCATTTTAAACTATTAATGCCTCTTAAATTCAGTATAAATTTGTATATTTCTTGCATCAGGTTTCTAACCTTTACTTGCAGACCCTTGCTGATATACATTCATGTTTTTGGATGTATGTCAGATTCTGAGCTTGAGTACTAGGAGGTTCCTTACGAGACACCTGACTTGGAGAGTCAGGAGTTTGCCGTAGACGCCGAGTCTTTCCATGCGGAGAACTAGTGGACTTTTCTGCTACTGGTTATCTTTAGTTTGCTTTCAGTTATTGTTGAGTGTACGTTTTTACTCTGGCCCAGCTATGGCTTGTTGTTGTAGTTCGTGTACGGACGTTTATTATATTTGGATATGGCTTGTAATGTATGAATATTTTTATCGTTTTGAAAAGCATGTAAAGGACCTCCCCTGCGTTTTTACCGCAGACGCTTATTGAACTCGAGCTTCACCGCTCCAGTTCAAACGGACCTCAGTAACACTCTCGCTTCCGTCAAATTTTGGGAAGCGGGGCGTTACATGTTTTATTGGTGGCCCATGCAGGTTCTACATTTGCGAATTCAGAACAATGAGAATATTTTTTATTAGCCAAACATCTAGAGAAATCATGTACACGAGATTAACTCGGCTTTTTGTATCTCAGAATGGCTGGGAGGCGAAACACCCGAAATGGATCCGGATCTACTGGAGGCGGAGAGGACGACATCCGCTAGATGTTTGGAGTTGTGAGGGAGATGCTAGAGGTTCGGCACCATTTGGTCCAGCAGGGACGTCAGGCTGCACCAACACCTCCACCACCCCGCTATGAGCCTGGAGCCAAACAGTTTTGAGAGATGCATCCGACAAACTTCTCTGGACGAGAGGGCCCACTAGCAGCTGAGGAATGGCTTCGCAACACTACGGATAACTTGGGTCTTGCCCGAGTCAATTCAAACGAGTGGGCAGAACTCGCCAAGAAACAGCTGACCGATAATGCCTATCACTGGTGGGAGCTGAAGAGGCTAGGCTGACCAAGCCGATTCCTTGGGCTACTTTCCATCAGAGGTTTGACACCCAGTACTTCCCAAAGGCTACAAAGAGGGAGATGCAGCAACGCTTCATTAACCTGGAGCAGTGCACCAGGACAGTCGACGAGTATGAGGCTGAATTTACCATGCTGAGTCGATTCACCCATACTCTGATAGCAGATGAAGATGATTGCACACACCGCTTTTTACAGGGCTTAGACCTAGACATACAGAGTGTGTTGTCCGGGCACACCTTTACCACTCATGAGCAAGTACTGGTAGCTGCGAAGACGCACGAGCAGGTTGCTTTTTAGAAGAAAGCACGCCAGGCGGGCAAGCGCCCAATGGAGCTGCAAAGGAGTGCACCTAGGCCTGGTTTTCATCCCGTTCAGACCACACAGTTCAAAAGGCCAGATGCACCAGTCCCCAACCGAGCGGAGCTGACTTGCCATTTCTGCGACAAGCTTTGTCATTTGAAGAAAGACTGCAGGAAGATGTTGAATCAGTGTTTGATCTGTAGATCGCCTACTCCTGCTGTGAAGGATTGCACCCGCGGTTGCCGACCGATACCTCTTGGAGCACCTGGCCCCGCACAGCAGACCGTACCGGCACCTGGACAGCGAGGACCACCTCTGGTCCCACAGAATCGGGCCTTCCAGCATGCCAACCCGCCTAAGCGTCAAGCATTCAATATGACAGCCGTTGAGGCTGAAGCCGAGGACGACGTGATTGCAGGTAACCCCTAGACTAGTCTTCCTTATTTATGCATTATGTTTGATTAGTAGATCCATGTCTAATCGAGTTGCATGTTACCCTTATGTGTCATCGTAGTTTCATCTTACCCGGCCTTGACCCTATTCGATTCTGGAGCTTCCATGTGCATCATATCTCGGAAGTTCGTAGTCGAACACTCGATACCCACCTATACACTTCCCAAGTGTTGGAATATTACAACTGGGAATGGTGTAGTGAAGGTTGCACTGGGATGTAGACTATACCCGTTGGTGGTTAATGGACATGAACTATATGCTAATTTTATTGTCCACGACCTATCCAATTTCGATGCTATTCTCGGCATTGATCGGTTAGGAGCTTTTTATGCCATGATCGACTGTCACCGGAAGAAAGTGGTATTCGAAATTCCTGACCACCCAGTGTTTGAGTTTGTCAGCGGAGGACGTTCGCTTGGACCTCTCAAATTCCGAGCCCAGCTGTACTGATTGACTATTGCATCCATGATAGCCGAGCCAGAGAAGCCTGCAGTAGTGAGAGACTTTGAAGACGTCTTCCCTGAAGACATTTCTGGACTGCCGCCCGACCGAGCATTGGAGTTCAGCATCGATCTTATGCCAGGAGCTCAACCAATTTCCAAGGCACCGTACTGTATGGCTCCTGCAGAGTTAGAAGAGTTGAGAAAGCAGTTGGACGAGCTACTGCAGAAGGGTTTTATTCATCCCAGTGTATCTCCCTGGGATGCACCCGTCTTGCTGGTGAAAAAGAAAGATGGCTCGAGAAGAATGTGCATTGATTATCAGGAGCTGAATCAGATCACAGTGAAGAACAAGTACCCGCTGCCCCGTATCGACGATATCTTCGATCAGCTTGGTGGATCGAGGGTATTTTTGAAGTTGGATCTCCAGAGCGAATACCATCAAGTCAGAGTCAAGAAGGAAGATGTACTCAAGACCGCTTTTCGGACTAGTACGGGCATTATGAGTTCGTTGTCATGCCGTTCGGTGTGACCAACGCTCCTGCTGTGTTCATGAATCTCATGAACCTTATCTTTTACGACTTCCTTAACAAGTTCATGGTAATATTCATAGACGATATCCTGGTGTACTCGAAGAGCGAGGAGGAGCATGCAGAACATTTGAAGATGGTGTTAGAGACGCTCCGTCACCATAGACTATATGCCAAGTACAGCAAATGCGAATTCTGGCTGGATAGAATTGCATTTCTTGGTCATGTAGTATCAGGAGCTGGTATCTCAGTGGATCTGGAGAAGGTCAAAGTAGTCAGTGAATGGCCTACACCTCGATTGGCATCAGACATCAGGAGTTTCCTTTGATTGGCTGGATACTACCGCAGATTTATCAAGGATTTCTCAAGGATAGCTGAGTCGATGACGAGATTGACGAGGAAGGATGTTAAGTTCAGTTGGTCAGACTCTTGTGAGCAAGCTCTTTCTACCTTGAAGGAGAGACTGACTACTGCACCAGTCATAGCTATTCCGGACAGAAGCGGAGGATTCGAGATTTTCTGTGACGCATCGGGCAAGGGACTTGGATGCGTTCTACACCAGCACAATCATGTGGTCGCATATGCTTCGCGACAGTTGAAGGTCCATGAGAAGAATTATCCGACCCATGATTTGGAGCTAGCCGATGTCATCTTTGTTCTGAAGATTTGGCGACATTTTTTACTGAGTGAGAAGGTGAAAATTTTCACTGATCACAAAAGTTTGAAATATATATTCACTCAGAAGGAGCTAAATCTGAGACAACGCAGATGGTTGGAATTGATGGCAGACTACGACATCGATCTTCAGTATCATCCAGGGAAGGTGAATGTCGTACCGGATGCCTTAAGTCGACTGCCCGAAGTGATGATTCTTACAGCTCAGTGGAGATTGCAGCAGGATCTGTGAAGGATGGATGTTGAAGCTGTTCTACCGGGAGTCACATCGTCGTTGATGAATATGCAGATTCAATCGACGATTGTGGATCGAATCAAGACTGCTCAATCTGGAGATGCTAAGTTGAAGAAGATCAGAGAACAAGTCGAAGCAGGACTTCAGACAGATTTTCTGATTCATGCGGATGGATCTTTGAGATATGGTTGTAGGATCTGCGTACCTGCAGGAGATATCAGAGAGGAGTTGATAAATGAGGCTCACAGTTCGCCTTATTCTATTCATCCTGGAGGTACTAAGATGTACAAGGATCTTCGTCAGAATTTCTAGTGGCACGTGATGAAGAGAAGTATGGCACATAGCGTTGCCAAGTGTCTTGTGTGTCAGCAAGTGAAGGCTGAACATCATCGCACTGCTGGACTACTACAACCTCTGCCGATTCCAGAGTGAAAGTGGCAGCACATCACGATGGACTTCGTGATTGGCTTACCTTGGAGCACCAAGCAGAACGATGCGATCTGGGTCATCGTTGATCGATTGACCAAGTCCGCGCACTTTATAGCCTTCCGAGTTGGGTAATCCACGGAGATATTAGCAAGGAAGTATATGGAGGTAATGACTTAACTCGTACCTTTATAATTTCCTTCTGGTACAAGTCGTATGAAAATTATGTTGTGTAGGAGATCTTATGCTTGCATGGAGTCCCTGTGAGCATTGTTTCAGATCGTGATACGAGATTCACATCTCAGTTCTGGAAAAGTCTACAGACCAATCTGGGTACCAGTCTGAAGTTCAGTACTGCGTATCACCTGCAGATGGATGGACAATCAGAGCGTACCATTCAGATCTTGGAGGATATGTTGGGAGCCTGTATGTTGGATCTCAAGGGTTCATGAGAGGATCATCTGCACCTGGTGGAGTTTTCTTACAACAACAGCTATCAGGCAAGCATTGGCATGGCACCTTTTGCTGCTCTCTACAGGAGGAAATGTTGATCACCACTGAGTTAGGATGACGTAGGTGATAGAGAGCTCTTAGGGCCAGAGATGATAGTGGAAGCAGTTGATGTTGTGCGAGATATCAGAGACAAGATTCGGATCGCCCAGGACTGTTATAAGCATTGGGCGTCCTCTAGAGTTTCAGCCGGGAGATCATGTGTTTCTGAAGATCTCACCAAATCGGGGAATGATTTGATATGGGAAGAGAGGCAAGCTTAGTCCGAGATATATTGGACCATTCGATGTGTTAGAGCCAGTTGGAGAAGTAGCTTATCGCTTAGCTTCGCCACCATCCTTGGAGGGAGTTCAAAACATCTTTTATGTGTCCCAGCTCCGTCATTATATCAGTGAACCTTCTCATGCTGTGGACTACTCGGAGATTACAGTTTGACCAGATCTGACGTACGAACAACAACCTGTGGAGATCCTAGATCGACGTCAGAAAGTCTTTAGGAACAGGACTGTGGATCTAGTCGGAGTGATGTGGCGCCACGACTTGCCAGGAGAGTCTACCTGGGAGCGGGAAGATGAGATACGAGAGCGTTATCCATATTTGTTTCCTGCTCATTATTTGATAAGAATTACAAGGACGTAATTTTTCTTAAGAAGGGTAGAATGTAACGTCCAGTATTTTTAGGCGTGTTTTCGATTGTGCGTGCCTGTATTTTCTTTAGTCATCCAGTTAACTTTTCGTCCGTACTTGTCGATGCGAGCGCGTCTCTGTTTTCGTTTTACCGTGACGTCATTATTTATCATCAAGTTTAACTAAAATAATTTAACTTAATTATTCTGCGAATTACAATTTACTAATTACAAATTCTTAATTACTTTGATTAATTTTACTAATTACTTTTTTCATTTTTAATGATTACTAATTAAATCTACTTAACTACGTATTTACCATAACCCTACCTAAAACGACAACACACACGTTGCCAATCAAATCTCCGGTTAGTCAAGTCAGGCTTTCTTTTTTTCGTTTAAGCAAAGCTATACGTCTCTCCTTCCCTCATTAGTCTAAAGCTAGAATAACTTCTATCCTAATCGAATTAAATCAGGTTTGACAAATCGTAGATGGTGTTTCCCCTGCTCATCTTCTTAAAACAAACGTCTCCTCCCTGCAAATTCTCGAAGCCAAAAACAAAAGAAAACCAGAAACAATTTCCAAACCCAAGTCTGTTCTTCTTCTTCCCCAAACCCTCAAACAAATTCATCCCAAAACATTTCCCAAACAAAAATCAAAACTGAAATTTTAAGTTCAGATCCAAACCCATTTACAGATTCAACAAGAAATCAAACCAGATCTGAAATTAGGATTTCAGATTTCAAAAACCCACACAAACCAAACTGAAATTACACTTTCATATTCAAAACAATCAAACCCAACTTCATCTTCTTCCTCCCTCCTCCAAACCATCTCCTTCTTCATCCTCCTCCCCTTTGGCCGCACCACCCTCTCCCCCGCTTGCACGCGTCGCCAGCATCAGGAAACGCCGCTCCCTGACAGCCCGTCAGCCTGCGCTGCCACAGGCCGGAGCGCCGCCGACCCCGCGCTGTGAACCTTCGCCGGAGAGCCCCTGACCGTCGGCCCCTCTTTCTTCCTCCCCGAGCGCGCAAGGTGAGAGCCCCTTGCGTTTTGTGGTTGCCTGCAAGTTCGAAATCAAAAAAAAAGAAAGAAGCAAAGAAAGAGAGCGAAGAGAGAACAGAGAGAGATGGTGACAGGGAAATAGAGGGAGGGCCTGTGATGATTTAATAAGTAATGAAAGAAGAGACAGCATATACTAAGTTAATAGGTTGAGAATTGTCAGCCTCTTAAATAAAAAAAGATAGAATAAGAGATAAGAGAGAGGGTAAGAAATATTAATATAATGTTGAGGGATGTTATTGTTTTATCTGTTAGGGTAGGTGTGTAGTAGATCGATGATTAAACATGGTGATTAACCCTATCATTAATTAGTATTAAGTTAATGTTAATAGATTGATTTAACTGGTTAGTATTAATTTTAAACAGCTTGTTGTTGGGTAAATCAGAATAAAATAAGATGTATCAGGTTAGTGTGACACAATATAGACCTTACCCTAGCCAGACAACCCGATAAATTAAACGAACCCATTTTAGAGATTATTACGATAATATGTTTATTCACGAAATATCTAACTCTGTGAATTCTTTAACCGAAACAGAGAACCGGAAGTACCAACCCGTAATACCCGTCGAGACGAACCCAACGGCACCAGAATCACCGAAATCAGGCAAGTATACAATTTATGGTGAATTTTTAGAATTGGATGTTTATTTGGTCTTTTCACATTAAAGATGCATAACTTAAAACCTGCACGTGAAATGACGCGTGACATTACCACCATGAAATCCGTGGCTAAAAATGTGATCCAACTGCATATAACTTGATATAACTTAGTTTAGAACAATAACAAGAAAAATCAACTTTCTGTTTGTTTTCGTTAAAATCGCATGTTCATCCTTTTTGCTAAAATATTGCGAATGCTGTTTTCGATACTCTTGTAACATAGGAAAATGCTGCATGGAAATAAATGTTTATGTTATTTAATTTCTGTATGCCTTGAAATAATTAACCAGCGTGAGACATCGTGAAATCATGCGCCTCGAAGGCGAAATCGTGATTTTCGTGATGTCATGTGAGTTGGCAAATTCGTGAATTCGTGCTTGTAATATGGCTACTCCGTCGGTCATGTGTGACTAGTCTAGCTCGTGTTCCAGTATGGTCACATATAACTAGTCTGGCTCGTGTTCCAGTATATGTCGGTTTAGCGCCTGGCTCGTGTCCAGCACAACATTCTTGGGTGGGGTTAGGGTTGAGCGGCTACTAGGCGTATGAAAAATTACTCTCTTCAAGGGAACCACCCGTATGCGGTGGGCTAGCGCCAAACACGGTAAGCCCCGTGTGAAGAACGACTCACTCATCACGACCTAAAGGCGAGCACCCTAAGCATGATAGAAAGCATTGCATTGAAATCGTAAAGATCGTGTTCACTTGCTCGCATATCAGGATTGCCATGTCTATAGTACTTACTTTTAATTCTTTATAACTGTCATGCCATAACTGCTCATTTTACTTGTTAAAATACTTAGAATTGCATGATTGGATGTCTTTAACTTTATTTCAGCATGTTTAATCTTGTTGTCTCTATCTCATTTTAAACTATTAATGCATCTTAAATTCAGAATAAATTTGTATATTTCTTGCCTCGGGTTTCTAACCTTTACTTGCAGACCCTTGCTGACATACATTCATGTTTTTAGATGTATGTCAGATTTTGAGCTTGAGTACCAGGAGGTTCCTTACGAGACACCTGACTTGGAGAGTCAGGAGTTTGCCGTAGACGCCGAGTCTTTCCCTGCAGAGAATTAGTGGACTTTTCCGCTGCTGCTTATCTTTAGTTTGCTTTCAGTTATTGTTGAGTGTACGTTTTTACTTTGGCCCAGCTGTGGCTTGTTGTTGTAGTTCGTGTACAGACGTTTATTATATTTGGATGTGGCTTGTAATGTATGAATATTTTTATCATTCTTAAAAGCATGTAAAGGACCACCCCTGCGTTTTTACCGCAGACGCTTATTGAACTTGAGCTTCACTGCTCCAGTTCAAGCGGACCTCAATAACACTCTTGCTTCCATCATATTTTGGGAAGTGGGGCATTACACGGGCCCACTTCCCCGATCACCAGATAAAGAAACTTCGTCTGTATAATGCAGAGGAGTTTACATCACAAGTTTTTCTAGACTATTGCCAAGCATCGGGCATTGAAGTTGAACATCCTGTAGCACATGTACACACCCAAAATGGGTTAACAGAATATCTAATAAAGAGACTGCAATGGATTGTTAGTCCATTACTACTTCAATCCCAGTTGCCGGTGAATGCATGGGGTCATGCAATATTGCATATTGCATCTTTAATAAAATACAGACCTTCTGGAGGTCAGTCATCTTCTTCTATGCAAGTAGCACTTGGAGTACCACCAATTGTCTCACATTTGAGAAATTTGGTTGTGCAGTATACGTCCCTATAGCACCACCACAAAGGACAAAGATGAGTCCACAACGTCGTCTAGGCATTTATGTTGGGTTTGACACACCCTCCACAATAAGATTCCTAGAACCTCTTACGGGAGACGTTTTCAAGGTACGTCTAGAAGACTATGAATTTGATGAAACATCATTTTCAAGACTAGGCTTACAAACCAAGAAGCCTGAATCTTCAAAGAGTATCTCTTGGGATACACAGAAATTAAGTCACTTTGATCCGCCTACAAGCCAGTGTGAGGAGGTCATAAAAATTCTCCATATCCAAAACACTGTCCATCTCTTGCCGGCCAAATTTACTGACAACCAGAAGATTGTCAGATCACATGTCTCTGCTGTTAATACTCCAACTAGGATTGACATACCGCAAAATGGATGCAATCCGCCTGTAGCAGAGATGGTTTGACATGGTTTGACCTATTAAAAAGAGAGGACGACCACCGGGATCCAAGGATCAAGTCCCTCGAAAGAGTAGGACCATTGGCAATGGTCAACCAATAATACCACAGGATGCTACTATAAGCCCTACTCCCACATCTCTCCTAAACACTTGAGAGAAAAAACCGGGAGTGAAGTTTCGTTACATTATGTACGAACTGGAGAGTATTGGGATAGAAAGAGCACCATTATAGATGACACATTTGCATGTAATATTGCCATCAACTTCGCATACTGCGACGATGATATTGAACCACACTCTCTGACAGAATGTCAAAGCAGAGATGATTGGCCAAAGTGGAAAGCGACAATATGAGTGGAGTTGGATTCACTCACAAAACGCAAGGTCTTCGGACCAATTGTCCAGACACCAAAAGGTGTAAAACCTGTGGGTTATAAATGGGTATTTGTTAGAAAAAGAAATGAACAGAATGAGATCGTTCGCTATAACGCAAGGCTTGTAGCGCAGGGTTTTACCCAACTTCCAGGGGTGGATTTTGACGCCACATACTCCCCGGTCATGGATGCGATCACCTTCCGATTTCTTATTGGCTTA
Source organism: Scilla litardierei (assembly GCA_030789695.1). NCBI lineage: Eukaryota > Viridiplantae > Streptophyta > Magnoliopsida > Asparagales > Asparagaceae > Scilla > Scilla litardierei. The sequence goes on from CM061133.1 coordinate 39,648,929, forward strand.
ACAGCTCAAAAAGGTTTGGATATGCAGCTTATGGACGTCGTGATTGCATACATATATGGTAATTTAGACCGAGACATCTTTATGAGATTACCCGACTGTTATTCTTTGCATGTAGCACTAAAAGAGAGACAACGTGACGTCTACTCAGTGAAACTGCAAAGATCATTATATGGTCTGAAACAATCTAGAAGGATGTGGTATAACAAATTGAGCGAATTCCTTGCGAAGCAAGGATTTGCAAATGACCCAGTCTGTCCTTGCATCTTTATTAGAGCAAAGGCAACCGGATTTGTCATTATAGCCGTCTATGTGGACGACTTGAACCTCATCGGATCTCCTGGAGAGATCACTGAGATTTCTAGAAGCTTGACAAAAAATTTCGTGATGAAAGACCTCGGAAAGTCAAAATTCTGTTTAGGTCTTCAAATAAAGCATCTTAACGATGGGATCCTGTTACATCAGTCAACTTATTCATCGAACTTACTGAAAAAGTTCCAAATGGATAAGTACCACCCCTCAGTACCCCTATGGTCGTGAGATCATTGGAAGTACATAAAGACCCCTTCTGGCTGCTGGAAGAGGGGGAGGAAGTACTAGGCCCTGAAGTGTCTTATTTAAGTGCTATTGGTGCACTCCTTTACCTGGCTAACTGCACTCGCCCTGACATAGAATTTGCAGTCAACTTACTAGTCAGATATAATGTTGCACCTACACAGCGACACTGGGTCGGAGTTAAACATCTTCTGCGCTACCTTCAAGGGTCCATAGACTTAGGTCTATTCTACAGGAAAGGGGCAATAATAGGTTTAGTTGGTTATGCTGATGAAGGTTACAGATCTGATCCTCATACAGAGAAGTCTTAGACCGGATATATGTTCACTTATGGCGGCACTGCCATATCTTGGAGATCTGTGAAGTAGACTATGACGATCGTCTCATCCATACATTCAAAACTTCTAGCAATCTATGAAGCAAGTAAAGAGAGCTTCTGGCTACATTCTGTGATCCAACACATTCTCACCTCTACTGGCCTGAAACCCGACGTTCTTGAGCCTACTACAATCTAAGAAGACAATGCAGCATGTATAGCCCAGCTACAGGACGGCTACATCAAAGGCGACAAGATGAAGCTATCTCTCTCAAGTTCTTCTGGACGCATAACCTTCAGAAGCATAAGAATATTGAGGTACAGAAGATCCAATCTTGTAATAACTTGGCGGATTTGCTTACCAAATCCCTACCTACTAGTATCTTTGAGAAACTTGTAAGTAGGATTGGGATGAGGAAAGTGAGAGAATGTAAACTGGGTCAGGATGAGAGAACTATGAATGTATAGATACATAAGAGACTGATGTATAGATTCATAGGAAATCTGCAAGCCTGAAGCTTGGTCAGATGAGGAGGAGTCAACAGTAGTGTTGTACTCTTTTCCCTTGGCTATTGGTTTTTCCCACAGGGTTTTCCATAGTCAAGGTTTTGACGAGGCAACCTCGTTGACTCTGGATCCTGAAGTATCCATCCCTAGATACATCCCTAAAACAAGGGAAGTTATGGAGAAACTGTTCTTTATTTAACAAGGCAGTTATCCTAACTTGGACCTTGAAGAATCTACCTCTTATTCTATGTTGGTTGGATAAAGGAAAGTGTTGTGAATAGGCCTATTGGGCCCATTGGGTATCCACCCATCATTAAATGTTATATATATGAGGGCAGGGGGCTCCTAACCCCCTACACCTTTTACCCTTCGCTTTTCCCTTCATAACAAGTATAAGAAAGATAAAAAAACTTAGTTTGTTAGGAAGAAACGTGGGTTGGAAAGTAAGGGTGGGAGAAGTTGTTATGAGTCTCATGTATATTTTTTTGAATTTGCAAGGTATACGAAAGTTGGACATGAAAAATTATTATCTATTTCACATTATATATATAAGTTTAATGTTAAATGTAAAATTAAATTAAATTTATTTACTTAAACCTAATTACATAATTATTTTAATCTAATTATTTTAAATTAATATTTTACCTACTTAAATTAATTATTTTAATCCTAATTAATTAGTGAATAAAAATTGTCTGAATTAGGGTGACGTGATCACAGTCAAAATCTAAGTTTGAAGTCAAGATCCGAATTTGGAGGCAAGATTGGAGATCATCGTCGAGAGCAGAGTTTATTGTTGACATCGTAGTTGAGATTGGAGATCATCGTCACCGAGATGGGAGTTGAGATCCGAATTCAGAGTCAAGATCAGAGTTATTGTTGGTGTTGAGATCGAAGTAGTGGTGTTAAGGTCAAAAATGACCAAAACAATGGAGATGCTGACGTGGATCCTTTCCTACTGGGTCGGAGCCTCGTCAGCTGGATGAGTGGGACCCTAGGTTGGCAGAACCAAAGTCGTTGGTGGATGGTAGTTGACTTGCGAAACCAAGGTCGTTGGTGGATGGTAGTTGACTTGCGATGCTCGATCGATCCTCGAGCGGTTCGTGTGTCGATCGATCGAGGTTGAGAATCTCAGCAGCGACCCTCACGTAGGATCGAGACTCGATGATCTGCACCACAAGAAAGCGTCAGGGGGTCGGATCTGGGTCCCGACCCAAATCCCCTCTGATGCTTAAATTAGAATGGAACTTAAGTGAGGGAGAGATCTTGTAGCAGCTGAGATCGACCTACAGAGGCTCGTCTCAGATCTGATGTCGCAAGCTCTTTTGTAGAAGAAATATAAGTTGGAGTATGTAAAGTCCGAGAATTAGATCTTGTACCTTGGGTGTTGGAACCCTTTTACCATTGCCTTTTCATGTATTTATAGGCGTTTGTCTGATGATTGCGAATAACCATCCCTCAATGATTCGGGTGGGATCTTCTCTGGGATTGGTGATAACAGCTGTCTATTTACTCGGTCTCATTAACTCCTCCCTGAGTATCAACGAGAGCCTAACGGTCGAGTGAGCCATTCGCTCGATTGAGTATTACTCCGCCTTAATGATGGGTTATGGGTTGCAGTCTCTAAATGGGCAGCATATTTTGACACTGTTTCACGGTCCGTTCCAGTGCACCAACAATGGCCCCCATCATTTGTGTCTCAGGAAATAGCATTGATTGAGACCGTATGATGTGTATTCTCCTTAAATGTGCATAGTCTTCGAAATGGTTGATTTGATTTGTGTCGCCAAAAACCTTTCGCTTCCAAATCAATCCTCACTACTCCTTGAGGATGGTCTCGGACACGTGTCACTCATCGGCCATCTATTTGTTGAGTTCCTCTGTATAAAAAGGAAGGAATGAGAAGAAAGAGACTTTCTTGCTCCACCTCTATTTTCTTTTCGAAAGCTCAATCCCTTCATTGCTTTCGTTGGAGTTTGCTTGATCTTACTAAGGTACCTTCCCGAACTGATCTTGATTCCTCTTTAGATCCATATAGGCATGTTTCAACCGGTAAGGATACAGGAGCCCTCTTATGAAGAGCTCGTGCCATGCCTTCGGCCTCAACGCGACGATGTCCCTGGTAAAGGAAAAAGGGTTTGCAGAGAACCAGCGCCTCCCATTCGTCGAAGGGATCCGAACTCAACGGTCCCTCAAGTGATTCTGGAGAATGCACCAGAGTTCTCCCACGATCTAGTTGCTAGGGTTTGGTCGGATTGCCTTTGTCTTCCTTATAGGGTTAGGTTGCCTGCACTTGACGAGAGAGTTTGTTTTACTCGAAAGAGCGAGGTCGAAGTGTACCCCACAACTTTTCGTTTTGGGCTTCGCTTTCCTCTTCACCCCTTCATTATAGAGATCATGTGCTCTTTGGGGCTTTCTCTCTGTCAACTTTCACCCCAAGCCATTTTTCCCTAGTCTGTTTCATCTTGCTTTGTGAGCTTTGTGGGGTTTGACCATCCGTTTGGCTGTTTAAGTATTTCTTCCGGATTATAGTCGACCCTCTCTAGGTGTGGTATCACATCGTCGCTCGCCTGACGATGAGGCTCATAAACGATCTCTCGCTTTCTGATCCTGGTTGGAAAGACACTTTCGTGTTTGTCGTTCTCCCCGACTTAGGACCGATGCTCAATGTTGGAGTTCTCTGAGCCCTGACATCGCTGAAGAGTCCAAGTTAGAACTGGAAGAGGTCGAGGCCAGTTAACGCCAAGTGAGGTCGAGGCGGCCAAACTCCTACTGAGTCGACCGAGGCAAGAGAAATCGACTGCATATCTGTTGGATGGCTATCGACTAAAGACATTTTTGTGGAGTCTGGGTAATGCAAACTGCTTATGTGTCTTTATCACAGCTACTCACGATAATTATATCCATTGTTTGCAGATATGACTAGCAGAGCTCACAGAAACATGGACCTTGGATTGGGTCAAATTTGGAGAGATCAACGCAAGAAGAAGAGCAGCACTGATGGATCAAGCGCTCAGTCTCCCATTCCCCTTAGTCAGAGCTCTTCCTCCGAGGGAGGTGAGGTCAGGCGAACCTCGAGGTCATCCTCTCGAGCCTCGTCGAGGGAGGTTTCGAGTCGAGCTATCGTTTTCTCTACTCCGTCCATTGCATCTATCATTGTTTCGAAGCCTCCAGTGATGGAAGATGCTGACACTATTGTAGTTCTTAAGCCCACTGAAACTATTAGCAAGAAATGGGGTACATCCTCCAGTGAAGGGGAGGACTCTGAAAAAAGAAGTCGGGTCGAGGAGGTGAACCCTTCGCTTTCACCCATGGAGAAAGGTCAGGAGGCTACCCCTCTCGATCCTCAGGGGACGATTGAGACCCAAGTGGCTCCTCTTTTGGACAAATGGCCATGGGGTGGTATCGAGTCACCTGCTCCCTTTGTCGGCCCGATCCCCTCTGAGTTCAATCGAGTTCTACTGCTAAACCATCTCTTGTCTCGTTCCTTAGGACCTATTCAAGGCGAACCTTATCAGCCTTCTTTCATCATCGGAAAGGAAGAGTCGACCCTATCGGACTTTGGAACGACTGCTCGATTGTTAGAGAACTATATTCTCCCTCGGGACTTGGAGCTCCTTCAAGGGTTGGACATCGAAAGGGTGGCCAACTTTTTCGTGGGATGTGGATACCAGGTAATTCGTTTGCTATTTGTCTATTGACTTACAATTTGGTCGTTTCTGATTGACATTTTCCGTATATGTCCATCCTTGGCGCCGTATTGCGCCGCCATGCCATCGACGTAATTGAGGGAGGACGACGGGTGGAGGCTGCTGAGCGCAAGGCCTCTGAGCTCGAAGCCTGGATGAGGGAGGTGTAAGGGGATTTGGAGAAAGCTCTTGCGGCCAAGGCCGAAGCCGAGTGGACAGTCGCGGAGGCCAAAACCAGCCTCTCGTCCATGTCTGATCTCAGAAAATCTGCTGAGATTCAATGGAGGAGGGAGCTGTCTCAGCTCCAGGCGGACATCAAAACTTCGAAGAGGGAAGCAATTGAGCTTCGAGCCAAGGCTTCCGACTCGGAGAAGTTAGCGGAGGCTTGCAAAGCGGAGGTAGCTAAGCTTCGGGTCAATGCTGTCAAGTCTGAGAGAGCCGCTGAGATTCATAAGAAGGAGCTCACTGCAAGGTTTACAAAGGCGATGTAAGCTTTCTAGAACGTCTTTATACCAAGGGGTGCTCCCCCTCCTAGGCGGGTGGAACTCTGACATAGGTTTTTTGTAACCTTTTTGTTTTGAAATGAAATAAAAGAACTTTTGAGTTTTTGAGTCTCTTCGATCTCCAAGTTTCATTTGAGCATATGTGCGTGTATGGCCCCTCAACGACTTAATTTTCAATTTTCCAAAAATCGATGGCAAGTTGGGTCGTTGATACGTTAGGTGTATTTACCCGATAAATATGATCTTTTAGATCATAGACCATGGGGGTGCATTTCGTTCGGTAGCGAGCGACGAGGCCCCTTCGACTTAAGGTCGACGGCGGTCGAGGATCATTTAGTGGCGAGGGTGGATAATCGACTTACGGCTGACAATGAGGGTCATTCGGTGGCAAGGGGTGAGGCCCCTTCGACTTACGGCTGACGACGGTTAAGGGTTGTTTAGTGGCGAGGGTGGCCCCTCAGCTTACGCTGGCGATGAGGGCCGTTTGGTATCAAGGAGCGAGGCCCCTATGAATCACGGTTAACAATGGTAGAGGGTCGTTCAGTGGCTAGGGGTGGCCCCTTGACTTACAGCTGACGGCAATGGTCGTTCGATGGCAAGGGGTGAGGCCCCTTCGACTTACGGCCGAGGACGGTTGAGGGTCGTTAAGTGGCGAGGGTGGTCCCTAGGCTTAGGACTGACGATGAGGGTTATTCGGTAGCGAGGAGTGAAGCCCCTTCGACTTACGGGCGATGACGATTATAAATCATTAGATAGATAAGAGAAATGATCGACTTTGTATTTATCATAAATTTGCATAAAGTAAAAAAACAAAGGTAAGTTTTGATCACCCAACATGTCTCCCATTGCTAGTACAATCATTGATAGTACTTCCGTAAATGCTCAGCATTTCAAGGACGTGGTAGCTCACTGTCATCCAGTGTAGTAAGCCGATAGGTAGCCGAGCCGAGAACATCGATCACCTTGTAAGGGCCTTCCCACTTTGCAGCGAGCTTTCCTTGTTTGAGAATCTTGGGAGTGAAGGTAGCCTTACGTAGCACCAAGTTGCCTATACGGAAACTATGCCCTCGTACTTTGGAGTTGAAATATTGAGCCATGCGTCCTTTTTGTTCAATGAGGGTTGCCAAGGCTCGTTCGCGAACCTCATCGACCAACTGTAGGTTGAGTTTGAGTCCCTCTGAGTTTCTCTCCTCATCGTATTATTGGAGGCGAATCGGTCGCTCGTTAACCTCTACTAGGACGATAACTTCACAACCATAGGCCAGTATGAATGGTGTTTCACCTGTCGAAGTTTTATGGGTCGTTCTGTACGACCACAATATGCATGGGATCTCTTCTAGCCATGTTCCCTCGAGCCCAGATATCCTTTTCCGTAAGGGTCCGAAGATGCATTTATTAGCAGCCTCCTCTAGTCCATTGGATTGGGGATGCACGACAGAGGCAAAATGTAATTTGATCTTCAACTTGAAGCAGAAATCCCGGAAGCCAGCACTATCGAATTGCGTCATGTTGTCTGTCACAATGGACTGAGAGATGGCGAACTGACAGACAATGGATTTCTAGACAAAGCTTCTGACTTCCTTCCACGTCATTTGGGCCAGGGGTTCTGCCTTAATCCACTTAGTGAAGTAGTCGATCACCACTATCAGGACTTTCTGTTGTCTGCTTGCTTGCTTGAACGGACCAATGATGTCCAATCTCCACTTAGTAAAGGGTATTGGACTGATGATAGGGATCAGATCAGTTGGAGGGGCTGAGCTGATCCTCGAGAACTTCTGGCAAGTCGAACACTTCTGCACATACTCGATCGCCTCCTTAAACATGGTCGGCCAGAAGTAACCTTGCCTTATGGCCTTCAAGGCTATAGCTTTTCCTCCGTAATGGTTCCCGCAATCACCCTCGTGGATCTCCTGGATCACATGGAGTGCTTCTTGCAGGGTTAAATATTTAAGATAGGGGAAGACGTCATACCTGGTCCATCGTCTTTTATACAATGAACCGTCTAGTAGAACAAATTGGTATGCCTTTCGTTCTAGCTTTTGCACCTCTACTAGGTCGGTCGACTTCTCTCCCGTGTTTAGGTAACGGATTATGGGATCCATCCAAGTGACCCATTGGTCGATGCTTAGCAGTTCCTATTCCAGCATGCTGTGGTGTGGCAGATGCTGCACGTACACTATTCGGCTGAGTCCCGTGGGGGAGGATGATGCGAGCTTCGAAAGGACGTCGGCTCAGTGATTCTTCGACCTTGGTACATGGTAGATCTCTACCCGTCTGAAATTGGTGAGCTTCGCTTTAGCAACCTGCATATAGCTCTGCATTGTGTCCTCACGGGCCTCAAAACCTCCGTTCAATTAGTGGACGATGAGATTATAATCACTTAGCAGTTGGACCACCTTCGCTCCTAAGCTCGAGCCAACCAGAGCCCGTTGATGGCGGCTTCATACTCCACTTCATTATTCGTGGTTTGGAAACCGAAGCGGAGAGCATACTCGACTATGTTACACGTTGATGTTTGGACAATTATTTCGGCCCCGCTTCCGGTTTGAGTGGCAGAACCGTCCACTTGTATGATCCATGTTCCCTCGTCTTCAATTGTATCTGTTGATGAATTGTGACATGTCGAGGGAGAAGAGGCAGCATTGGGTCGTATGTTAGTAACATGTACCTCTTCTAGCGAGTCGTCGTCATAAGTGAGTTCGCCGATGAAGTGGGCTAGAGCCTGCCCTTTGATGGCAGTCCTCGGCTTATACTGGATGTCGAATTCACTCAACTCGACTCCCCACTTCGTCATTCTCCCCGAACAATCCAGCCTCTTTAGGGTCTGCTCCAAGGGAGTGTCGGTAAGGACCAAGATGGTGTGTGCACTTGGAAGTATGGTCGTAGCCTCCTCGCGGATTGGATCAATGCAAACACCATCTTCTATATTCTTGAGTAATTTACTTCTGCACCCCAGAGGACTTGGCTGACGTAGTAGATAGGTCGTTGCACTCCCGAGTCTTCCTTGACGAGTGCCGAGCTTACGGCCTCTATGGTAGCGGCCAAATAAATGATGAGTTGGTCATTCTTATTGGTTTGGTCAGGAGCGGTGGGCTACAGAGGTACTTTTTTTATTTCAGAGAAAGCTTTCTTGCAATATGCGTCCCATTCGATGACCCTCTAGCCATTTGCGGTGGATGCTATCGCCTTTCTCAATACTTTGAAGAACGGCAAAGATCTCTCGGCCGATTTGGAAAAGAGTCGGCCCAAAGCCGCTATTCTCACATTCAGTCTCTGAAGTTCTCAGATGGTCGAGGGCTCCTTCATCGCCACGATCGGCGCGATTTTGTCGGGGTTAGCCTCTATTCCTTGGTTTGTCAGCATGAAACAGAGGAACTTTCCCGATCGGAGCCCAAAGGTACATTTGGCGAGATTCAATCAAAGGTTGTAGCGTCGAATTTGTGCAAATGTCTCTCGAAGATATGTAATGTGGTCTGCCAGCTTCTTCGACTTGACCAGCATGTCATCAACGTAGACCTCTAGGTCTCGTCCGATTTGAGCCTTGAACACTCCGTTCATCATACGCTGGTACGTGGCACCTGTATTCTTTAAACCAAATGGCATTTTTGTATAACAGAAAATACCTCAATCTGTGATGAAAGAAGTCTTTTCTTTGTCTTCCGATGCCATTTGGATCTGGTTGTATCATGAGAAAGCGTCCATGAAGCTAAGGAGTTCATAGTCAGAGGCATTGTCGACTAGATGGTCGATCCGGGGCAGGGGGTAACTATCTTTTGGACAAGCTTTGTTGAGATCGATGAAGTTGATGCACATTCACCATTTTAAGTTCGCCTTCTTCAGCATCACGACATTCGATAACCAATCGGGGTATTTAACCTTTCGAATGAAGCCCGCCTCCAGAAGCCGATCCACTTCCTCGATTACGGCCTTCATCTTTTCGCTCCCCATGTTACTCTTCTTCTGCTTCATGGGTTTGGAAGTCGGGTCGACTTCCAGTTTGTGGGAAATTACCTGGGGGTCGATGCCGAGCATATCCTTTGGAGACCTCGAAAATGTCTGCATGCTCTCTCAAGAGAGCGATCAATTGTTCCCTTAGGTCGAAAGGGAGCATCGACCCGATGGAGATGGTCCTCCTTTCTTTTTCAGATATCTGGATGTTCTCTGTCTCTTCGACTGCTGTGGGTCATCGATTCTCACCCTCGGGGTCGACTGGATCTCTCTGCCATACCCTTCTCAAAGCGGTAGACATTGTGTAACACAACCAGACTTTCTTCTGATTTCCTCTCACCTTCCCAACTCCCTCAGAAGTCTGGAATTTGATCATTTGATAGAATGTTGAGACCACTGCTTCTATAGCATTTAGCAGCGGTCTGCCAATGATTCCATTGTACGCCGAGCATATATTATCCACTATAAAGTTGGTTAGGCGAGTGACTTGTCGTGGATACGTGCCAAGGGTCACCGGTTGGGTAATAATGCCAGCTATTGGGGCAGTATGCCCGGTGAACCCTACAAGAGGTCCTACAAGAGGTCCCGGGCAAGGTCTCAACTCTATTGAAGACAGCCTCATTCTCTCAAATATGGTGAAAATCCATATCGCATGAAGTCCCCGTGTCGATGAGCAATCTTTTTACAGTAACCTCGTTGATGGAGGCAGCGATGACGATGGCATCATCATGTGGCAGTTCTACACCCTCTAGATCTTCATCTAAGAAGGATAAAAGAGGTGTAGAGTCTCGTGGGCACTTACTATCCACGGATATCGCCATCAACCTTCCGGCGTAAGAACTTTGGAATGAGGTTGATAGCTCCGGATGCGGAGGACCTCCCATTATCATGTTGAAAGAATTGATGCTAGGAAGCGCCAAGGCATCACCGGAGGGTGTTGATGGGTGAGCCGATATGTTCGAGATATTTCGTTGACTGGGATTTTGACTCTTGGCTTCCCACAGACGGCACCAAACTGTTAAGGCCAAAAATGACCAAAACAATTGAGATGCTGATGTGGATCCTTTCCTGCTGAGTCGGAGCCTCGTCAGCCGGATGAGTGGGACCCTAGGTTGGCAGAACCAGGGTTGGTGGTGGATGGTAGTTGACTTGTGATGCTCGATCGACCCTCGAGCGCTTTGTTTGTCGATCGATCGAGGTTGAGAAGCTAAGGAGTGACCCTCACGTAGGATCAAGACTCGATGATCTGCACCACAAGTAAGCGTCAGGGGGGTCAGATATGGGTCCCGACCCAAATCCTCTCCGATGCTTAAGTTAGAAGGGAACTTAAGTGAGGGAGAGAGCTTGGAACAGCTGAGATCGGCCCCATGTAGGCTCGTCTCAGATCTGACGTCGCAAGCTATTTTGTAGAAGAAATATAAGTTGGAGTATGTAAAGTCCGAGTATTAGATCTCGTACCTTGGGTGTTGAAACCATTTTACCATTGTCTTTTCAGGTATTTATAAGCGTTGGTCCGATGATTACGAATAACCGTCCCTCATTGATTCGGGCAGGATCTTCTCCGAGATTGGTGATAATGGCTTCCTATTTACTCGGTCTCATTAACTCCTCCCTGAGTATCAACGAGAACCTAACGGTCGAGTGAGCCGTTTGCTTGATTGAGTATTACTCCGCCTTAATGACGGGTTGCATGTTGCATGCTCTAAATGGGCCGCATATTTTGACACCGTTTCGCGGTCCGTACCTGTGCACCAACAATTGGCATTCGGTTTCGAAACACACATAGGCGGTGTCATCTGTTGGATAGTGTCCAATTAGCCCAATATTGTTCAGATGATGATCAACACATTATGTAGTTACTAATGACTGTAACGACCGGTTTTCGTAATGACTATTTTATATGAATAATATTGGATGTTTCCCTCTTTGTGTGTTCTTCCCGTTAGAAATCCTTACGATTAACTTCATAGCGTCTTAATCTTAGTGCTAGGGTGATCCTAGAGGCCATAGGAATCTTCCCGAAGCTTCGTGCTTCGATTCGGCACTTTTCGTGCATCTTAGTCGGTTCATGAAGGAGAGCCAACCGACTAGATTGCAATCTATTCGGTCGGCAACACTTCTCAGACCGGATAGTTCTTGTCAGTAAAATTTCAGCTAAGTTACTGTTTACGTTTAGTCGGTCTAAGCTCATTCTTCGACCGACTAGTTCCCAAACTAGTCGGTCAGGACTTGTACTCAGACCGACTAATTCTGAGTCCTTCTGTACTGTCGAAGTTACTGTTTGTGGTTAGTCGGTCAAAGAACAATTACCGACCGACTAGTTCCCAAACTAGTCGGTTAGGATTCCTTCTCTGACCGACTAACTCTCAGTGCTTAATATCCATCTAATTCTGCCCTTAGTCGGTCTATGAACGATCACCGACCGACTAGATCCTAAACTAGTCGGTCGACGGGCCTTCGCAGACCGACTAAATCTGCCTACCCTGTATCGACCCTGTTCACTGTTTGATTTTAGTCGGTCTAAGTTAGACGACCGACCGACTAGATCCTAAACTAGTCGGTCGACAACCCTTCTCTGACCGACTAAATTGCCCAGTAAACCTAGGTTAAGTCGCAGCCGCCGCACTTTTTCTCTATTTAATCCCTTCGATTCTTTTATTCTTTCTTCATTCTTTCTGAGCCAATTACTCCCCCAAATCACCCCCAACATTCCCCAAGCCATTTCCTTCCTCCTCGTAGCTTCCCTCTCGCCATTCCTTGCGCCGGCCTCCCTCTCTAGGCCGCCGGGATCTCGATTTCAGCCGTAGCTCCCCGGGATCATTCTTCCGTCGCCAAAGCTAGATCTGTTTTGGCGTCAATCGTTCGCTACTCTTACGGTTAGTGAATCTATCCCTTAATCTCTTTTAAACCACACCATAATTAGAAAACCTAATTAAAAACGGATCATTAGACGACATAGGATCCTATTATGAAATCTGATTTGGTGATCGTTTTAATGTTGTTTTGCCTTAACAGTGATCGTCCCCGTAGAATAAACGATTTGTGTGACAACCCTCGTTGAACAACAACTTCGGTATCAGGCAAGTGAAACTTGCCAACCTTGCTTTAGGCCATGTCCTTAGGCCATTTTCTTGTCTTAGCGTAAAAGAGACTAGGCAGTGAAAGGATAGCTGCCTAGACGCCCTTTGATCTAGCTTGACAACGAAGCTAGTTCCGTCACCTTCATCATGCTTACATGTCATGTTTAAATTCAATTAACGGTACGCGAAATATCTGTTCATGTCATTGCATACATTGATTGTTCATCGTGATTGCGTAGCACACACTACTTTAAAATGTAAGCTGCGGCGAGTAGAATCTTGACTCCTACACAGTGATCCGGCTAGGTGCACCCTGCCAAAAACACTTCATGGCTCGTGATCCAGAAGATGGGCGCCAGTCTATATACACGTGGAGGGGTAGGGTTAAACGTTCGCTTGAGCGTAGAAGTTAGCCCGTACAGCTACTTCAGCCAAAAGACGGAAACTCTGAGCACAAAGTGAAAATCATGATAAGTGATTCGTGCATTAGTGATTTGGTAGCTTTTGGCTACCTCGTGCGTGCTTGTCTCTTCTTTTAAACTGTTGCATCATACTTAAATGTCATGTCATTGCATAATATTATAACTGCTAGGTTGTTAGTTTACTTTCAGTTTCCTTGCTCAAGTCTATTTTTAGACTTGCTGACATGTGCCCCTCTCTCTTTTGGGTGTCACATGTTAGACCCTGAGCCAGAGTTTGTTGTTGAGGACGAGGTGTTTGAAGACGTCGAGCCTGAGCCAGTGGTTGACGAGGACGTCGTAGACACTGGTGACCAGTCTTAGAGGCTGTTTAGAGTCGCCTGTTAGTTGCTGTTAGTTGCTGTTAGTTGTCGATGCGTAGCACCATTGTTTTACTTTGTACTTTTGATTGTTGGCCGTGTTTTGGCCTTAGACTCTTTTCGTTGTAGCCTGGTGGCTTTTCTGGATGTTGAACTTATTAATTATATTTGGACAATTTTGAGATTGAGATTTATTTCTGTCTCTCCTTTGGTTATTATCTTTGTTCTGTTCGTGGTTACAGGGACCTGCATATGATTTAGTGACGCTTATCAGGCGTGCAGCTTCACAGCTCCACGTCTGAGCGGACCTTCTCACGGCTCGCCTCCATTTTAGGGAAGCGGGGCGTGACAATGACTCTACTTGTTTTAGTCTCAGGTTTATATTAGATTATCTAGATGAGGAGACAAAACATTAATGTCCTGCTAACAATAATTTTACCAACATTTAAATAACTGTCTAACCCAAATATTTATATAAGGGATAGCTGACTTGAGTGTTCTTTGTCATCATTTCAGCTAACAACATAGGTTACTGTCTGTACTCTTTATAGGGTACTGCTCATCAAGTTTGGTTCCCTGGTTCTAAATCATTCAATATAGCACACTGCTCATGCTATCTCTAACCTGTGCATTACAAAGTCCCAGACTACTCCTAGGGTACTGTCATCATGTACAAAATATGACTAATGAAAGCAAAATGAAGGCACTTACTTGTTTACCGAAACTCTTCGCGTGAGGTTGCAGGTGAGGGATTACGACTCGGGTGGCGCTGGCAATGCGAGCAGAGGTGGAGGGATGCCCAGCGATCTGCAGGTGAGGGCAGGCCGGAGCTTGGGCGTGCGGGGAGGTGATCAGCGGTCAAGTGAGGGGTTTCGGCGATTGGGGAGGTGAAGGACGGTGGGAGGCCTTGGCGCCGGGGAGGTGATCAGCGGTCAGGTGAGGGGTTTTGGTGTGGGTTCAGGAGGTGGGGTTGCCGGCGATGAGGGCCAGAGGGCGCGACTGGTGGCTGAAGGGGCTTCGGAGTCTGGGAGATGAGAGAGAGGGGTTGGGTTTTTGTTGAAGGAAAGATGGGTTGCCCTGAGTTTTTTTTGTAGATGGTGATGAACGTGGGAAGCGACGTGTGGCTTAGGAGAGAACATGAAGCAAGGGGGAAATGATACTGGGTTGTTAGGATCAATTGGTTGTTTCAGTTAAAGAAATTGATTTCAAACAGATTCACTTCCCTTTTTCCCTTAACCGTTGGGATTCTTAATAAATGAGGATTAAGGAAATTCGTTATAAGGTTTGTTTTAAGGACTAATACTATAGATTCCCCATTTATCCTTTTTCTTTTTTAAAAAAAAACAACCTGTAACATTTAGTTTATTATGAAATAGTGAATTAAGGTTTGGTTAAAAATAATAAGTATTGAGTTTGTTTTATGAAAAAAAGAGATTCGTACAGAACATGTAATTTCAAATATAAAAAAATATAGTTTTAAAAAGTAATAATGAGTTAAACAGATTGGTCCCTCAACGTACAAAAATTTCAAGGAAAATATCGGGACGATCGCGCCTCTGAGAGGATCATGAATACTAGGTCTGGGCACGCTTCAGAGCTACGGAAAAATAATAAAATCAAAATAGGAAAAAACACACATGAAACAAAGATACGCGCTAAAATATGTACGGTCGGAAAGTGACAGTTACACCTGTAACACATAAGAAGTAGCAAAAGCTTGAAATGGAACAAAACGGGGGAAATGACGAGAAAGTGTGGATGAAATGATATAAAACGAGTATGGAAATAGTGTAAAATATGCATAAATATGGCACACATCAAAGACCCTAGATCTTCTTCCCAGGGAGGATCCAAGCCGTAACTGGTCACATTGGAGCAATTTCAAGCGTTCGCAAACAAAGTCAATGTCAATATTAAGACATTAACTTCTGTGATATAACAATTGACGAGTAGCAGACTCAATTGGCTAAAGGACCACAGCCCATCGATGCAGAACTGAGCCCCGAAAAGCTACCATCCACACCTAGAAGCCAAAGGAATGAAGAGCCAAACTCGGAGTGGCAAATCATCCCCGTCACTACCCCTCATTAACCACCTCATCATTATCCTGACGTCGTTCTCCTTGACGGAGGTCAAGATGGCGTAAAGGAAGGCAGCCACTACTCCGTTGGACCCAAAGGCTAGTGACCCTCAACCAATGGGAAAGGATCCCGCCATCTCGTTCAGAACAACGATGAAGGTGGAAGAGACAGTTGCAAGAGGGACAATAGCCGTAGTCCCCCTGGAAACCCAAGTTAGGCCACAAGCGAAAGAGTAGGGGGAACAAACCTCCCCCACAGTCTCCCCTAATAGTTCAAGTGGGGGAAGGCAATTCCTCCAACATCTCAACCAGTCGAAATCCTAGAAGTCGAGCTAGCATGCGACGTCCTTATTCTCCATCCTTAAGCTCAGATGACAAGCACAACCCTTTGAAGAAGAGCATTACTTCAGCTCCATGACTACCCAGGTTCAGGATGCCTGACCTGGATAAATATGATGGCTCGGGCGACCCTCGAGAACACGTCCAGGATTACAAGGGCGTGATGGAAATACAAGGGGTAGATGACGCCCTCCTTTGCCCGTCCTTTTAGACGACACTGTAAAAAGCTGCAAAGGAATGGTATAATGGGCTCCCTAACCACAACATTGGATCTTTTAAGAGTTTATCCCAAGCTTTCTGCTAGTAGTTCATGGCAGTACGAAGGAGAAAGTGGAGCTCGGGCCATTTGTTCACTCTGGAACAGAGAGAAGGGGAAACACTGTGAGCCTTCCTTAAATGTTTTAACATTGAAAGGCTGAATGTGGAAAGCTGCAATGACGACATCACCATTACTACACTCAAAAAGGGATCCGCTATGAGGATTTGATGAATTCGTTGTACCACAAACCTCCTCGTAGCCTCAATTGTCTCCTAACCAGGGTGGAAAGACATATGATGGCAGAAGAAACATTGACCGTCTAGAACAAAAGTGCCTCCAACCCCCCTACTGAAGCGAGAAGGGAAGCTCAGCCTCAATACAGATCTCGTCAAGAGTCCAGAGATTGATGGCAATGAGAAAGGAGCCCCTTGAGGTCGGTCACGAGTAGCTGACGAGACCTTCACCAAACTAAATGCCTCCAAGGCCGAAGTACTGGTCTACGCAAGGGGCAAAGGGTTTTTCGACCGATCTCCTCCTAAGCTGAAAAGCAAGTACGAGGAGAGTATGACCTCAAATTTTGCAGATACCATCAAGACAATGTCCACGACACTGAAGACTGCTGGTAGTTGAAAAAGGACATTGAAGCCCTAATTAAACGTGGTCATCTAAAGAAATTTATTGACATCCTAGAAATAAGACAAGAGGAGGGTACCTCGAAGGGGAAGGATCGAGGCAAAGGAGTCATGACAAGCTCCCCAGTTACTCGGGTTATTGAATGATCTGCAGAGGTGGTCTTGCTAATTAGAAGCTCAGGACGAACAAGGCGATATACCGGGCATCATCAATAAACATCGCAAGTACTCTGAATAAATCCATGTATTGAATTCCATTGATCATGTTTTTTCTTTAAATAAATAAATAGCCATGTATCTTTTTCAATACATATATTATGTCAAACTAATGTTCATACGACAAATGTACTCGGAGAAATGCATTTGATCAATACTTTGTCTCCTTTACAGTACACAGGTCCGAATATTACCTAGCACCCTCGCAGGCTGCTCGGTTATACGACCGAGGGTCCACTCCCTCGTGGGCCGAGTTAGCTATGCGATCAGGGATGAACTCTTCAATACCCTTGCAGGCTGTTCGGCTATACGATCGGGGGTCCACTCCCTCGTGGGCTGAGCTGGCTATACGATCGGAGACGAACTCTCCAATACCCTCACGGGCTGCTTGGCTATACGACCGGGGTCCACTTCCTTGCAGGCTGAGCTAGCTATGCGATCGGAGACAAACTTTCTAATACACTCGTGGGCTACTCGGCTATACGATCAGGGGTCCACTCCCTCGTGGGCCGAGCTCTCTATATCATCGGGGACAAACTCTCCAATACCCTCATGGGCTGCTTGGCTATAAGACTTGGGATCCGCTCCCTCGTGGGCCAAGCTGGAATATGATCGGGGATGAACTCTCCAATACCCTCGCGGGCTGCTCAGCTATATGATCATGGGTCATGTCCTTGTGGGTAGAGATAGCTATACGATTAGGGACAACCTATATGCACCATCGCATGCTGCTCATCTATATGATTGGGGGCCACATCCTCGTAGACCGAGTTAGCTATACTATCGAGGACAACCTATATGCACCCTTGCAGGCTGCTTGACTATACAATCGCAGGCCATGCCCTCGCAGTCTGAGCCAGCTATACGATTGGGGATGCCATTTTGATACCCTCACAAGTTGCTCAGCTATACGACTAGGGGCCACTCCCTCGTTGGCAGGGCTAGCTATGCAATCGAGGAAGGATTCTATACTTAAGCCATAGAACAAGGCCGTGTGCTTGTACTTGGCTTGATCATAGTCGCCATTCGGCGGCTCGCTCTCTGCATTTTTCCAATACACAAGCCCGAGATGTCGATGGGGGCAAGTAGGACATGCTATGACCTACAACATGATAATTTCATATCTACAATGTACTCCATGACATGTTAAGCATTCATTTCTATTGGTAAAATCAATTTTATTTACATAATGCAAAAAAGCGAAGTATGTGTACAAAAGAAAAATTCATGGGGTAGTAGTATCGGATGATCGACTCCCCGAGAACACCATTGTAGCCTCCTCAACCGAGGTAGCATCAGGCTCTTCATCGGACATTAGTTTCAGCTGATCAAAGTCAATCTCAGAATTTGGGTACCTGCGCTGAATCTCTCATTTACATCTTGAAAAGCCTACCTTGAACAAGTCAACAATTCTTGAACAAAGGGCCTATTTATATTTCTTTACATCCTCAGCAAAAATCTTGAGGGGTTAACCTCCTCCAACTTAGCAATCTGGGCTTGGAGATCAGCTTCTTTCTTCTTCCATTTCTCCCCCCCCCCCCCCCCCCCCCCCCCCTCAAGCAATTGTTTCTCAGTATGTTTCATGTGGGCAGCCTCATCCTCAGCAACCATCTTCACCAGGGCCAGCTCCTTTTCTAGTTCCTCGACCTGAGAGGTAAGCTCGAAGATTTAACGTGATGATTTTTGCAGCTTGGCCTTCACCTTATCAAGAGCCCTCTCAGCGGTAGCCATCCATCTTCGCTTTCGAGCTAAACTCGCCTCATAGTTGGCCACCACTGATGAGACATCGCAGATCTGTAGCTGATTGCACATAAATATTGCATATTCCCCCCATGTTTTGGTTGCATTTTGTGCATATCCAATGTTAATTTGACTCCAATATGCACATTTTCGTAATATCATGAGATTTTGGAGCCTATCATCAATTTACGCATAAAATCCACTTTTTATTGCCTATTTTGTCTTCTCATATTTTTCATTTGAAGATGGCATTTTTCCGATTCCACCAATTATTTTTAAATATTTTTCGAAGTTCGGGAGAATTTTCTGGAATTTTTGGAGACGAAAATTAGCCCCTTCCAAAGTCTGATACGCTAGATGTTTAGAAGTCGAGCTCTAGGTGCCTATCTCCTAGTTAGTTGAAGGCAATCAACCAAACGATTGAACAGGATGTGGCACACAAAACAGAGAGCTCAGGATTTTCGACCACTTGTGCCACCAGACGCTTGATTTAGCCCAGTCAGACTTTTGATCGACTATTAGACACATGTCGTCCCTTCATCAGACGGCTAGCTCCGCCTACTCAAGTTGAAGTACCAGGAAATTAGACGCCGGGGATGTTCACTCCGGATGACTAATTGCCCCGACTTATTAAGGGCTATGTCAGCATGGCTAGACGTCTGGAGAGCCTTCTCCAGACTGCTGACCATCTTCTTCGTGGCGATATCTGTCTGGAGAGCCTTCTCTGGACTGCTAAACGTCTGAAGAGCCTTCTCCAGCCTCCTCCCGTCTGAAGAGAGGCACGAAAGGCTTCCTGTAACTTAGGATCGGCCTGATACTCCTACCCGACCAAGTCTACAAAAGAAAAGGGGATTAAGGAAGCAAGTATGGGCACAAGACCGAAGAGTCGATCTTACCTTCGACCCAAATAGTTCTCAGCAACATGTCGGTGGACAACAAATTTGTCACTGACTTGCGGCTATCCTGCTGTGCTAACAAGAGACGTGCGGTTGTGTTCTCTTCTTCGGAGAGGGATACTTCTTCGTTGGCCACAAGACCAGGTCATCCTTAATGAGTGAGAAAGGTTGTCTCACCTAGAAAAATCACAAAAATAAAATGTTCCTTCCACACACGGTTAGAGCTGGAAAGGTCTTTTATTAGGTGTCACATCCTTATGGAAATCATGTAATACCACATGCCAGACGTGGTGATTTTCACCTGAAATAAATTATTGAACAAAGCCAAGGTCAGCTCTACTCCATTCAGCATGCAAAGCACAATGAAGCCGACCATACAACCAACTGAGTTTGGCGTCAATTGACAAAGAGAAAGCCCCAGAGAATTTAAGACTTGGGGTATGAAAGGATGCATCGGGAAGTGAAGCCCATGATGAAAAGCCTTAGTATATACTACGACCTCACATTTACCCAGGAAACATACCCTCTCGTTGTTTTGACAGATCCAAACCTGATATGGAGGTCAGAGTTATTCATCTTGGATTTTTTGAAGCATTTTGGTGGGCACCTCAGAGACCAAACTTATGATCTCATCAGGCACGAGAGGCTTATTTCCACCAGCCCGCGAAATTGAAGCCATAGAATCAATGGGTACAAGAGCCAATGCCTTCCCTTTATCTACAATATGTCCCAACTCCAAAGGCTGAGTTATCCCATGTGCCTCGTCAAAGCATGGAGGATCCTCCGGACAAGGGATCTAGGTAGTGGCGATCTCTGCTCCTTCCATTTCTTCCCACATTTCAGCAGTCTCGAATGTCGATGAAGAAGGCATATACAATATTCTCAAACCACAATATGAAAGCACAAGAAGGAAGGTTCGTCCCCTTTCCCCTCTTTCTCTATTTATACTAGAAGCTATATCTCTTTGATCAAGCTCGGCCGTCCGATGGCAGGCACACATCGACATCCAAGAGCATCAATGCTCTGAGCCTCGTACCAATACAACGGCCATATCAAAGGGAAGGAAATTTTGGCAGACAAAATCAAAAATCCCACCTCGACTGCTGTGCCCAATTAATAAGACGTTATATCACCCAACCTCAACCGTCGACTCATTCAAGCTCGATAGATGTGGGCCATTGTTACTGTATTAGGTTGGCCCATGTGTTGGAGAAATTATTTCACTTCAGCAAAAAAGCCCAATTTGAAACATCGCCTCAGCCCAAGCGCCCAGAGGCCCACATAGGAGGTCAGCTACGTAACCAGTCAAGGCGACAGTTCACCCACCCATTGAGCTCCCAAATAATAAGGGGACGATTAACAATGGGTCGGTTAGTAACGGCGGAGTAAATGGATGGTCGTTATGTTCTTTTTTGGGGACAACGACGCAAAGAGGGGACAATCATGCCGCTATGAACGCAAGTCAGTTATCCACTAATGTCACTCAGATGAATTCTCACATATAAGAAGTCTTCATTGCGATAAGACAGAGGAGGGCTCTCAAGACACTCAAAACTTAAATAATCTGACTCTAAGATGTCTGCTTCCACTCTATATTTCTTCCTCATTAGCTCGGCGAGACAGTGATCGAACGACCTCCCAATAGGCAGGACCTAGCTACCTCGTGCTCATTCTTAATTATCCACTGACTTTTGCATCAGAGGGGATTTGGGTCGGAACCCAGATCCAACCCCTCTGACGATTTCTTTGTGTTGCAGATCTACGGAGGTAGCTCGGAGTTAGGTCAGGCTTCAACCTAGTAGCTCGGACCCAACTCTCCACGACCCGGGTCCGCCCTTCATCAGGTGCATCTCTTCACCTGATTGAGCACCACGTCACCGGAGGTGTCTTCGTCAGCATCGTACTCACTGCAGGACAGATTTACCCATCAATACATACCATCATCAAGAGTACTCATCCAACGGTATCATGGTGAGAAAAGAAACAGTAAACATATAGCACTTTCTACACAATATCTATTATACAAAAGAGGGACGTTGACTGGGTTTGTCCCAGTCAACAGGGTTTGTCCCAGTCAACAGGGTTTGTCCCAATCACAAGCTGATTGGTACATACCCAACTGATTTGGACAGCCTTTTGGGCTTTGATTTGGGTCCTTTTATTCCGATGCTATCGACACACACATACAGTTTACAATCCTTTTCGATTATGTGCATACACCACATCCTGTTCGTTGGGGATTTTCCTCGCAGTGCACTTTTTGCATGGGTTTTTGCTAGTTTTCCAACAAACAAACGGTCACGTATATTCTGGCAATGATCATGAGAATCATATACGAAGGTGGTATGCGATTAATTAATAATATTTCCGTCTGCATGGGAACAAAATAAATTCTTGACAGCTACGAGAAGACAGCCGTCGGTATTCACGCGGCCCACAAACAAAGAAAAACACGAGACACAACAACAAAAAAAGCCAGAGACAGTCGCCTCCTCTGCATGTGATGAGGCTCTAGCACAATTGGCGCATCTCTTATTAACTTTAACTTATGAAAAATAGAAATTATAAGTGAAACAATTTAAGTTAATTTTTCCCTCAAAAATTACTGTATATGAGCCCAGATGCCCTCGCTGGGAATCCCCTGATTGACAACAAACATCATATAGTAACCGGGCGGCGCCAAGCCGCCGGAGGCCGGCGCCGTCGCTCTGACTTCATACATCGCCGACGATTCCGTGCTCGCAGTCGCCGAACCTGTCGAGCTGTTTAGAACCAGCAGCCTTTGATTCATGGAGAACGAGTGGGTAGCGAACGGCGGGGCTATCATCGTCACCGTAGCATCGTCGATCGAGCCCTTCTCCACCGTGAACTGCAGACTAAACTGCCCGCCGTAACTCAGCTCCAAGGGCGAAGCGAGCGGAACGATGCTCGGCCGACAACGAGAAACGGCCGAATCCAAGTAGTCGGGCGAGAACGCCTCCAAGCTCAGCTCGGTCGGATACTGAACCCCCGAGAAGTTGTAGCAAACGTGGGGATTGCTCCCGCCGACGAGGACTCTGCCGTCGCGGAGCAGCACGGCGGTGGAATGGTACAGCCTCGGGGTCCTCGACGCCTCCTGGACTTGGAACCTCGCGCCCGCCGCGGCGTTTGGGCTGTACACTACGGGGTTGAGCGTCGGGTCGCGGGCGTTTTCCCAGCCGGCGGAGCCGGAGCCGGCGCCGTTGATGACGAGGACCTGAGCCGTCGGGAGCAGAACCATGTCGCCCATCACCCGAGCCATCGGCATCCGTTCCATCGACCAGGACGGCGACTTGTCGGTGATCTTGATGCGCCCGCAGGTGCTTAAGGCCCCGAAGTACGTCTTGTTCGTCTGCGCGTTGTTGTACGCGCCTTTCGGCGCCCCGCCGCAGACCATCACCTCGGCCTCCAGTGCCGAGGCGTTCAGGCTCAGCGGGAGGAGGACCGACGAGCCGGAGCTAGGGTAGTTCCGTGGGTCGCCGTCGGGCATCGTTGGATAGTTTCTCACCACGGCGTTCTTCGTATAGTCGAGGAGAATGGCGCGGTTGTTGGAGAAGACGAAGAGATTGCCGTCGACATTGAGGTGGACAAAAGGGTACAGGTTGTTCTCCTCATGATCGCGTGTCTGCCGAAGGAGCGGGAGGTCGATCGGCCCGGGATTAGACGAGCCCGACTTCGGGTAGAATTCGTAGTTGAACTGCCTCCGTCCTCCGACGACGACGGCGGTCCCATCGGGAAGGATTTGGTTGGTGGCGTACCAACGCCGCACAAGAAGGCCCGGGTTGGTCTCGTCCCAGTCGCATCCGTCGCCGTCCCCGCTGCATGGGCTGAACCTGCGAACGGCGCGATCGCCGTCGTTGAACCCTCCGGTCTGGACGAGGACGCCGTCGGGGTCCACGGTGGCGGAGGAGCACCACGTGTCGGTGAGAATCATGAGGGGACGGAACGTGTTGGCAGCGACGTCGTATTCGATGGAGTGGGCCGTGCAGTCGAGCTTCAAGGCCTCGTCGTTCGGGTCGTCGCGGCACTTGCCGTCGGGGAGGGAGATGTTGGAAGGGCCGAAGTCGGTGCGGTCGAAGATCACGACGCGGTCGTTGTGGAGGAGCTGCATGTGCATTGCCGACACGCCGGTGTTGGCATGCATGAGGTCCCAGCGGCCGCCGCCGGCGTAGGCGGAGTTTGAGACGAAATCAAGGGCGGCGAGGAGGAGGGAAAGAGCTTGGATTGCCGTAGGCATTTTTGGGGTGAATTTGAGCGGAACGATGCTGACCAGTTGCACTGTAAATTTGTACTCAACAGGGAGTCGGGCAAGTGCATGAGTATAAATTGTATAATGATACGTGAGGGGATTGGTGAGTACAGCGGTGGGCTGGACACAATAAAGAACTTTAAATGACCAAACAGTGATTTGCAAGTGGGTTCAAGACATATTCATGGGTATTTCTGGCAATGGCTCAAAAGCACTGACAGTATATGATGCTCGCTGCCATTCTTGGGCCTTTTCCCCTAGGCAAAGACTAAATGCACCTCAGGATAGAGGTGCATCCAATCATTATTTGTCAAAATTAGAAACATTATCATTTCAAAGTATCAAATCACACCAGAAAAGCCCTATTCTTTGCTGTTTTGGCATGTAATAATCACCTGCACCGCAATTTTGCGGTGCAGGTAGTCCTCACCTTCCCCTATTGGTTCACATGTCTTTTAATGCCTTGTTTCAGAGGTGTTTTCTTTTCCCACCTTAATGGTTTCGGGTTGGTGATTGCACTGGTGTCATGGGACGTCCAGCTGGCTGACATGTTATGGATCAACCCTTGCACTCTGTAGGCTGTAGGCATGGGCCTTTGTTCGAGGTGCAATCAATGTGAAACTAATATTTTGAATGTCGCATTTCTCTTTGGAGACCAAGCAATATGTCAAGTGGGCTTGGGCCACGTTGATGGACACAATACAATACCAGGTATGAAAGCTATTATTCCTCATTGATTCCTTCCTCATGTTGCCAATGATAGAGCTAAACTATAGGTAAGACTTCCATTTATACTAGTGAACAAATGCTCGTGTTCTTTGTGTCACGGAGGGAAAGATTCCTTTGGAAAAGATTTTAATTGTGTCATCCGATTACTATTGGAAACTTGCCTAGCTTTCATGCCTGGCTTCGTTTGATGCTACAAAGTTTTGGACCACATCAAGATGCTGGTCAGAAAAGCTCACCCATGGGTACCCTTAACATTGAGACAACCATTGGCACCAAAGAAAATGCTGTATTGCTTGTTGTAGAAGGAAAACTTTATCGTGTAGGCCAGGCAAGCTTTTAACAATCCTACCGCTGCTGCTGTTCACATTAGGCATTTTGCTTAACCTATTACATTTTATTTACAAGTTTGCCAATTTTGTCCTTTTCTCTCTTCAACTCTAACACTTCTTCTCCACCTCCATCGGCCTCCCGTCTCATCATTCTCCTCATCTCCTCCTCATCACATTACTTAATTTCAGTTGCTCTATTTACCAAAAAAAATTTCAAAATTGTTGCTTAGGTTCTCAAGCATGAGCAACAATTTTGAATATTATTGAAAAATAATTTGTAACGGTTTATATTCTAGAGCACCGCATATCGTGTTCAGTGATATTTGTCGACTAATGGTTCAAGATAAAAAAGGATTTGTGAAGTGTTTAAGTCAACTAGTAGACTCATTAGTCGATTAATAATAAAAGTTTAACGTTACGCAAATCTGCATTAGTCGACTAGTTGACTAATAGAACAAATCAGTACAAATCTATTAGTCTAGCTGTGTTTGAACATCAAGTATCAGATATATGTTAGTCGGCTATAAGGGTTATTGGTTGACTAACACTTAAATAAGCTTAGAATCAACATGTAATGATCAAGTTTAGAGGTCAAGGATATTCTAAATCTGAAACCTATTAGATGAAGTGTGTGAGAGTATGTCTTCAAGGCTTTAATAGTATGTCTATGACAAGAAAATACAAGATACATCATGAATATAAAATACAACATAAGCTCAAATGATGCTGACAATGTCCATGTCCTTATAAGATGGTTAGTCCATTCATGATCCTTGAGCATCATTGATCGAGTCGGAATATAACTCCGGAAAGAGTCCGCAAGTCCACGGTGTCAAAGCTTTGTAATATAGAAAGATGTCGATCCCACGGAGAGGCGATTGGTTTAAGTTCTTGTGTTTATTTCAGAGTTGTAGAGAAATGCCAGCTATGGGTGTACTCAGAAGGTTGTCACAGGTATTTCTTAACACAAATTATCAATATAATAAAATCTAGGGCAATATGAGTCACTACTAGGATCGTCGGACGTCGACGCTAGGTTATAATTTCTAGGTTAGATTGGTTTCATAGGGAGAGACTGTCACAACTTAAATGTGGAATTTGTGGCCAACTATCGTTGTACCACTCAACTAACGTATCCCGTACTTAGCCTCACCATCGTGGATGGCCTTGTACGCGATCCGTGCATTACGAACGACAATTATTCTCAATTTCCACTCACGTCACCATCGTGGGTTAGAGCTTCGATCTGTGATTTGATGGTTCTTATTGATGCTACTATCGAGATCACCAATTAGTAATATAGGGCGTCAGTGGAAACCATCAAAGTGTGTGCCACTATCGTGGATCACGAACGCCAATTGAATTCACTAACAAACCTACTTAAGTTCATAGATAATACCTAGGGTGTGTGCCACTATCGTGGACCACAAACCCTAAATAAGATTTATTACAAACTTGACTGGATCAATCAAATCACATCCCTTATTCACCAAACAAACATAAAAATCGCAACTTTATATCTAAATCCTAAGATCCTAGGGCTTATCCATTAGCCCTAGAAAGAACTACTCGCGATTCATGGAAAAACGATGGAAACAATAATATCAATAGCACAAGACATCATCACAATAATAATCATCAAAACAACGATATAGAGATGAGAAATCGTTACCAAATAACGAGGAATATGAACTAAACTCCAGAAAATTAAGATCCAAGATAGTCCAATACAAAGCGATAGCAAAATCCAAGCTAGATTGGTTCTTCGAAGGGAATAACGACGGCTCAAAACTCTCTCCTAAACTAAAAACTAAAATAATAAGCAACTCTCTAAACCTAGGAGTCAAAATAGGTTTTGTTAAGGCCAAAAATGATCGAGACAGTTGTCTAAATGACGTGGACCCTTTGTGCTGAGTCGGAGCCTCGTCGGCAAGTTGGATGTGACCCTAGGTTAGTAGAACCAGGGTCGATTGATGGATGTTGGTTGGGATGCGGTTCTCGATCGATCCTCGAGCAACTTGTACGTCGATAGTTCGAGGCTAGGAAGCTCGGAAGTGACCCCCGCAGAAGATGGAGACTCGTCGATCTACACTATAAGGAAACATCAGGGGGGTCGGATCTGTGTTCCGACCCAAATCCCATCCGATGCTTAAGGTAGTATGGAAACTTAAGGAAAAGAGGGAGCTTGGAGCAGCTGAGATCGACCCACGGAGGTTCGTCTCAGATCTGACGTCGCAAGCTCTTTAGTGGAAGAATTATAAGCTGAAAGAGTAGAGTCTAAGTATTAGAACTCGTACCTTGTGAATTGGAAACTTTTGGTATTTATATATCTCATGGGTCCTTTCAGTGACGTTGGGGAGATAACAGTCACCCATTATGGTGCCATGATCTCCACTCTTTAATAGGAGTGAATGTTACCCATGTTTCGTTATTTATGAGGCCGTCTTCAATCCCACGTTCGAGTGATGGGAGTGCAACGGGCGACTGGTTGGTGGGCTTTGACCGAGTCGATGTCGGGCTTCTCTTGTGGGCCTTAACCTCCGTAGGTCGACTTGTCTTGAGTGCCAGCCCAAAGGTTCAACAATGGCCCCCGTCGCACGATCTCATTGTGTCTGACTGTTGAAGTTAAGCGACGTTACATCGCATTAATGGGGCACGACAGTCGAGGAATTTGCACTCGAGTTCTAGGTGCCAAAACGTCCGCCTTGCCACTTCGGATGAGCCGTTGATTCGAAATCCAAGATACAGAGATTCTTGGATCTTCGACACGTGTCTCATCGTGTGGCTATCGCCTTGTTGATATAAGACGGTTCCAGCAACAGAATTCAAAGATAACGTCTTCTTCTTTCTTGATCTAGATTTTCTCTCTTTGAAAGAAATGGCTTCGTCGAGCTTGGTTACTGTCATGCAGAAGAACAAGGAGGGGGCCATGGAGCCTGGTCTGATTGCAAATCTGAGGTCCAAAGTTGGAGCCGATCAGATCCCCGAGTTTCAGAGAAGCTACGTCTGCCTTGATTATCAGATCCAGGTGCCGGGGAGAGACGAGAGGGTCCATCACCTTGGCGATCGGGAAGTTAGGGTTTACGTCAAAGCCTTTCAACGAGTGCTTCGATTCCCCATGCACCCATTCATGCATTACTTCTGGTGCACCTCGAACCTTTCCATCTGATAGTTGATGCCGAATGTCATTGTTGCATTGATGGGCTTTATAGCTCTGTGCATGATGAAGGGGGTTGAGCCGTTGGTGAGACTGTTCAATTACTTCTTAATGATCCATCCCCTCAAGACCTCGGTATGGTAGACGATAACGGCCCAGCGAGGTAGGCAGCTATTTGATGGCCTCCCTTCCTCTAATCCCAAATAGAAAGACGAGTTTGTGTTTATGGTCTTCCAAGGAGAAGTGAGTTTTTGCACCGGCTGGGGCGTTCCTGACTTAAGCCCTGCTGAGGACAAGCCTTTGACTAAAGAGGAGAATGAAGTCATTGACGCATTGATGAGTCTGCCAGAGAATGTGAGGAAGACGAAGTGGCTATGGTCCGACGACGTGTTGTATCGGACCGTGTGGACGAAAGGTTGGTTCGATTATGATTATCAGCTGCTAGACCCTTGTTCTCTGGTTTAACTTTCTTGTTTTTTCTGTAGGCATGGTCGGTGTGGACTATCAGATGGACCCTACGTTGAGGGATGCAGTTGAGGCTTCCATCAGAGAGGCAGAGGTGAGCATGTTATCTCCTCAGGTGCCATCTATGAGGGAAGGGACGGCTCAACCGTTGGAGGATCGACCTGTTGCTGTTGAGAGGATTTCTGACGTCCCGTCGGTTTCACTATGTAAAGTCAGAACGTGATACCAGGATTAAATATTTATAACCGCAAGCGCACGGTGTCGAAGTGTGGCTTGGGGTCGAACACGGGGAGGCGTGTGATGTTCTTGTGATCAAATGGAACAGAATCACCCGGTGGATGAGCTAGCCCTATTGCTTGGTGGGTTGTCACGATATGCAACTACGAAAAGGTGTAAGATATAAAAAGTAACCTAGGACTTTGGCTTCTGCCCTATCATGAGTTCTCTCTATTACGACCGACGGATAGGAGTGTGATCGGATTCTAGGGTTTAGTGGTGAGACGTTGCCTCTAAGAGTGGCACCCAGCGTCCCATGGGCCCGATATTCTGGTCGATGCCCAGGATGATACGCTAGGTCTACCTGGGTTCGGACGGTGGGCATTCACATGTCCTACACCGATCGACTCTGGAAGCTCTAAGCTCTCAACGAATGCTTCCGACATTTCATCCAAGCCGTTCCCACGCGCGAGGGATCAATGTCTACGCTAGAGGTGTGAGCTGTGGCTAGGGGATCAAACTCCCGTTTTATTTCCCCTTGGCCCGACGGTCAAAGACGGTCTTTCTCCCGCCAGAGACAATAAAACACCCTGCATAACCATCTAAATCCATATATCCTATCGAATCCCTAATCCTATGGTTGTTCTAGGGAGAACCCACGAAGAGGTTTCCACCAATGTCCCAGATTAGAAAACTACTCACTAATCATTGCAAGAGATTCAATAACACAAATTTCAGCCATCAAAAAGATAATCAAGCAATAGATAACTAGAGCAGATGGTATTATAAACGCAATATTAAAGTATCAAAGCGATCAAGAAACTTACAAATGAAAATAAATTCTCAGCAGCCAAAAACCCCTAAAAACAGTTAAGAAAATGGGGATCTTGTTTTCTGGAAATCCTAGGGCTATTTATACATTCTGGCAAGATGCCAGGGAATATTCTCGCTAGAAGACAAAAATAAACGCTCATCCGATCGGTTGAAACATCAACCGATCGGGTGAGGCAGCGGTTGGAATAGGTCTTCGGCTTTGAATAACCCCACCCGATCACTGAACCGATCGGTTGAGGTCGTTGGGCTCTGGAGCTGGGGATGCTGCTGCTATAGGTGACCCAATCGGTTCAAGTCAACCGATCTGGTGGACTTTGGCACTCAAAAACAGAGAGCACTATCACACCCAACCGATCACTGAACCGATCGGTTGGGGTTTGCTCCTTCTTCGCCTCATGCTCAGGTCTGATAAGGTGCACGAACCGATCGAGTGGGTCTGTCCACCCGATCGGTTGAGGGCTGATACATGTTCTTTCTTGACGATTGGTCCTCAGGTTCTCGTGTGACACCTCCCGTTGCTCCGGGGACTCAAGATGTTAGCTTTGTATGTCCCCTACGCCAGCAAATCTTGTACAAGCACACAAACACAGCGAAAGTGAAAAGGAACTAAAAATCACAAAAAGACGGACTTAAAATAACGAAAAACGACGGGAAATCACGAAAAAGACGTGCGTGAATATATAAATATAAACGCAGTCAAAATCCCCAAGCTGAACCCTTCCTCGTCCTCGAGGAAGACGAGTGAGAATAAGAGCTCGGAGGGAAAAATAGAAAGGGAGAAACAGAAAAAGAAAAGAAAATCATAGATCACCCATCAGAGCCAACGAAAACTAACACGCCACACTAAGCATGCATGAGATAAGCATCTCACTAAACCCAGGAATATGAGTCCCTACAAGTGTCGTGGGTCCACGCGGTGAAGCGCAAGTGAGTGAGGTCGTGAGCTAGCAGACGGTGTAACTATCTAAATTATGCAATAACACTCCATATACACATACCCATGGAATGACCCAAATATCGAATCAATTCGAATTAGCGGTGAATAATAGCTCAAGCATGCATGAGAAAAGAGTAGAATAGAAACATATATGTGTCAGGGACTCTACTGTTAGGAACTAGGGAATCACCGCCCGATTGCCTAGATGATCACTAGAAAGCTCCTATGCCAAGTGTGTTCGAAAACGAAGGGGGTTGAGTAGGTGTGGAGGAGAGCACTTGGTGCAAATTCTCGCCTTCCCTTTATTCATGGTGGATAGGAGCAATATTCACAGCAGGAAATTTTTTTTTGGGTTTTGGATATTTGGATATTTTTTTTGGATTTTGGCTATACATATTCCTTTTTTTCTCTCCCCCTTTTTTCTTTTTGAATTTTCTGGATTTTTTTTGGATTTTGGCTAAATTGGGTACTCTCCTAAGTAGAAGAACGGTACACGACGAGGGGATTTACACCAAGTAAAACAAAAAAGAATTCTAATTCTAAACACTTGGGTAAAAGAAATTTTTTCACGAATCAGAGCAGAAGCAAAATGGGTTATCCTAGTCCTATTAGTAGAGTCTTGACACATGCGAATTAAAGCGTAAATATATAGATAATTCATGCATAAAGAAGCAGACAGTGGAGGCAAAATACCGCATATTCAAAATTGAAGCATGATAGTCTAAGGGTCATCTAAGGACAAGCATATAAAACAAAATCACAACGTAGAAGCACACCAACTAGCTAGTCACGACATACAACTCACACAAAAGCAAAGTGAACCCACGGAGCATAAAACGTAATAGGCCTCGGCTTCCTAGGGTTAGTGAGAATGGTTATCGTAGCTAAGCTAAGTGTGTGTGTGGTTCCGTGGCAGTTTATCATGTAGGGTCATCTCTAGGAGGGGGAGAATAAAAGGATGGAAAGAAAGAAAAAGAAAAATACGACGAAAACGACTCAAAAACGGGAAAAAGACAAGACTGACGCACAAAGTGTGACTCCCCCAAGCTGAACGTTGCATTGCCCTCAATGCACTAAGAGTAAATGCGGGGGGGGGGGGGGGGGTGGGGGGGGGGGGCAACGAAAGATGGGAGGGGAGTACGCACCGACAAATAAACAAGAAAATATGAAAAACACACAAAACGAGATATGGAAATTAAAGAAAATAAACATCCAAACCAACTATACAAACACGTACACATGACACACAAAACAAGCACACGACAAACAAATGAGACGACAACAATCACAGAAAATTGATTTCCTCCAAGCTGAGCATGACAATGCTAGAAAAAAGATATGATCAAGGTGATGCAGAACAAATGGCTAGGGGAAAATAAAAAAAAGGGAAATCAAGGTGTAGGAGAGGCAGTCTCCTCGTCCTCCTCGGAAGAGGCTGGAGGGGTGTGGGAGGGAGAGGTGATGGGCGTGCGAAGAAGTGGAGAAAGGCGTGTAGATGGTGCGGTGGTGATGTGAATGATGGGTGGCGTGTCAGTGGTAATGGGAGGTGGGAGGGATACGGCGAGTGATAAGGATTGTGTGGGTAGTGATCGCGCGCACGTCAGTCTTCTTGCGACGCGAGTAGGAGGCGGTGATAGATGTGAAGGGTGGAGGGAGTGAAGGATCAACGGTAGTGGTGGTGAAGGAGGAGATGATCGCCTAGGGGGTGATGGAGGGGGTGATGGGGGTGGAGATGGTGGTGGTGGACCGTGAATTGTAGGAACCTGCCAAAACAGAGTTAGGATCGATAAATGAAGTTGAGACTTACGCTTGCGTATGCGGCACGGTAGTCTACGAACTTCGCCTTCGGATTCACCACGACGGATCGAGTCTTCTCACGAATGGAGTAAGGCTACTAAATCCACAATCTAAATCTCTACTTTTAGATTAAGAACTTGGATAAAGGGAGAGGAAGTATTTCGGCAGAGCTTCGCTAGAATGAAAATGCATGCAAGAATGCCATGCAAAAGTGTAAGAAAATGGCTAACCCTTGGGTCTAATTTATAGCCCCCAAGGTAGTTATTTTAGGATTAATTGTTCCTTTGGAAAAATTTAACTAAGGTGTACCATCGTACATGGCATATTATAAGCTTAAGTTGTACCATATGCATGGTACAATATAAGCTTAAGATATTACCCCTTTATTAGCCATATGTCGCATGCACTTATGCACATATAATGCGACTTTCCCATCAATCTAGAGATCCTCTCCGCAAGGGAACATATTCCCTTTGCACACGACTTCGTGTACGCGACGTTCGAGGTCCGTATTCCCTCGTTCATCCCCTACAAGGGTGTACTAACGTCTTCCATATCCAACATCTCCCACTCACACTTGAGGGGATTGTAAGAGAACGTCTTTCTCTTAGTTCTTTCATCTATCATACCGAGAAATAGACCGTGCGACCGTCATGCGCGTAGAGTCTGTTGTTGTGCACTTGTTAGAGATACACAACGACCTCGAAGGTGCAAAGTTGAGTAGTTCAACGCATGCTTTACCCTAGATTATTTCTTCACATTTCTTATACTTTATATTCAACAATTGAATCCCATCTGGATCACAATTGGCTGGCCAGCTTTGAATCATTAAAGTCCAAATGTGAATATAAAATCAATCTTCCTCTTCTTGCGAACCTTCTGATCTTGACTAGACTCGCTTTTCTAACGTGCCCCGCCGAGCCGAATTATCATAGCCCATAAGTAACACGCTAAGATAGCGATCATCTCGTCAAATCTAAAGGAACCAATTGGAGTCCTTGAGGGTAAGAGTTAAGACCCATATGGCCTTTGAGTCTCACATAATAGCAAACACTATTGCTACTAACTCAGTGGTCGAAATGCATACATGGTATGAACACGTATTACAACATCGCTCCTTTCCCAGGGAGTGTATGTCTCAATGATGTTGTAAGGATGATGATCAGACACCACAATGTCTAACTTTGAGTCCCCTTTTTCTACTCAAATAATCATTTGGACTCACATCCCGCATTTAGACAGATGGGATTTCAAAAATCCTCTGAGATCTTCTGTAAGCATCCATATGATGCAGATCTTTCATGCGACCATTTTGTTTAAGTCATGACTCTAAATCATCCGTCTGATGATTTTGACTTTAAACAGGTCTCATCTCTATTCTATCCGTCTGATAGAATAAGGCGGTTGCTCATGTGAGAGAGCCAACCTCAATCTGTCCGACATACTAGAGTTCAGCTGAGATTTCAAAAATGTACACAAACATTTCTCAAGAGATTCATATGCAATGTTTGAAAAAGAACTTATTCTTTTATTAAATTTGATCTTTCTCAGACATGGGAATATATATTGGTACAACTCAGCTCTTACGCAATCCTTGGGATGATAAGTGTTTATAAAACACATTTCTGGGGATCGCTTTCGTAAGCTGATCCTCTATCATCTCATGCGTAGATATGTACCTTATGTCTACCTTCTTGGTTTTATCATAGTCTTTTGCAAATCTACAGTTCCTTTAAGATACTGCATTATCCTCTTAACCGCTTTCCAGTGTTCTTGCCCTGGGTTGGATTGGTAACGACTTACCATTCCAACGGCAAAACAGATGTCCGGTCTTGTATGCATCATAGCGTACATAAGACTATCAACTGCACTGGAATATGGAACTTTTTCCATAATTTCCTTTTCCTTTTGGTTCTTTTGGACATGATTTCAGATATAAATTATCGCATCTGCTTATAGGAGTATCAATTAGACTTGCAGTCCTACATATTAAACCGTTCTAGAACCTTCTTTATATAAGTCTCTTGTGAAAGAGAAAGAAGTTTCTTCGAACGATTCCTTGAAATTTTAATTCCAAGGACATATGTGACTTCCCTATGTCTTTCATCAAAACTGATGAAAGTCAAGCCTTGATATCCATCACAAAGCCCTTGTCATTTCTGGTTATTAAAATGTCATCTACATATAGAGACATAATAACATGCTTGCTTTTAATCCTCTTGATATATACGCAGTTATCTCCATCAAGCATGGAAAATCCATTTGATAAGACAACTTCTTGAAATCGTATATACGATTGCCTCGAGGATTATTTAAGACCATATATGGACTTACGAAGTTTACAAACCTTATGTTCGTTTCCTTCTTTTACAAACCCTGTTGGTTGTTCCATATAGATCTCCTCGTCCAATTCTCCATTGAGAAAGGCAGTCTTTACATCCATCTGATGTAATTCGAGGTTTAAGCAAGCTACCATTGCCAGAATCAGGCGAATCGAGGTAAAACGCATAACAGGTGAGAAGGTCTCTTCGTAGTCTATCCCTTCCTGTTGCGTAAAACCTTTCGCGACAAGGCGAGCTTTATATCTATCTATAGAGCCATCAGCCTTATGCTTAATCTTGAGAACCCATTTGTTCCCAACTGCTCTATGTCCTCTGGGTAAGTTAACTAAGTCCCAGACTTGGTTAACTTTCATGGATTTCAATTCCTCCGTCATCGCTTCCATCCATTTGTCTTTTGCAGGGCAAAATACGGCCTGTTTGAAAGTAGCAGGCTCGTCATCTTCTTGTAGTAAAGTCATAAAGGTTTGCGGAAATTTCAACCTCAAATCTTAGCGGAGCCAACCTTGTATGACTAATACGTCGTATTTGAGATTCTTCAAGTCCTTGTTGACTCGAATTTAGATCAATTCTAATATCACTCCCACTTGAAATGTCGTTAGAATTGCTCCCACTTGGATCATTATTCCCGTATGGAATAGGATAATCGTCATTCGTATAATCCATTGGTGAAGGTTGAAACGTATTTTCGTTTTCACCAAGAATTCTCCCACTCGAATGAGGTAATCCTTCTTGATCATAAATCTCAAATAGAGATAAGTCCTGACTTATCTCGCCCTGTCTTGGAAACTCGTTTCCCAAGAAAGTGACATCCCTCGACTCAAACTCAATTAGCCCACCATTGTCTTCCTGACTAACAAAAACATAACCTTTGGAGATTTCTGCGTATCGTTTAAAGATACATTTCCTTCCCCTTTGCCCAAGTTTGCCATATTTATGGGAGGAAATATGTGCATAGAATGCACAACCCCAAGGTTTCAAAATGTTTAAGTCAGGAGACCTTTGGTTCCACAACTCATAAGGAGTGGAGCTAACTGATTTCGAGGGTACGCGGTTTAAAATGAAAACGGCCGTCAATAATGCATCACCCCAAAAGGTGATTGGCAAGTTAGCTTGCGTCATCATTGAACAGACCATTTCCATTAAAGTCCTATTTCTCCTTTCTGCAACACCGTTTTGTTGAGGAGTATAAGGCATAGTTACCTGATGTACCATGCCTTTTTCATCACAAAGTTCCTTAAAACTTGTTGATTGATATTCACCGCCCCTATCGGTTCGCAAGACCTTAATCTTGCGATCTAATTGATTCTCCACTAAACTCATATAGTTTTTTAAAGCAAGCCAAAGCTTCACTTTTGTGGGATATCAAATAGATATGTCCGAATCGGGTGAAGTCATCAATAAAAGTGATGAAATAGGACTTTCCGCATCTTGTCTTGACATTCATCAGACCACATATGTCTGAATAGATAAGCTGTAATGGAACCTCGGCCCTTGTGCCGGCTCCAAACGGCTTGCGACAAGATTTCCCCACAAGGCAATGTTCGCAGGTCAACATTTCAACCTTTGAAACATTGGATAGAAGGCCACGTTTGGCAAATCTATCCATACGCGTTGGTCCAATATGACCAAGCCTTGTGTGCCAACAAATTATATTAGACTCATTAGTCAAAGAATTTGTCACAAGGAAATTTTCATTACATGAGGAACCACACATTGTACTTATTACAATAAATCCTTTGAAATGCAAACCCAGTACCAATAAAGGAATTATTACAAAATAGGTCCATATTACAATCATGAAGGAACCAACTACAACCAAGACCCATTAAATTGACCACAGTTTTAATATTCCTTTGAATATATGGAATGAAGAGAACATCATGAAGTAGGAGAGTGCGGCCGTTGTCCAAGACTAGCTTGCGAGTCCCAACGCCTTTCACTTCAACATGTGTGTTGTTTCCTACATTGATCCACTTCATTCCTTGGGGTATCCGGTGATACTCCACGAAGGACCGTCTGTCCCTTGTTATGTGGTCGGTGGCACCTGAATCAATTATCCCAAAATGGATTAGATTCCACAAGAAATATTGAACTAGAAACACATATGTAACTAGTATTACAAGTTACCTCATCACTTCCACTCGTACACGAACGAGCATAGTGACCGAGCTTGTTGCACTTGAAGCACTTGATCCTTTTCAATTCTTTCTTCTTGTGCCATTTCTTGTGCCCACCCTTATGTTTGGGTTCCTTGGTAGACTCAGGTTGCTTATTACGTTCATTAGAAGACTTCGAACGATCTTTACGTTTCTTTCCCCCGTGTAAGGAACTAGCAACCATGTGCACTTCTGCATTTGGCTTGGCGGCCGCAAGCCGCTCTTCCTCTAATTCGAGGTGCTTGGAAACATCGTTGAAGGTCTTGATGCTCTCATTATGAGTGAGATGCATCTTCATTTGATCCAACCCATTTGGTAGGGAACGTATTGTAGTGCCCTGGGAAGCTACTGCACATGTACTGTAGGAAGATATGTGCCCATAAGGCAATTTATCTTGATTATACGTCTTGTTCATACCGTATATGGTACGTATTATTCTAAGTATAAAACACTTGTATTAATATACTTAGATAATATCCATAGACTTAGAGTTAGGTCCTTACATATCTAGATGAGATCTCGATTATGAGTAAGTAAGAGACCGAATAGAAACGTAAGTCTAAAACGGTTCGTGATCATAGATGTGTCGAGAACTGGATATCGACACATCGGATAGATCACTGTGTCTTCGTCTTACCTTCGGGTAATGATGATCTCATAGTCATTCGACTTGCTGAAGTCGGAGACGAGACACAGGTGCTCATTGGAGAATGAGTTCACTGAACGACCAAGTTAGAGTTATTAAATGGTTAACTTTAATGATCTGTCTTTAATAACTCTAGGGTGATGATAGGTTAGTTGATCCTTAAGACCTGAAGTCATCTGTATAAACCTGTGAACGGACGGTGTAGCTTAGACCCATGATCTAGCTTCGAGGACCAGTCCTGATGAAAGATCTTAGGTTGGGTTGCACCAGAAGCTCTCTAGGTGAGTAAGTGACTAAGATGGGATTCGTCACTTCCATTAAAGGGAAGTTAGTGTTATAGGCTCAGTACGGTCTTTATGTTAATCCTCGGCCGGGGTACGTTGCAAGTAGTACAACGTGTATACAATAAAGACCGCCGTATACTGACCAATGTTGTCTGATAGGGTTGACAGTAAACCATACCCTAGGCCAACAATAAACACAGTCTTGACGAAGGGATTTTAGCTAACGGAATTCATCACTGACACAGCCAATGCAAACCCTATGATACTTTTGTCAAAGGGTCGATCACGTTATGATGACTCTGAAACAGGGACGACAGCTACTGCTCGTAGTGACCGTCGTCTAGGGGTTTCGAGCCCCAACCTGTAGTAAGGTCAGGCTGTAGGGTCTCACACCGAGTAGTATTCGTGTCTTAGTAATAGGAATATAGAATAGAGAGAAATATCATTTGATGATATTCACAAGCTGAGTTGTGAAAGTTAGTCGCATTAGCAATAGGGACACAACGTTGCATTAGATGCTAACTTTGACTAAACGTGTTGTAAATTAGTTACAACGAATTTAGTAGGAACAAACTTGTTGGAAAGGGTTACCTGGATGACGGGATCGTCCCGGTCTAAACACAGGTTCAAACCGCGTCCAAATCGGAGCTCAAACGAGCCCAGAAACGCAGAAAGAGTTCAAGGGGAAGTGGGTTAGACCCACTGGGCCAAAAGGCCCATGTGCAAAGGCAAACGGGCGTGACCCGCTGCAGCAGCGGGCATGGCCCGCTGTGTGCAGCGGGCGGGCACCCGCTGCACAGCGGGCGTGGCCCGCTGCACAGCGGGCCAGCGCCCGCTGCAAGCGGGCGCGGCCCGCTGCCACAGCGGGCCAGCGCCCGCAGCGGGCCAGCGCCCGCTGCAGCAGCGGGCGCCCGCCCGCTGCAGCAGCGGGCGGGCGGCCCGCCCTTGCCCCCCTTGGGCAGGCGCGCCCGCTAAGTCTAGCGGGCGCGCCCGCAACTTAAGTCAAATTAGGTTTTTTGAAAACCCAAATGACGGCTACGAATTTTGTGAAAATTGCTAAACTTTGAGCAATTGTTTGAGGGGTCAAACGAAGTCGAAATTCGTCACTGTCAGTTCCTACGCGTTCACCATTCCAAGCTTTTCTGATTGATAGCTTGTTTGGTGTCTGAAGTTTAGTATGTGAGGAGAATTAATTTGTTAAAGTTTGACTTTGTGAAAGGCTAACTTTAAAATTGAAATTAAGCCAAATGACTTAATTCAATTTTTCCTCTTCATGTGGATTGTCCCACATTGCCCGCAACAAGAGGGTGAGTGCTCACTCCCTATATAAATAGGGGTGCACTCTCCTCGTTGAAAAACACACACCAGTCAACGATCGAGTAGCTCCAGAATTTTAGAGCAGGCTCGATCGGCGACTAAATCTCTCTCTCTAATTTTCCTATTCTCCGGAGTAGTCCTAGCACGACTACGAAGGGGGTTTGGATCTGATCCGGACGTCTAAGACGCGGGTTCTTCTCAAGTGAAACTTTCTACCGCGTGTGATCGGCTCGGAGGCGAAAGCGGCTCGGGCGGATCGGTGCGAGGGTGCGAGGCGGCTCAGGGAGATCGGGTCAACGCGGCTCGGCTACGAGGAGCTTCTCAAGACGGTGCAGTACATCTTGCCTGCTCCAGGGCCAAGATTCCGGGTATGTGGTTAAGCGTTTTTTAGCGTAATTTTTAATTAGTCGCTTAGTGTAGATCCTTCTTGGGGTGGTCAGACCCACTCCAAGTCGGCATAGATCGGGCTAGGTTCTGGCTCCCCAGAGCCTAGCTAAATAGTTTAGCTAGTGTAGAAATACGATTTCTGTTTTTCCGCTGCGCTTTTGTGCCTCCGTGGTCCGTCCGACTTAGGACGGATACGGATCCGAGCTCTGGGGGTCCGCCAAAACCCCAACATGTACTAGAGGGGGGTGAATAGTACTTTTAAATAATAAGGAGTGTTATTCCTAATTATCGTGCAATTAACAAACAACGATGCAGAATAACTACAATCAAGAAATAATGCAAACGCAAACACAATGGTTTAATGTGTTCGGATCCACCCAAGTCTTCCCGACTTGTTCCCGGTGATCCTACGTCCCAACCACCCGGATCCCTTCCGGATACTTGAGTTAGAAACCCTAACTCAAGATTTCCAATATGACCACTTGCGAAAACCTCACAAGTGCAAACGACCTACAATCGATGACCGTGACTCCCACAACCCGGGATCACGCAAAACCTCTCACAACCGAGAGTATACAATTCAAATATAACTGAAATGAAATGCTTACCAATAAAATACCTATGCCTTGAGATTTCTTACCAAATTAGGGCAAAGAGGATTTTGATGGAGGAAGAGTCACCAAACCCTAGCTTCAAGAAGATGACCAGCAATGGAAGCCTAGGGATGAGATGGATGACCTAGAATCAAGCCCTTGGCTTGGAAGGCTCACAATCAATGAATCTCTCTTGAGGAATAAGAGTGAGGGAGAGATTCTTGAGAATGGGAGAGCTTGAAGATGAGAGTTGAAAGCTTCTCTTTGAATCAATAGAACTCTAAAATAGCAGCCTTGGATCCTATGAAATAACCCCTTCAGGTATTTAAAGGATCAAGAGAAAAGAGAGAGAGAAACGTCGCTTTCAAAACTCCAACGGATCTAAATCTGAAGCAGACTAGTCGGTCTAAGAAGGATCACTGACCGACTAGTTCATCAACTAGTCGGTCGGTGATTCAACATGGACCGACTAACAGCTCGACAGCCAAAAGAGTGATTTCCAGGCAACATGAGCTAGTCGGTCTAAGAAGACTTGCCAACCGACTAGTTTTCCAACTAGTCGGTCGGTGAGTGTTCTTTGACCGACTAAGAGTGAAATGTACGAAGCTGAATACAAGTTACACTAGTCGGTCTAAGAACAAATGCTGACCGACTAGTTTCACAACTAGTCGGTCGATGAATGTTCTTGGACCGACTAACTGTAAACAGTAACTCAGGCTGTACAGAGGCAAGCTCAACTAGTCGGTCTGAGAAGGATTCCTAACCGACTAGATCGTCATCTAGTCGGTCAGTGAACCTTCTTTGACCGACTAATTGATCGATATGGCTGAGCAGAAATGAGTTAGGACATCTAGTCGGTTCATGAAGAGTTGCCGACCGACTAGATCGTCATCTAGTCGGTTGGTGACTCTACTTGAACCAACTAAGATGCACTAGAAGCCGAGGGAAGAAGCGATAGGCTTTGGGAAAGTTTCTAATGGCTTCTAAGATAATCCTAGCTCTAAGATATGAGCGACATGTAAGAATTACTCAAGGCTTAACATTCTATAAATCGAAGCTAAAAGACTATGAATAAAACCTTAAGGAACGGTCTTCGAAAGCTTCGATCAAATCTTCATGACTTCCAAAAAGGTCCAAAAGCTTCAACGAAGCTTTAGGCATTGAATACGAGCTTTGAGAAGTCTTAAGATGTCGCTTTGAGTGTTCTCGTGAATTTGGCGACGATCTCCATAACTGCGCTCACAAATTGTTAGTTCATGATATATTTATGTTTGCTCATCATCCAAAACCAAATCCGGGGAGTCCAATACTCAACATTCTCCCCCTTTTTGGTGATGACAAACCAACATAAATAATAATCAAAAATAATGAACTAAATGGAATATACTTACTCCCCCTGCATTGATGACACATTAGTTCCATATGAAATAATAAGCACATACATCAAGCAGACGAGGAAAGTAAAAATTCAAATCCAATATTTGATATCTTAACTCCCCCTGAATCTAACATATCAAATTAGATTCATGGTAAATTATCATTTAGCACATGCCATTATTATGCCATTATTATATCTCTCCCCCTTTGGCATAATCCAAAAAGAGCGGGAGGAAGCCAATGACAATAAATCATGTCCAAATAATTCATTAAGCATGGGAGTCAAAGAATACGACCACGTTTCATATGACACCAAAATAAAATTCGAATAAAATCAAAGCGTGTCAATGAGACCATAGTCGAAAATCGAAAACTTAAATCATCAAAATATCAAATGTAAATTCACTTATTGATGAAATGAATTTACTCTCCAATATCAACATTTATAGCTATTTTAGTGCATGGAAAACAATTCTATGTTTTCATACAACTAAAGCTATTGAAACAAAATAAATCGTCGAGCGACGAAATCAATATCAGAGACATACATAAAATGTGCACAAAGGAATGATCCATCAGAAGAGTGGTGCACATCATAGAATATCAAATGTCACAATATCGATCGAAAAAGAACATAAAGTAAAAGCACATCAAAACTAAGTGAAGTGTGCGATGAGAAGTGACAAGGTGATAAAAGTAATACGAAAATCATCATAATAACTTTTAAAAACATGTCATGCCAAAAATAGATATGAATTTCAAAGCATTTATGGCATTCACAATTTTATCATGCTAGGAGAAACAAAATGATACCAATGTAAAGACATAGATTCTAACCAAGCATGCATTCAACCCTCATGGATACCAAATGTAATATCATACTTACAACATTAAGCTCCCCTACATTGGTGCATTACCTAAGCACCATTAACTCCGTTTGAATGAAAGTCTTCGCAAATCGAGGAGTTGGTAGGGTTGGTATCCCACGGTGGATTGAACCTAGAAAACTTCATTTTGGTATCCGAAAATCCTTTTGGATCCAATGGGTTAGACAACAAATTTGAAATACGGAAAAAAATAAAAATTATTGTAACCCATAAATTAACATAATCAAAATCAATTTTATAAACATATGCCTTGGTACCCATAACATGATCATAAACTCATGGTACCAAGCAATGAAGGGTTAAAGAAACTAACCCTTCGGAAACCAAGTCCAAGAGGAACTTGACTTTCCAACATAATCATTATTCAAAATAACATCATTAATATAGGATTGCACATAAACATTCATATCATGATTGCTAGTGTTCTTGGGACCCCAAATACTGTACATTTTGGGAATCCTCTTTCTATTGGTTGCATGCACAAAAGGTTGATTTCTATGTGGTGCATGTGGCCTAGTGATCACTCCTTATTTTACACTTTTTTACCGCATGTTTGCATGCCATTTAGATCGCCCAAATCATGTTTTTCACGATATATCGACGATGTTGCGATGCTTTTCACGATTTGTTGTTTTTGTCGCATTTCAGGTGATTTGGCGCGATTTGGAGTGATCTCGAGATACACCTACTCCAGACGGTCACCGATGACCTCCCCGAGGGGTATTTTGCTGCCTCCCCGAGGGGTATTTTGCTGCTGGAGAGGAGCGGAAGAAGAACGGACGTCACAGGAACGACGAGGAGGCCAAAATAAGCAATCTGGGCATTTTTTGTGTCCCACTCGGCCGAGTGGAGGAGCCACTCGGCCGACCAGCGAGACACCGCTCGACCGACCTGATCAGACACGATTCCTATGTGCACTCGGCCGAGCGACGGAGACCACATCGGCCGAGTGACGAGACCCCATCCGCCCGAGTGGCGCCCAGACGAAGCCCTTCAAAAATCGCCAAGTTACTGTTTTTCGGCTGCCTGAGCTTTAGAAGATCCACTCGGCCGAGTGGATAATCCCGTCCGCCCGAGTACCATGAAGCCGTCGGCCGAGTGAAGACAACTCACTCGGCCGAGCCGCCCCTGAAGTGAAGACCCCTGAAGATCGATACTTACTGGAAAATTACAGGGTTTTCACTCGGCCGAGCGACTTTTGTCACTCGGCCGAGTGCGACGCGCTGCCTGTAGCGAAAATTGCGGAAAACAAGCTGCGCAGGGGTATTTTGGTCACAGTTTTTGGACGATTTTGGGGGCTATTTAACCCCTGTTTTTCCCCTAGTTTTGAGAGCCTCTCTATTAGATTTTTTGCAGCTTTTTAGATTAGTTTTTTAGCTTTATTCTTGTGATTGGAGAGGAGACAAAATTGGATTTTTGTTAGATTAATTGAAGAACTCCATTGGTTTGCTTTTCTCTTCTCTAAAAATTCTATTTTTTATTGCATATCTCAATATTGTGATGAATTCTATTGCTTATTTCATTGATTATTTTTGTGATCTTGCTATGAATTGTGAGTAGTCGCCACGTCTTGGGGCGTGGGGATGAACCCTACAAGCCCTATTTCATGATTGTGATGAATTGGTAGGAATTTTGCTAGAATTGCTATTAGAGATTAGATTGGGATCAATTTACTACGGATGGCTAGGAATTCACATCGATTGGGATTTGCAAGAGATTGGATCCCAATTCGATAGGAAACCCTAGAAATCCGAATTGGGTTGGAGTCGAATTTCCGTAGTATCGGTTTGCAAGAGATTGGACCGATACTAGGATTTCCGGTTCCAATTCCGGGCCAATACCCGTTTGCAAGAGATTGGACGGGTAGGAACTATCCCAAACTAGGTCGCGGGCCGAGTTTGCAAGAGATTGGGCTCGGTGCGTGATTGAACGATGATGTTGATCCTAATGCTAGCTTCTCTAGGCTAGGGTTTGCAAGAGATTGGACCCGAGCCTAGGATAGCTATAGACCGGTAACAGCGCGAGAGCGTGAGCTTGGTTCTACATTCAGTTGCAACTAGTTCATCCAAAATCTTATTCTAGCAACTTTGATACCAATGAACCACTTTTACGGAATATGGTGAGTAGCGGGAATTCCCCATTCCCTAGACGTTCTTTATTTGATTTGATATTTCTATACTTTGTCTGACGGTTGTGACAGGATCGCCAAAGGCAAATCTCTCTTCTTAAATAGCCAGGTTGATCGGAACAAGCACGGTCATTCGTCCTCCCTGTGTTCGATAACCCGCTCGCTGCTACACCGTGCACTTGCGGTAAAACTACAACCGTTCTTTTGGGTTACGTCCCGGAGCGATCAAGTTTTTGGCGCCGTTGCCGGGGAGGCGATTGCGTTTGATTTATTCACCCAAGCTATTTCTTTTATTTATTATTATTCTTATTATTTCTATTTCTTTATTTCTACCTAACCCTTCCACGATACTAATCATTTCTTTGAAACTCTGTTTTCCCTGTGCATTACACGAGATCTACGGCGGACCCTGAAGCTATATTATTTGATCCCGAGATCGAACGTACCGCGCGGAGACTTAGAGCGGAAAGGAGACAAAATCCGGAAGGGCGGTTTATGACCAACCCGGAAACTGTGGACCAATTAGCGGCAAGGATGGCG
The DNA here is from genome assembly GCA_030789695.1 of Scilla litardierei. Taxonomy (NCBI): domain Eukaryota; kingdom Viridiplantae; phylum Streptophyta; class Magnoliopsida; order Asparagales; family Asparagaceae; genus Scilla; species Scilla litardierei. The sequence goes on from CM061133.1 coordinate 39,693,852, forward strand.
AGGATAATTTCTATTCGAGATAGGCTTCGGCCTAAGACCTCTTCTACGACCTCATCCATTGCCGTGCCGGAGTTGGCGGCCGACAAGAACTTCGAGCTAGAGACTGGACTAGTGGTTCTGATGCAGCAGGATCCATTCCATGGAAATGCCCATGAGAATCCTCACTACCACATCCAATTATTCTTGTCGAAGTGCGCCACATTTCAGATGCCAGGGGTCTCCATCGATGCCATCAGACTGCGTCTCTTCCCCTTCACGCTAAAGGACAATGCACTCTATTGGTTGAGGACGCAGGCTGATGGAGTCTTCACCTCTTGGGACGAGTTGGCAAGTGCATTCATTGACAAGTTCTATCCGCCATCCAAGACGGTGAAGATCCGGAGCGCTCTCATGTCCTTTAAGCAAGGACCCCAAGAGACGCTCTATGAGGCTTGGGAGCGTTTTAAGGATCTGCAGCACCAATGCCCGCACCATAGCATAGAAGATTGGGAGCTAGTTCATAGCTTCTACAACGGTCTCCAACCGGGGACCAAACAAATTATTGATGCCGCGGCGAATGGTGCTATCTTGTCAAAGACTCTCGAGGAAGCTACGGCCCTAATTGAGGAGATGGCCTCAAACAACCAACAATGGGGCGATGAGCGAGGACACTCTACGTCCTCCTTAAAGCCAACTAGTATCTATGAGGCGAAGGCCGTAGCGGAGCTTACGAGCAAGTTTGATTCTCTCCACAAGGTAGTGGAGAGACTGGAGAAGTTTATCACGGAGCCCCAAGAAACCCCTTCCACCTCCGCTCCAACGAACCAAATGAGTGATTGGCAAGACCAATCTCAAGCCATGTATGTGGGAGGAGAGCAAGGAGAAGGATCCTTGGAGCAAGTACAATATGTCGCGGGGAACCAAGGATATTGGGCCAATCCGGCCACAAGAAATCATCCCGGATTCTCTTACGCCAACAATGAAGGAGCTTTGAACCTGCCACAACAACCACCTCAACAAGCTCGACCACCACCACCCCAACAACAACACTATCCGCCGAGGGGGCCTCCTCAACAAAATTTCCAACCGAAGCAACAAGTTCCACCATATAGGCCGCCCGGATACAACCAAGGGTGGAGGAATCAAAATCAAAACCCTCCACAAGCTCAACAACGATCCGACTTCGAAGCTAGAGTGGAGGCGTTTATGGTCGAGCAAAATAAGGTCAATGCTACCTTGAAGGCGGGGCAAGACTTCCTTAATACCGTTGTGGCTCAAATATCGGAGCAATTGGCGTTGCTCAATCAGAACACTCAACGATTGCCGGCGCAACCCGAGCAAAACCCACGGGGCAACACCGGCCACATCAATGCCGTAGTTGCCGTTACTACTAGAGGCGGGAAGGATACCACCCCCGCCATGATTCCTACCGAGGAGCCCGTGGAGGAAAGCTTGGAGCCAATTGAGCCGGTAGTTGAAGTTGATAAGGAGAAAGAGCCACAAGAAAAGAAGAAATCTAGAGCGGAGCAATTGATTGAGGAAAGGCGCTTCATGCCACCGGTCCCATTTCCCCAAAGGCTTGCTAGAGCGAAAATGGAGAAAAGGCTAGCGAAGTTTCTCGAGTATCTTAGAGGAGTTAGCCTCAACATCCCCTTCCTCGACGCCATCGTGGAGATCCCCACATATGCTAAATTCTTAAAGGATTTGATTTCGGGGAGAAAGAGGAAGGAGAAGATCATGCTTGCAGAGGAGGGCTCTTGGTTCACCAAGAGAGAGAAGGAGCCGGCCAAATTTAAAGACCCGGGGAGTTTTCGGATTCCTTGCACCTTGGGCGGCGTCCCTCTTCAAAAGGCGTTGGTTGATCTAGGGGCTAGTGTGAGCCTCATGCCTCTCTCCATGTTCTTAAGGCTAAACACCGGGACGAAGTTGAAACCTACCGACATACGGATACAATTGGCCGATGGGCGAATAACAAGGCCGGTAGGGATAGCCGAAGACATCCCGCTACAATTCCCGGGGGGAATATGCTTGCCATGTGACTTCGTGATCATGGACGTTAAGGAGGAGGGAGATACTTCATTGATACTTGGACGCTCGTTCCTCGCCACCGCCGGAGTGATTGTCGACGTGCAAGAAGGTACCCTAACTTTGAATGTCGGCAACATCGAGGTGGAGCTTCACATTCCTAAGGCTATGAAACACATGCCTTACCACGAGGAACTTGACTACATGGACCTCCTTGATGAGGTGATAGAAGAGGCGATCCCCCACTCGATTGGCGCTCTTTTCGATGAGGATTTTGATGAAGGCCCGGATTTAGGCCAAGATGAGAAGATAGATGATTCCCCCGACCTCTCCGCTGAAAATGATGAAGGCGACGCTGACGTCGCAAGGATTCGAGAGCTCTGCAAGCTCTCGAAACAAAAGTCTCCAAAGAAAGCTCCGCCGCTACGAAAATCGGCGTCACCGGTGAAGCCGTTGACCGGAGCAAACGCTAGCTTGGGGGAGCCTCCCCCCAACACTATTCGAGACAAGAGACCACCGCGGGAGAACACGTCGCCGCAACTTCCCAATCCAAGCGTTCTCCCCGGAAAGTTTGATGGGTGCATCTCATATGCACCAAACATCCCGCATTAATTGAAAATCATAGGGGGTCGAGTTCACGACCTTAAACGAGCGCTTGTCGGGAGGCAACCCGACGGTTATTGCTTTATTATTACTTTTTCTTTATTTTTGTTTTAGAAATTTTTAGTGTTTTGAGTCGTTCGCCCAAAAAAATTTTGTGATAACGGGTCCTATTTTTCTTGACAGGAGAGGAGATAGGTAAATCCATAATAAGGAGGATGAACGAGACGACGAGGAGCGCCCCAGGAAGACGCTCGATGCTTATGAGTAAGATGAAATCGACTGGAGGAAGAAAGACGGAGTTTAGAGCCCAAACGAAGACAAACAGCAGAACACAAGGCTTACTCGGCCGAGTATACTAGTCACTCGGCCGAGTACACAAGTTCGTCCGGCCGAGCCGCTCACGAACGAGGGAAGTCTGCTGTACCCAACTCTCTGTTTATTTTCCTGATTTCAGTATAAAAGCTACTCGGCCGAGTATATATTTCCACTCGGCCGAGTAAAACGGATACGCTCCTAGGGCGAGTCTTGCCGAGTAGCTTGAGCCACTCGGCCGAATGGACTTACTCCACTCGGCCGAGGCTGGCAAAGCCACTCAGCCGAAGCGTAAGCGGGGAGGATTTTCCATTGATCCCACTCGGCCGAGTGACATAGTCACTCGGCCGAGTCGTAACTTTTATTATATAAGGGGCTGCGGGGCGGCACAATTTTCGAAACGAAAAAAATTCCCAAACCGTGCGACCCCTCAGCTCCCCTCGCCCGCTCGCCTCGCACACAGCCCCCACTCGCCCGACCGGCCACCTCGCGCCGCCGCTCGGCCAGCCACCGCCGGTCGACCACCCGCCGTGACTCGCCCGAGTCGCCGCCGTCGGCCGCCGCCGTCGGCCGCCGCTCCGATCATCTCCGGTATCGCCTATTTCGCCCTATTTCTCCTCTTTTTGTGTATTTTTAGAGGATCCATGTGTTAAACGACCCCCAAACCCTAATCAATTCCTATATCTATCTATTATACCCCTAATGCCCCATACATTTTGAATATTACCCGCTGATATCGCCATTTCATGCGCAGGTTGTTTTTGGAGCTTAGGGGAGCTCAGGGGAGCTTCTACGGACTGATTTGGGCTTCGCGGAGGCGCTCTCTTCGCACGCTTCCATTGCTGAGCACTCGCGGCGTGTCTGGGTATACTCCTTCCACTCTTTTGCACACGCCGCACTTTTTACACTTTTCGGCGCGCGCTCGGGGCCGATATGCCGCCCCGGACACGGCCGCGGTCGAAGAGAGCTTCCGCCAAGAGGAAGCGGTCGGATGATGCCGGCCCCTCCCACGAGTTGGAGGACTCTCCTCCACCTTCTCCCACACACCCCATCCACCTAGCACAGCCTGCAGGCCCCGCACACCCCGCACAGCCTGCAACGCCCACACAGCCCGCACAGCCCGCACAGCCACTCCCCGCCGCTCCACAGCCACCACCTCCGGCTCCACTGGTCGGGCCGCTCGGGATTACGTTCCGAGACGACGCACACCGTGCCGTCTTCGAGCGTATCTCCCAGCGCTCGATCGTACCCTCCAGGTTTGCACACCTCGCTGACCTAGGACGCCTGGGGGTACTAGAGGGGATGCTCACGTTGTACGACAATGTGGGCTGGCGAGATTTCTTCCAGGTGTCGGCGGACACGTTCACCCGCCCGACACTTGAGATTCTTAGTTCGATCGCCCGGACCGACGAGGGATGCTCGTTTCGGTTCATGGACCGGGAGTGCCAGGTCACTCTCGATATGATGAGAGCATTCTTCTCATGGCCCGCTGTCCCCGGAGCCGATCGCGGTTACGGTCCCACCCATATCCCCCCACCTTCCTTTGACGCCGGTGCCTTCTGGGCCCGAATTACAGGTCTTCACGCTGCCTTTGACCCTAGTAGGGCCAAGGCCTCGGCCATTGTCCATCCCTGCCTCCGCATTGCTCAGCGCCTTATGGCGACGACCTTTTTGGCCAGATATGAGCCGGGCACGATGTCTACGCTGGAGCTTTACATGCTCTACGCGATGACACGTCCCAGAGCTCTATCTAGGGATGGCGATGAGCTGGTCCCCGCCGTCGTGATTGATGTCGCGGCTTGGTTTTTGGACCGCATCATTGTATCGGTGGGCGCTCGCTCACCGATATGCTGTGGCGGCCTGATCACCTTGCTTGCCCTTATGACCGGCGAGGACTTCCCTGACGACCTGCGACGAGTGCCGGGCCCCACTTCTTTGTCGATCGATGTTATGGCCCGGATGAAGATGATTCGTCCGCACGGTGAGCGTCACTGGGTCTGGTTGCACGGCCCTTACGGGGTCGATTACATGATTCTTTCGAGCCCAGCTCGGACTCAGATTGCACCAGCCCACGTCGACTGGCTCCCTGCGATGGATATCCTCATCCCAGCTGCTTACGTGCTCGAGGCTGAGGAGGCCGAGCAGGCCCACGCTGCCCCCGCAGACCCTGTAGCCCCTGCCGAGCCTGCCGCCCTTGTTGACCCTGTGGCCCCTCAGCCTATCCCTGATGTTTCCGCTGCTCCTGACACCTCTGTCCCCACCTCTGTCGGTGTCGGGAGTACCTTAGCTGAGCCCACCTCCACCACCCCCGCGGCTGTCACCACCCCCACTGGCCCTCTGTCTGCTGAGCCTGTTTCTTTTGCACCACCCGAGCGCCCGCCGACCGTAGTTGAGTGCGGAGAGCCCTCTGTCCCCACTGCTGCTGTATTTTTCGAGAGTGTCGTGGCGTCTGTCCACACTTCTGTGCCACTGACCTCTCTGGCCGCCTCGCTGCCACTTTTGCATTCTTCTTTCGTTGCTGCTGCCTCCACTTCTCACCAGCCGGTGCCCCGGCCTCACACTGCGGCCAGGCCCACATTTGCGAGCGCAGCACCTTTCGTTCCCTTCCCCGCTGAGCCAGTCACATACGCGACCCGAGTACGCCAGCCCCACCCTGCACAGCCCCGACAGGTGCGTCCCTCTGCACCACCTCCCCCCGACACTGTACTTCAGAGCATTCGTGCTCTAGAGGGGGCGGTGAGTGGCCTCAGAGGCGACCTTAGGACCCTGTCCTCCACCGTCTCTGCGATGGCTGACCACTTTGACCTGATCCCCCAGATTCACTACTGTCTTACCCAGGTCCTGGAGCGTCTCCCGCGCGTACCCCCACCCACCCAGCAGGTTCCCACCCACACTCCCACACACACTAGGCCTGCTTCCACTTCCACACCCACACCCGCTCAGCGGCCTGTCCAGCCACCACCACCACTTCCGCCTCAGGACGGAGACGGCGCATCACCACCTTCTTAGGCACCCTTGATGCCATCGATTATTCCTGCCGTTGTGCTGCCCGTTTCTACTGGGTCCTGTTGCACTTTTGCCCACCCCCATCCCCTCACTTATTTTGGGATTCTCATGTCGACCATATATTTATATATCTTTTCTGGGAGAGAGGGAGCGTTTTTGGTGACACTCTTATATATCTGTATCACTCCTATCTGTGCATGCATCATGTCCGCATCATATTTTCATTTCTTTATCTTTCTTTTTATTTTCATTTTTCTTTTCATCATGCATGCATCCTCACTTGCCCCTCACTTTACTTGTCTCTCGGTGTGCCACACTTCGCACATTGAGGACACTGTGCCATTTAGCTTGGGGGAGTGAGTTCTTACGTTCTTTTTCGATTTGCCACCTTTATTTTTAGTTTTTCACGCCATTTTTCGCTTTTGCACTCACTTTTCATCATTTTTCTTTTATTTTGCCATGCATCATGTTTTTCTTATTTTTCTGTGTGCAGCATTATAAATAGTTCTATTTTCCCTTTATCTTTCTTTCTTTTTCATCTCATGATGGAGATGACTTTTCTGTGATGATGATGACGTGGAGTTAGCTTATTCTATATGCATGCTATATTTGTCATGTCTTAGATTTTATTTCTGATATCATATGCTATGACTTGCCTTGCATCTAGAGATAGTAACCCACACTTTTTCCACATGAAAATGGATGAAATTTTACTATTAGCTGAGTCTGAATATTCATATGTATGCTATCACAGAAAACACACCAAGATTCACGCATTGAATGCCTATGTCTGGAGTACTGATTTGTTTTGCTATATCACTTCTATATGCATGAACTGTACACTTCACTTCAGGATGATTGAATGATGTTAGCTATGATAAATTTGGATTAGTTAGCTTTTTTGTGATCGAAACTGAGTAGATTAGATTACCCTGCTGAAGTTGTCGTGCATGTCTTATAGAGTGAACCGAGTGATATATTTATTTCTTTCTCCACAAATCTTGAACATCATTTCTCTACTTTTAAAATCATTGGTGAATCTCCCCTTAGCGATTCTATTATATGGCATTTCCCCCGCTATTAATTCCTAGCTCCAAATTTCTTATTCAAAAAAAAGAGAAAATATTCTTGTATATCATTATCTCTCTTTGAGTTGGGATCGTTGTGTATATATGCTTTTGCATCAAAAAAAAAAGAAAAAAGAAAAAAAAACAAACAAAAAGAAAAAAAAAGAAAAGAGGAAAAATCCTCAATAAAAGATCCCATCTCACTTACTTTCTTTCTCTTCTCTTTTCATTGCCTTTGGAGCTTTATAGGAATGGGGATGTAAATATTTTTTTATGCCATCACGCTTATGGATAAGCTTGGGGGAGGGGATCCATTGATGTGTGAGAGAGTGACTACTTGACGTTGCACGACAACCTAGGTTAAGTAATATTCTATACTCGGTGAGATTATTTCTAGCTTTACGAAATCCAGAAATCTAAGCCTAGCAATCATTTCATAAAATCCATACTTTTCTATTCTCTCTATTCTATAGTGTGATACTCTTATACTCCTGATAGAAAGCATTCAATTGAAAAGTGTGTGATCTGTGATTTGTATACCGCTTTAAATGATTCAGACGATGTTAATTTTAAAATTATTCCGTTTTTCATGATTATATCGTTGTTCGTGGGTTTTCTATTTCTATTTGCACTATTATACTATGATATCAAAATAAAACTCTTTGACATGTGTTTTTCATTCAGTGCATGCTATACGAGTAAGCGGAACCCACGTCCTGAGGAAATGATCTAGCAGCCTACCTCTTCGCTTCTTTCTTTCTTCTTTATTTTTATTTCGTTTTTTCATTCTTCTCCGTTTTTCATTCTTCATTTTTCTTCGCCGTTTTCGTTTTCCGAATCCACCGGGTTCACCTTTTACTTATCTTCCTCGAGGACGAGTAAGAGGTAAGCTTGGGGGATTTTGATCACTCCTTATTGGCCTTATTGGCCTTGACCGGCCATGGCCCTTTGGCCATGGCCGGTCCCCCCCCTTTCATGGGGTGGCCGCATACCCCCGCCGGAGGGGGTTGCCGTGGTGGTTATTGGCCGTAGCCAACCCCCTCTGCATGGGGAGGGGGGGGGGGTGCATGGCCTTCATAGCCCATTTGGCCATGGTGCACATGCACCAAATTTCATCTTCCCCGATGGAAATAACTACCACCTTCTTCTCAGGTGAAGCACCCGTTAGTCGAGGAAGTAGTTGTCCTCCAATGACCGTATGCCAAAAAATGACCCTCTTCAAAAATTCGTAAACTACGCGCTCCACATGAAGAGAGCACCCATTCCCTATGAATGGAGACTCAGCATCCATGAAGAGAGAGAGTTTGACGATATGAACGGTCGGTTCTTCCCGTCACGGAGAGTTCCTGCCATATCCATAATGACAGAAGACCCTAACGTGAAAAGAACAACCGCTGCGTTCTCTCCGTCACAAAGCGTTCCTACCATATCCATAATGGTAGGATACTCATTCGTGAAAAAGACAACGACTCGTTCATAGTTTCGAAGGGGCGACGGTTTGACCGGAGCGAATCCTTATGGCTCTGATACCAATGTAGGAACCTGCCAAAACAGAGTTAGGATCGATAAATGAAGTTGACACTTACGCTTGCGTATGCGGCACGGTAGTCTACGAACTTCGCCTTCGGATTCGCCACGACGGATCGAGTCTTCTCACGAACGGAGTAAGGCTACTAAATCCACAATCTAAATCTCTACTTTTAGATTAAGAACTTGGATAAAGGGAGAGGAAGTATTTCGGCAGAGCTTCGCTAGAATGAAAATGCATGCAAGAATGCCATGCAAAAGTGTAAGAAAATGGCTAACCCTTGGGTCTTATTTATAGCCCCCAAGGTAGTTATTTTAGGAGTAATTGTTCCTTTGGAACAATTTAACTAAGGTGTACCATCGTACATGGCATATTATAAGCTTAAGTTGTACCATATGCATGGTACAATATAAGCTTAAGATATTACCCCTTTATTAGCCATATGTCGCATGCACTTATGCACATATAATGCGACTTTCCCATCAATCTAGAGATCCTCTCCGCAAGGGAACATATTCCCTTTGCACACGACTTCGTGTACGCGACGTTCGAGGTCCGTATTCCCTCGTTCATCCCCTACAAGGGTGTACTAACGTCTTCCATATCCAACATGAATGTGTGTAAGAAGGCGAAGAATGACGTCGACGTTTCGCTCGAGAGCGAGGAAACGGGGATGTGATAAGAAGGAAGTGGATGGATCCGAGGAGGTTGAGGAGGATACACCAGCGTGTAGAGCATCATCTTGGCCTCAAAAGCGAGGTGAGCAGAGGTGGCCCGACGTACAACAGCAGTGGTGCCAGCGGTAGTGGTCATGTCGGCACCAGAGGCTAGGCCAAAGAGGACCGTAGTAAGGGCCTCAGAAGAAACGGGGATATCAGACGGGGTGGTGACACTAGGTCCAGCCCTGTGGTCCTCTCTGAACGCTGGGATGTCCTACTCACCCAAGTGGACGACAGGGAAAGGTGGTCCGGGAGCGTCAGGGAGAGGAAACTGAAGGTGTAATCCCCCTACAAACTCAGGATTTGGAAGAAACGACCAATCTACCTCAAAGTGAATGGACATGCGGCCCAGGTTTGTTAGAATGGTTTATGGTGCAGAGGGGTGGCCGTAATAGAAAGAAAACCGATCGTTGCCTTGTGGCCGGATCATATGTGTGTGCCTCAGGACATCGAGGTCAAGATATGTGGATCCTTGGGCACAGGGCAAATTAGGGGGAATCACGATGTTGAAGGGAGGGTGTAAGGCTATGAGAGTGATGAGGCCGTAGCAGCAATATTTACCCTTGTTTGCGCGGCTAATATCAAGTAGCTTTTGAATTAGCCACGCAGTGGCGTTTATGCATACACACGAGGCCTCGAAGGTAATCCCGTCAACATCGGGAATGAAATCGAATGTCATCGCCCAAAGGGTGAAAAGATCGGGGATGGTCACAGTACCGGACTCATCCCGCGGAAAGAAAGTGCTAGAGATTATACAGTGGGAGAGACGGAAGACCGGGTGGATGATGGAAGAGGCCTTGGCCTTGCCTCTAGGAAAATGATCGTTCAAAGTGAGGCGTCCCCAAAAGTGGTCGACATCGAAGTCGGCATGCAATTCATTGGGGAGGATGCTGCCTTCTAGATTGGGGAAACGGAAAATGTTGTTGATTGTGGTCACATGAGCAAGAAAGTTTCGGTTTCGAAGGCGAAAATCGATAATTGACCCCGCCTCAGTTTTGATGGTGGAGAGAAATTCTAGTGTGAGAGCGGGATAGGATGGGTCATGGGAGTACAGGAAACTAAGCCAACCTAAATTTGCAAATAGGTATTCGACTCGGGAGAGAACTCCGAGATCGAGTAGGGTTCGATCGTGTGCAAACTTGATGGCTAAGTGAGATCGTTGGCTGAGTCTAGAATAGAAATCTTTATGGGCCAGACTCAGGAAACGGACTCCCTGCGGTCCCATCAGTGGGTCCACCACAGGTATGATAGGTTGGGGTGGTGGTTGGGTAGGCGGTGGGGGAGGAGCGCGTCCACGCGTAGAACGTGTGGATTTTTGTCTCTTGCAAGACGGCTCCTCTTCCACCATGATTTGCTTACCCTTATCCTTATCTTTTTCCATGATGTTGTGGCAATTTGATAGTATATGCAAGATTATATGAGGAAGCACACAACAAATGACCAAGGAGCAAAATAATAATACTTGGGCAATATGATAATTAAGCTAGGGAGCGAGTGTACCCAGCAATGAAGCGATTCCTTGCTCCCAAAAGAACTCACGATGCACGATGGAGTGATTCGGGAAGCCGCCGCACCCTAGTCCAAAAAGAACTAATCCAACAAGAACTGAAATTTCGAAAATTTGGGGCTAGGGCTAGGGTTTTTGGGCGACTGCTGTTAGAATGTGGTTGATGGTAGGGTGGTTGATGGTCGGAAAGTGGTGGAGGAAGTGTGGGAGTGATTTTGGGAGTAGTGGGAGTGAGAGAGGAGATCGATTTGGAAGGGAGGCGAAACGACCGTTTGAGGGGAATTTCTGGAAGTCGGGTGAATGAAGTCGAGTGGGGGGGAATATATATAGGGTTAGACGAACCAATCGGGTGAAAGCTCACCCGTTCGGTTGGGTCAATTCTCGAAAATCTCTGTTGGATCAACTGCTACAGGTGAACCGATCGGGTGAGATTTCACCCGATCGGTTGACCGCTCCCCAAAAATACCCGAGGCTTCTGTCATCTTCACTCGATCAGCGACCCGATCTCCGATTTTGTCGCCCGATCGGTTCACTTTTCTTCTGAAATTGGCCACTTACTAAAACTAGCCACCCGATCGGTTGATGCTTGAACCGATTGGTTGGAGCAATTTCAGCACAAAAATAAAAAATCATCTAAGTATCCCAATGAAATTCCCCACAGCAGTATTTATTCACAAAAACTAGTAAACTAATCCTATAAAAACCGACAGAAGTTCAGAACATGGGTTGCCTCCCATGAAGCGCTGTTGTTTATAGTCGTTCGCTCGACTCCCGACATATGATATTCATGGGAGTTTGTACGGGTGACGCCCAACAATCGGCGTCTTCTCAGCTGTTGGGTGAGGGGCTCTTCTTGTTGACAGAGGCGAAAGGTGGATGGTCTCTATGACTCTCCCACTGGTGATACCCGGGGCTTTTCCCTCATGTTGGCGTCAATCACCATTCTCCTCAAAACTCGGACTTCATCAGCTGTGAGCTCCAAAGGCTCTTTTCCTTTGCTCTTTGTCAGAGCAACCTTCCCAAATCCGGGGGGGGGGGGGGGGGTCGACCGGGAGACACATACTTCTTCAGCGACTTCTTCTCTTCCCAGCCCATTGTGCTCCTCAAGTCCATCCAAACCTTCGGGGGGGTTCCTTGAGAGAACTTTCCAAGCTCCTGCATCAATGACCCTCTCTTCCTCGATCTCCAGCAGATTGCACCTGTGTTCCTCCGGTGGTGACTTCATCGACAACGCCAAGTCAAATTCTGCTTTCTGATCTCCCACGTTTAGGGAAAATTTCCCCTTCTTAACGTCGATGAGAACGCCTGATGTTGCCATAAAGGGTCTTATCCTCAGGCATGTCCATCACCACAAAATCGACTGGCACACGCACACCGCAGACATTGACGGGCAAGTCGTCAACGACTCCAACCGGGTACTTTACCGACCTATCTGCCAGCTGCAGAGTCATCCCCGTGGGCTCCAGGTCACCCATATTGATGCTCTTGTATAGAGATAGGGGCATCAAACTTATGCTTTCTCCTAAGTCGACAAGCACTCTTTTAATTGATACCTCCCCAATTGAGCACGGGATAGAAAAACTCCCGGGGTCCTTCAGCTTTGGCAGATCGGCTCTTTGGATTAGTGCGCTGCACTTCGCCGTGAGGAAAACCTTCTATTTTCTCATCCCCTTCGTAACTAGGTCCTTTAAAAATTTTGCATACGAGGGGATGGTCTCGATTGCTTCCGAAAATGGGATCTGCAGACTGAGGTCCTTCACCATTTCGAAGAACTTGCCATACTTTTCATCGATTTTGGCTTTGGCAAGCCTCTGTGGAAATGGCATTGTAGGCTTGAAGACCCTCAAGTTGTCCTCCTCATTCTTCTTCTTCACTTCAGAAACTCCCTCCGGAGTCACGGGGTTAGACGTCGAAGCTCCATTGTCATTAACTTCCAGATTCGGTTTCTCTTTCACCAATGGTGCTTCGTCAACTTTCACGGCCTCCCATGCCGGAATCTTTGTACCACTCCTCAGAACTATTGCGGAGACATTTGCTTGACCGTGCATCAAGGCCAGAGTTTGGTTTGGTCCCCTTGGGTTCACCACCGGCTGGCCTGGCAGTTGCCCTTATGCCTTCTGAAGGTTGGCCACTTGAAACCCCAGCTGGGTCCAACAACTTCTGCCTAATCTGCAGTTGTAGGTTGATCTTCTCCTGATTTGCTATATACTGAGTCAGTTGACGTGCGTTTATATTTCATATATTCACGCACGTTTTCTTTTGTGTTTCTCCGTGTTTTTCCGCCGTCTCTTATTCGTTTTCGTATATTTTCCTGTTTTCTTTCACTTTTCTTTGTTTATCCATGATCGCAGGGGTTCGACCACGTAGGGGACGTTTAACGATGATATCCCAAGTCCCCGGAGCAACGGGAGAAGTCACGCGTGATCCAGGGGGTCAAACGTCGAAGAATTCATCTTTCAGCCACTCACCCGATCGGTTGGTCATCTTTAACCGATCGGGTGATGCACGCGTGCACCACCCGGTCTCTGCCGCAGCTCACAAAGAAGTCACCCGACCGGTTCACAGACCGGTTCTACGGGCGGCTGTTCTCTGTTTTTTCGAGCAGAATTCCAACCGATCGGGTGACTCTCACCCGATCGGTTCATCTGTAGCTAAAGAAGAAGAGCTGAAGACACGGGCGTCGAACCGATCGATTCACCCGACTGCTCCAAGATCCAACCGATCACTCAAGAACTCACCCGACCGGTTCATGAGATCGGGTGAAAACTCGCTGTTTTCTGTTATTTATTTGTAACGGATCAACCGATCGGTTGACTTGTCAACCGATCGGTTGATGCGAAGTTCTATATATAGAACCCCTAGGGTTCCAGAAACGGGAGTTGCTGTTTTTCTACTGTTTTATTTCCTTGTGACGGCTGTAATTGTTACTCTTTAGTAAGTTTTCAGATCTTTCTAAAATTTTAGTATTGTCTTTATTACTCTATTACTTCCGCATTGCAATTGTCCGATTATGATTTCAACGGTTAAATTTCATTTAGATTGCTTTTTCATGAATTTTTGTGAGTAGTTCCCAAATCTGGGATTTTGGTGGAAACCCCTTCGGGGGCTCTTCCCGATGCGTCCATAGGGTTAGGAAATCGATAGGGAGTAGGAATCTAACGGTTACGCGGGGTGTTTCATTGTCATTGGCGGGAAAAAGACCGCCTTTGACCGTCGGGCCAAGGGGGAATAAACTTGGCGGTTGACTCCCTAGCCATAGCTCACGCCCTTAGCGTAGACGCCGAATCCTAGCACGCGGGAGCGGCAGGATGAGACGTTGGGAGATATCGTTGCGGGCTTAGTGCTCCCGGGATCGATCAGTGTTAATGGACACGGGAGTGCCCACTGATCGAATCCGGGAAGTCCGGTGTATCATCCTGGGCACCGACCGAAATATCGGGCCCATGGGACGCCGGTACCACTTTCAGAGGCAACGTCTCACCATTAGACCCTAATCCCGATCGCTATCCATACCCATAGGCCGTATCCGCGAGAGTCTCTCGTCGGGTTGGAAACCAAAGTCCCGGGTTTACTTTCTTTTCGTTCACACCCTTTTATTTTCTTTCGTGACAACCATCTACCGATTCGGGCTAGCTCGCCCCTTGGGGTGATTTAGGTCCTACCTGACCCAAGCACAACCTCGCCTCCCTGAGTTCGATATTCCCGCACCCTACACTAACCGTGAAACTTGCGGTAAACGACACCGCGCCGCCGCGACGCAAGCGGGGCGCCGGTCAAGTTTATGGCGACGTTGCCGGGGAGGCAACGTGCTTGTTATTTTAGGATCTCTTGATCCCTCGTGTCTAGCTCACATCCCTACATCGCGATAATTTTCGCACTCTCTACACTTTTAGATTTCACTTGGATATACTGTGGATAGTAATTGTATAGAGCTGATTGACTGGATCACCGTGCTTCAATCGCAACTTGCGGTTCCCGTTTATGCAACCTGTGCTTTTGACGTGTTTGCCACTTGTGCAGTTCTCTCTCTCTCCTTTCGTATAAGGTCCAGGCCCCACGGCAAAGATGTTGCATGCAGTTTCAGGAGACATCTGGGATCACTCTCACCATATCCGCTGTTTGGCGCGGAGCTTAGCAGAATCACTGAACACTTCGAATATACCATCCCTCCTGTCTGCCGCCTTGGAAGGCCAGAGATATCGAGATGCGCAGGAGCACCTTGCCATGGCAACTCCCTTTCCCCACAGAGAAGTGGCGTATATCGACAACCATGGTCTCGAATGTAGTGAAGAAGAGTTAACCGCAGAGTTGTGTCAGGAAAACCACCCGACCAGGTTTGGAGGCAACGCCGAACAGGAATCAATCTATTCCTTACATACTTCTATTGAGCGTCACCGGTCTTTGGACAATGGAGAAACTGGAAATGGTTGCGGAGAATCGTCGATGACTGAAACCTGTTTTCACCTACAAGCCTTCTTCCCGGATAGTTATGATGAGCTCGGAAGAGACCCGATGCATCCCTCGATCGTTCCCACTATACCCTGTGAAACTTCGCCGTGCGGAGCCACGGCCGAGGATGAGATTCCGGATGCCGGCTTCAGTGAAATCCACGAAGAACTCTTTTCCCTTAAGGATGCTCAGCTTGAAAGGTATGCGTCAGGGCCCCAAGAAGTTGAGATGAAGGAATTACCACCGGGGCTTAAATATGAATATTTGGGAGCAGGCTCGACCCTTCCGGTTATAGTCAATTCTTCACTACCCGAAGACCAAATGACCAAACTTCTTGGAGTCCTAAAAAGGTTTAAAGGAGTTTTCAGATATGCAATTGAGGATTTAAAAGGGGTTAGCTTAGGCCTCTGCTCGCACAGAATTCTGCTTGAAGATGAGCAAGCCTCCTCGATTGAGCCACAGCGGAGGTTAAACCCCATAATGATGGAAGTTGTGAAGAAGGAGATTGTTAGGCTTCTACATGCCGGTATTATATACCCTATCTCCGATAGTCGTTGGGTTAGCCCGGTGCACGTTGTACCCAAGAAAGGGGGGATGACGGTAGTTCGCAATGAAAAGAACGAGCTTGTGCCAACGAGGACCGTCACGGGGTACAGAATGTGCATTGACTATAGAAGGCTAAACAAGGCTACGAAGAAGGATCATTACCCCCTCCCCTTTATTGACCAGATGCTCGAGAGGCTGGCGAAGCATAATTATTTCTGTTTCATGGACGGGTATTCAGGATTTCTTCAAATCCCTATTCATAACGATGACCAGGAGAAGACGACTTTCACTTGCCCGTTCGGGACGTATGCCTATAGAAGAATGCCGTTCGGACTATGTAACGCCCCTGCTACATTCCAAAGACTCATGTCCGCTATCTTCTCCGACTACTCCCAAGATATCATGGAGGTTTTCATGGACGACTTCTCGGTCTACGGAACTAAATTTGACTCGTGCCTCAGTAATCTCACTAAGGTCCTGGAGAGATGTCAGGAAAAGGGACTAGTCCTAAACTGGGAGAAGTGTCACTTCATGGTCCAAGAGGGAGTTGTGCTGGGACACGTCATCTCTTCGAGGGGAATCGAAGTTGATAAGGCTAAAGTCGAAGTGATTGAAAAACTTCCACCACCGCACAATCTTCGAGGAGTCCGTGGTTTCTTAGGACACGTGGGATTTTATCGCCGCTTCATAAAAGACTTCTCGAAAATTTCCAGACCTCTGACCCAGCTCCTCGTGAAGGACGCACCTTTCGTCTTTAGCGAGGAGTGTATGGAGGCCTTCCGCACTTTGAAGCAAGCATTGATTTCCGCACCCATAATACAGCCGCCAAACTGGAAACTCCCCTTTGAGCTGATGTGTGACGCTAGTGATTATGCGGTTGGTGCCGTCCTAGGGCAGAGGAAAGATAAAAATCTTCATGTCATATATTATACGAGCAAAACCCTTGATGCCGCCCAAAGAAATTATACTACCACGGAAAAGGAATTGCTCGCGGTGATCTACGCCATGGATAAGTTCCGACAATATCTCGTTGGTGCCAAGGTGATCGTACACACGGATCACGCGGCTCTCAAATACCTATTGAACAAGAAAGAAGCCAAGCCACGACTCATTAGATGGATTCTCCTCCTCCAGGAGTTTGACCTGGAAATCAGAGACAAGAAGGGGGCGGAGAATGTTGTTGCCGATCACCTATCCAGGATGCCCACTCTCGATTTAAATGCTACACCGATCGATGATTCACTCCCTGACGAGCATCTCTTCTCTGTCTCTTCCTCCTGGACCCCCTGGTACGCCGACATCGCAAATTATCTGGCTTGCGCCATCGTTCCCCACAATGTGAGCTTTCAGCAGAAGAAGAAATTTTTCCATGAGGTCCGCAAATTCTATTGGGATGACCCCCACCTATACAAAACCTGCAATGATGGGGTGATACGAAGATGCATCCCTGAAACTGAGGCGACTTCCATCATTTCCCACTGCCACGGACAGCAATGTGGAGGGCACGCGAGCACCTACAAGACCACCGCGAAAATTCTCCAGAGCGGATTTTACTGGCCTACACTCTTCAAGGACACACATGTTTATGTCCAAGCCTGTGATAGGTGCCAAAGAGCTGGGAATATTTCCAAAAGAAATGAGATGCCTCAACACTACATCCTTGAGATAGAGATCTTCGATGTATGGGGAGTGGACTTCATGGGACCGTTCCCTTCTTCCTCGGGGAACCAGTATATCTTGGTGGCCGTAGACTACGTGTCGAAATGGGTTGAAGCGGTGGCCAGTCCAACCAACGACTCCAGAGTGGTGGCCAAGTTCTTTAAAAGCAACATCTTCCCGCGGTTCGGTGTACCTCGTGTGATGATCAGCGACGGAGGAAGCCACTTTATAGAGAAGAAATTTGAGGCCCTCTTAAAAAAATACGGGGTACAACACCGGGAGGGGCGTGCCTATCACCCGCAGACCAGCAGTCAAGCGGAAGTCTCTAACCGGGAGATTAAAAGCATACTAGAAAAGACGGTGGCCAATTCCAGGAAGGACTGGTCATCAAAGCTCCCCGACGCGCTTTGGGCTTACATGACGACATTTAAAACTCCTATCGGTACCACTCCCTACCGGCTCGTCTATGGGAAAGCTTGTCATCTTCCTATGGAATTGGAACATAAGGCATATTGGGCGGTTAAGAATCTGAACTTCGACACCAAGAAGGTAGGAGTGCACCGGCAGCTACAACTCAACGAACTCGACGAAATCCGGCTCAACGCCTATGAGAACGCCAAGATCTACAAGGAGAAGCTGAAGCGATGGCACGATAAGCGAATCTTAAGGAGGGAATTCA
Organism: Scilla litardierei; assembly: GCA_030789695.1. NCBI lineage: Eukaryota > Viridiplantae > Streptophyta > Magnoliopsida > Asparagales > Asparagaceae > Scilla > Scilla litardierei. The sequence goes on from CM061133.1 coordinate 39,711,931, forward strand.
AAGAAGGGGACTTAGTTCTCCTGTTCAACTCACGGCTGAAGCTCTTTCCTGGGAAACTCAAGTCAAGATGGTCGGGACCATTCCGCGTCACCAAAGTTTTCCCGCATGGGGCTATCGAGATAATGGGAAGGGATGAGCCATTTAAAGTAAACGGGCAGCGTCTGAAACACTATGCAGTAGGAGAACCAGAATTCTCTCCGGTAGGATCCCTCACGCGCGACAACTCTTCCTCTAACCCTCCGGATCCTAATTGACCACCGCTGCGGGCGTCGAGCCAACGACGTTAAACAAGTGCGCTTCATGGGAGGCAACCCATGTTCTAAACTTATGCTTCGTTTTGTAGTATTTTTTCCACTTCATTTTTTCTCTATTTTTATAAATAAATCCAGCCGAATCAACTTCTATGAAGGAACTCAGGCATTTCTTGGGTTTTGCAGAAAAACAAGGCCTCAACCGACCGGGTGGGTTCCCACATGATCGGTTGGGATGTGTCAGATACAAACCAAGAACTGTCCCCGAATGAACCGATCGGTTGGAAAATGAGGAGACCGGGTGACAGACCGGGTGAGCTGGGGAGAACTCTAGGGAAATTTTCGGGGAAAACCACCCGATCGGTTGAGTTCGAACGCGATCGGTTGAAGCAACCGGGTGAGCAGCCCTAAATTCTCGGGAAAAGCTTGGTAAGCGGCCAACCGATCGGTTGACATTTCAACCGATCGGTTCGCCTGTCGCTGTTGACTGACTGAACTTTCGAAATTTGGCTACCCGATCGGGTGGGTTCCCACCCGATCGGTTCACTTTCGCCCCTATAAATAACCTCGATACACGGCGACCGCCACCCGACCTCAGAAAACCCCCTTCACGCGATTTCACACCCTCCAGCTGTGAAATCGACTTCCTCTACCCCACATACTATCCCTAAACCCTCATCCCCACTCGCTCCCATACTTCCCCACCTCCGCCACCTCGCCATAGTCGACATTCCATCATCAAAACACCCAAACCCTAACCCTAGCCCGAAAATTTTCAAAATTCTGTTCTTGTCAGATCAACGGGCGACGGCTTCCCGGATTGTTTTCTCCTACTACACGAGATCCCCGGGCGCTCAATCTCGCTACATCGATGGGTAACATTCTTCCACTCTGCACATCTTCAACTTTATCTGCATTATCCTAAATTGGTGTGGTATCTCCTTCACTTGCCCTATATTCATCTTAAGTTCGCCACCCACGTAGCCGCCATGTCTAAGAAGGGGAAAGAGATTGCATCATCTTCGCGCCGTGATCCGCTCCACGGCCCCTTTTCCCCCTCTTTCCTTGGCATAAACCCTTCTACAGAAGAGCAGTCTGACCGTTTGCGAGCACTGCTTCATCGTCCGATGAGACCCACACTCTTCGCCGATCGCCCCACACTCGAAGCTCTAGGGCTTTCGAACGGCGTAGCGAGAATTTTCAACTGTATCGGGTGCCATACCCTCTCTCACATCCATGCTCACACACACCGAAATCTCACGCTTGAATTCCTCAGTTCCCTCGAGTTGTTTGATGGAGGTTTCTCCTTCCGCGCTTTCAATTATGACTTTTCTCTGGGTTTCATCGAGGTGAACAATATGCTTAATCTCCGTCACCCCGATCCTAATACTGAACATTCCACCCACGATCGAACTGACATATACTCTCAATTTCGGGCTGATGGTGTTTGGCAACGATTTACCCGGTACACCACCTTTCCACCCGAGGCTCCTGCCTCCTACATTATTCACCTGTGTTACCGCCTCGCCCATTGCATCCTCGCCAACACTGTTTTCGCCCGCGTGGATGTGTCCACTGTATCTAGGGATGAGCTCTTCTTTCTCTATGCCATGTCCGATGACAGGATCCTTGGGCACGTCCCTATGCCTATAGACGCCGCTCATTGGATCATCCACGAAATTTTCGCTGTTAGCCGCGCCACTTCTGGTTCCATCTGTTGTGGTGGGATGATCACTCTTATTATCAGTTGTGTTCTGAGGGTACCTCCTGACCTCCCTATTTTGCCTGGGCGTAGCCGTATTGATCGTGATTACTTGATCGACATCAATATGCTCACTCCCTTAGGTGAAGACCGTGCTGTCTACCTCTACAGCCACGCCTGCGAACCTTTCGCGATCCTGCCACCTTTGGCCCCTTTGCGGGTACCCTATACCCCGTCTCGCCTTCCTTGGGAGTTTTACCCCGATCCTTGGTATTCTCCATTAGTGCATCTGCCACCCTTGGATCCTCCCAATTGGCACCCCACTGTCGGCCCACCTAGTACGATCTTCTTCCACCACAGCCCCCCGGCGCACATCGATCCTCCCGTGCTCCAGCCTGTCGCCCCTCCTTCACCCATAGGCACACCCTCTTCCTCTGAGGATTCTTTCATTCACTATTCCCCTCCCTCCTCCCCCTCCCCCTACCATTCCAGTACCAGCGATTCCGATTGACTCCCCCTTGCACATCTCTGCATTTCATTGATCACATCATTTCGCTAGCACTTTCTGGTCTAGCTTGGGGGACGTCTATTTTGGTGTGCTGTCGTGTTTTGTTTGTTTTTCTCATTTTGTGTGTGTGTGTGTGTGTGCTTGTTTTTCATTTTTTGAGTGTCGTGTCGTGTGCCTTTTATTTTTATTTTCGTTTTGTTTGATTTTGATTTTGATCTTTCTTTCTTTTTCAATTTTATCTATGTGTTTTCCTCGTTTTCATTTCTTTTTGTGTCAGTGCGTAATCCCCCCCCATTTTCATTGCCCTCCCGTACTCACTCATATTGCATTGAGGGCAATGCAAACTTCAGCTTGGGGGAGTCGCACTGTGTGCGTCGTTTTAGTCCTTCTTTTTCTGTTTTTTGTGTCGTTTTCATCGTGTTTTTATTTTTTCTTCTTTTTTCTCTCTCTTTCTCCTAGAGATGAATCCTATGATGAATCGCCACAAAGTCACACACACCTAGCTTTGCATCGACAATCACACTCACTAACCCTAGGATTTCGAGTCCTCTTGCATTTCACGCATCGTGGGTCCACTTAGCTTTTTGTGAGTCGTGTGTCGTGACTAGCATTTGGTGTGCTTCTGCCTTGTGATTTTACTTTATATGCCTGTCCAGGAATGACCCCTAGATTACCATGCTCCGATTTGAATATGCGGTATTTCTTTCCACTATATGCATGCTATATTTATATCGTATACTTCAATTCGCATGCGTCGGGATTCCACAACTAAGGACTATGATAACCCATTTAGCCTACGCTCTATTTAGCGAGAATAGTTTCCTTTGCCCAAGTATTTAGATTTCGACTTCTTTTTTGTTTTACTTGGTGCAAATCCCCTCGTCGTGTACCGTTCTCCCACTTGGGAGAGTACACATGTGTATAGCAAAAAACCCAAAAATCCAAAAAAAAAGGGAGAAAAGAAAAGAAAAACCCAAAAAGAAAAGAAAAGAAAAATTGTGTATAGCCCAAAAATCCAAAAAAAATACAAATGCCCAAAACCCAAAAAAATTTCCGTGTGAATATTTTTTCATACTTGCCAAGAATAAAGGGAAGGCGAGAATTTGCACCGAGTGTTCTTCTCCACATCATCTCAACCCCCGTCGTTGTCGAAAACACTTGGCTTAGGAACTTTTTAGCTAGTATCTAGGCTATAGTGGCGTGATTTCCTTAACCCTAGTTGTGGAGTCCCCGATGCATGATACGCTTCTATTCCCACTCTTCTCATGCATGCTTGAACTTATATTCGCCGCTTAATTCAATTCGGATCGATATTTTGGGTCATATCTTGGATTTGTGTATATCGAGCCTCATAGCACATCGTAGAAAGCATCACCATTTGCTAGCACACGACGACACTCACTCACGCTTCACTGCGTGGACCCACGACACTTATTTGGGCTCGCTTTCCTAGGTTTAGTGGTGTGATTTGGCGTTTGCTTGCTTGGTGTGTCGTTTCTGATTTTGGTGGCTCTGATGGACGATCTAGGGTTTAGAGTTTTCTTTTCCTTTCTTCCTCTCTATTTTTCCCTTCCGAGCTCCTACTCTCACTCGTCTTCCTCGAGGACGAGGAAGAGTTCAGCTTGGGGGATTTTGACGTGCGTTTATATTTCATATATTCACGCACGTTTTCTTTTGTGTTTCTCCGTGTTTTTCCGCCGTCTCTTATTCGTTTTCGTATATTTTCCCGTTTTCTTTCACTTTTCTTTGTTTATCCATGATCGCAGGGGTTCGACCACGTAGGGGACGTTTAACGATGATATCCCAAGTCCCCGGAGCAACGGGAGAAGTCACGCGTGATCCAGGGGGTCAAACGTCGAAGAATTCATCTTTCAGCCCCTCACCCGATCGGTTGGTCATCTTCAACCGATCGGGTGATGCACGCGTGCACCACCCGGTCTCTGCCGCAGCTCACAAAGAAGTCACCCGACCGGTTCACAGACCGGTTCTGCGGGCGGCTGTTCTCTATTTTTTCGAGCAGAATTCCAACCGATCGGGTGACTCTCACCCGATCGGTTCATCTGTAGCTGAAGAAGAAGAGCTGAAGACACGGGCGTCGAACCGATCGATTCACCCGACTGCTCCAAGATCCAACCGGTCACTCAAGAACTCACCCGACCGGTTCATGAGATCGGGTGAAAACTCGCTGTTTTCTGTTATTTATTTGTAACGGATCAACCGATTGGTTGACTTGTCAACCGATCGGTTGATGCGAAGTTCTATATATAGAACCCCTAGGGTTCCAGAAACGGGAGTTGCTGTTTTTCTACTGTTTTATTTCCTTGTGACGGCTGTAATTGTTACTCTTTAGTAAGTTTTCAGATCTTTCTAAAATTTTAGTATTGTCTTTATTACTCTATTACTTCCGCATTGCAATTGTCCGATTATGATTTCAACGGTTAAATTTCATTTAGATTGCTTTTTCATGAATTTTTGTGAGTAGTTCCCAAATCTGGGATTTTGGTGGAAACCCCTTCGGGGGCTCTTCCCGATGCGTCCATAGGGTTAGGAAATCGATAGGGAGTAGGAATCTAACGGTTACGCGGGGTGTTTCATTGTCATTGGCGGGAAAAAGACCGCCTTTGACCGTCGGGCCAAGGGGGAATAAACTTGGCGGTTGACTCCCTAGCCATAGCTCACGCCCTTAGCGTAGACGCCGAATCCTAGCACGCGGGAGCGGCAGGATGAGACGTTGGGAGATATCGTTGCGGGCTTAGTGCTCCCGGGATCGATCAGTGTTAATGGACACGGGAGTGCCCACTGATCGAATCCGGGAAGTCCGGTGTTTCATCCTGGGCACCGACCGGAATATCGGGCCCATGGGACGCCGGTACCACTTTCAGAGGCAACGTCTCACCATTAGACCCTAATCCCGATCGCTATCCATACCCGTAGGCCGTATCGGCGAGAGTCTCTCGTCGGGTTGGAAACCAAAGTCCCGGGTTTACTTTCTTTTCGTTCACACCCTTTTATTTTCTTTCGTGACAACCATCTACCGATTCGGGCTAGCTCGCCCCTCGGGGTGATTTAGGTCCTACCTGACCCAAGCACAACCTCGCCTCCCTGAGTTCGATATTCCCGCACCCTACACTAACCGTGAAACTTGCGGTAAACGACACCGCGCCGCCGCGACGCAAGCGGGGCGCCGGTCATCAGTAGGTTCTCGATCGGAGAGACCACCTGTTGTTGAATGTATTGTTGCTGTTGGGGTGGGGGTTGCTGATTTCTAGGAGGGAACTGCTGATATATCTGTTGTTGGGGTGTTGGGGGTTGATATAGCTGCTGTTGTTGCTGAGGTTGCTGATACAGTGCCCTATAGCTGAAATTAGGATGGTTTCGGTTGTTGGGAGAATATGCGGGATTGGAACTTGTCCTCGTGGATAGTGTGCATTTCCCGTAGGATTGTAAAATAGTGCACTCGCTTGATCCACCGGTGCCGAGATGTCTCCACCATCAAATTCTCCCATTGGTTCAGTTTCTACCGCTACTACATGCTGAGTGTTAGTGCCACCGACTCCTACCATGAATGCTGAAATCTGATTCAAAAGCAAATCAAATTTTCTTGACAACTTATCTACTTCTTCGACCCGATGCATTCCTTCAGCTTTTGGAGTGGCGCATTCATCGCTCCACCTTTCATTGTTCTCTGCCATATTTTCCAGAATATTTCTGGCATCTACTTCATTCCTTGCCATGAAGGATCCTTCCGCTGCAGCATCCATGGACGATTTCAAGTCGTCCCTCAGTCCATTGTAAAACAAGTTGATCATCTGCTAGTGGGGGAGCTCGTGGTGAGGGCATTTTCTCTGCATCTCCTTGTATCTCACCTACGCTTCATGCAAGGATTCATGGCTGGCCTGGGAGAATGAGGAGATTTCGTTCCTCAGCTTCATTGTCTTCCCTGGGGAAAGAACTTGGTCAAAAAAGCATTTGAGAGCCGCTCCCAGGTTGTGAACGTGTTGGGGTCCTTCCTCTTCAGCCATTACTTTGCCTTGTCCCGCAGAGAGAATGGGAACAACCTCAACCGAATTGCCTCGGTTGACACGTCATTGATTCTGAAAGTCTCGTACTTCTCCAGAAATGAGTCCAGGTGCTCGATCGGATTCTCCATAGGAGCTCCAGAAAACTGGTTCTGCTGGATCCAAGCCACGAGTGATGGCTTCAGATCGAAATTTCTGGTCGTAATGGCCGGAGGTCGGATGCTGGATGTGGACCCAATGGACGGCTTCGAGTACTCGAGCAAGGACTTCTAAGGAGTGATATTTTCTCCCATGGCGGTGATTTCTTCTCTTCTCCTTCTCTTAGCGTTCAAACGCCTCACAGTGGCATTAATCTCGAGATCTAGATGAACTAAGTCATCAAGACTTCTCGAGTTCCTACGCATGAAAAATCAGATATACCTATGAAGCACGTAAGGTATAATGCCAAATAAAAACAAAAACAAACAATAAAGAATAAAAATAAAAGTGTAGAATGTGAAAATATTCACAGGGTAGGGATATGAGCTAGTTTCAGGATGACAGGGTCCTAAATGAAACAAGCACGTTGCATCCCGGCAACGGTGCCATAAAGCTTAATGTCCCGCCGGTTTCACTATGTAAAGTCAGAACGGGGATACCAAGATTAAATATTTATAACCGCAAGCGTAGGTGTCGAAGTGTGGCTTGGGGATCGAACACGGGGAGGAGTGTGATGTGCTTGTATCAAATAGGAACCGGATCACCTGGTGGGTGAGCTAGCCCTATCGCTTGGTGGGTTGTCACGATATGAAACTACGGAAAGGTGTAAGATATAAAAAGTAACCCAGGACTTTGGCTTCTGCCCTATCATGAGTTCTCTCTATTACGCCCGACGGATAGGAGTGTGATCGGATTCTAGGGTTTAGTGGTGAGACGTTGCCTCTAAGAGTGGTACCTAACGTCCATGGGCCCGATATTCCGGTCGATGCCTAGGATGATACGCTAGGTCCACCCAGGTTTGGATGGTGGGCATTTTCCATGTCCTGCACCGACCGACTCTGGGAGCACTAAGCTCGCAGCGATTGCTCCCGACATTTCATCCAAGCCGTTTCCACGCGTGAGGGATCAATATCTACGCTAGGGGTGTGAGCTGTGGCTAGGAGATCAAACTCCCATTTTATTTTCCATTGGTCCGACGGTCAAAGGCGGTCTTTCTCCTACAGAGACAATAAAACACCCTGTGTAACCATCTAAATCCCTACATCCTATCGAATCCCTAATCCTATGGTCGTTCTAGGGAGAACCCACGAAGGGGTTTCTACCAATGTCCCAGATTAGAAAACTACTCACTAATCATTGCAAGAGATTCAATAACACAAATTTTAGCCATCAAAAAGATAATCAAGCAATAGATAACTAGAGCAGACGGTATTATAAACGCAATATTAAAGTATCAAAGCGATCAAGAAACTTACAAATGAAAATAAATTCTCAGCAGCCAAAAACCCCTAAAAACAGTTAAGAAAATGGGGAACTCATTTTCTGGGAAACCTAGGGCTATTTATACATTCTGGCAAGATGCCAGGGTATATTCCCGATAGAAGACAAAAATAAACGCTCACCCGATTGGTTGAAACATCAACCGATCGGGTGAGGCAGCGGTTGGAATAGGTCTTCTGCTCTGAATAACCCCACCTGATCACTGAACCAATTGGTTGAGGTTGTTGGGCTCTGGAGCTGGGGATGCTGCTATTACAGGTGACCCGATTGGTTCAAGTCAACCGATCGGGTGGACTTTGGCACTCAAAAACAGAGAGCACTATCACACCCAACCGATCGTTGAACCGATCGATTGGGGTTTGCTCCTTCTTCGCTTCATGCTCGGGTCTGACACTGTGCACGAACCGATCGGGTGGGTCTGTCCACCCGATCGGTTGAGGGCTGATACATGTTCTTTCTTGACGATTGGCCCTCAGGTTCTCATGTGACACCTCACGTTGCTCCGGGGACTCATGATGTTAGCTTTGTATGTCCCCTAAGCCAGCAAATCCTGTACAAGCACATAAACACAACGAAAGTGACAAGGAACTAAAAATCAAAAAAAGACAGACTCAAAATAATGAAAAACGACGGGAAATCATGAAGAAGACGTGCGTGAATATATAAAATATAAACGCACGTCAGTTTCTCAGGTGGCTCGTCTCCAGCAGAAGAATAAAGAGTGGCCCGCTTATGAATTGGAGGTGGTTACCATTGAGGGGAGTAAGCTGCAGTAGATTCTCCTGAGTGACTCGTAGCGATCTGAGTCGACTGAAGCAACAGAGCCGATCCCTCAGTCGGAGTTGAGAACTCCCCTAGAGGGAGACTCGAGGGAGACCCAGGTCCCTCCAGAGCTCCTTCTGCTCGAGGATTCCTGGCCATGGGGAGTATGTTCCCTCCAGTGCCACTGCCTGAAGGCATCCCTGATAAGTTCAGGCCCCTTCTGCTTGAGAGTCGATCTTCTCAGGCTCCATTCGATTGCTCTGCAGAGGAACTCGTTCGAATGGAGTTTTCGATGAGGCGACAAGATTCGGCTCTTCTGGATTGCGGGACCACCTCCTGGATTGTTGAAAATGCGACCCTTCCAGGGGACAGAGCAGTCATAGAGAGGGTCAATTATGAGATGCTTGCGTCGATAGCCATCCATGCTAATGTCCAGATAATTATTGCTCTAGCCTCCCTTGAAGGTGATGTAAGCACGGAAGTTAATTATCGTGCTTTGTTTGCAGGTGCTCGTAGCCACTGCTTCGTTGCGTCGACGCACGTCGGTGGTGGCTAATCATGAAGTCACCCTGGGGGCCGTTAAGTTGGCCGTGGAGAAGTCTCAGGCGGAGCTGGCTAGAATTGGGCTTCTGGGTAAATTGAGACTGAATCACATTCAGCAGCTTGAGCATGGCTTATGAGAGTCTCGTAAGAGAGAAGTCGATTAATCTGCCTTGAGGGAGCAGGCAGAGAAAGCTCTGCTGGAGGAGAATGTAGAGGAATATGCCCTCGGATCATTTGTATTTGATGCAAATGATTATTTAAGCTTAGATAGGGACTAATTTGCATTTGATGCAAAAGAGATTAAATGTGTTTTAAATTGTTTAAAACAATATTTAATAAAATAAACGCAAGGAAAAGTACACGGGTAAGACGGGAATGTCCCGGTCTAGACCCAGGTTCGAACGGCGTCTAAATCGGACGCCAGATGATCAAGTTATGTCCAAAACAGCCCAAAGGGTCAGATCAGGCCAGACCAGGCAGGCCAGCTAAGGCTGGACCTGGTCTGGCCTGATGGCTAGACCCAATAAGGCCAAACCGGCTTGGGCCTAGGCACCCAGACCCGCCTGGGCCTGGGCGCCCGGCCCAGGCCCTGGGGCCCCGGGCGCCTGGGCCTGGGCCCAGGCGGCCCAGGACGCCTGGGCGCTGGGCGCCCAGGCGTTCTGGGCCGGGCGCCTGGCCCGGCCCAGGCGCCTGCCTGGGCGCCTGGCGCCTGGCGCCAGGCTGGCGCCTGGGCACCCGCGCTAGGCGCCAGGCGCCTAGGCGCCCGTGCCCAGACTTGGGCGCCCGTGCCCAGGTCTGGGTTTGGGCGCCCAGTCATGTTTTGGAGGCTGTGGGGCCCACTTGCTGGGCCCCATTAATGGGTGCAGAACCCTAGATCTATTGGACAGATTTGACGGCTGATTTTAGTCGAAAATCAAGCCTTGGGCTGATCTTTGGACACTCAATTGGAGGGTCAAATGAACTCCGATTGACGAACGGTTTTTTCCTATGCGTTCACCGTTGAACGCTCGTCATATTGATAGGTTGTATCAATCCTGAAGTTCAACGGTGAGGGAGTTAAAATTCACAGAAGTTTGCACTTTGTGAAGTGCAAACTAAATTGAATTTGATTAAACTCTATTTTAGTCCCACATCGGATTTTGAGAAAAGGGGAGAGTCCGCCGCCTATATAAATAGGGGTCTGCTCTCCTCCTCAAAACTCGTCCCAAGCTCTAGATCTGAGCGGCTCTCGTAAATGTTGGAGCACGCTCGGATCTAAGCTAAATTAATATTCCTCCTCTCCCTATAAATTTCTGCCTTACTCCTGCGGGCTCTAGCAAAGCCGCAAAGGAGTTCGGATTTTGGATCCGAAATCTAGGCGGAGGTTTCACTCGCGTGAAACTTTCTTCGGCGGTGGGTGGCTCGGCGACACGGGGATTGATCGCCTCGGGATGCGGAGCGGTTCGAGGAGCGGTGCGGGGAGCGGTTCAAGGAGCGGCTCGGCGTGGGACGGGAGCAGCTCGGAAGACGGTGCGGAACATCTCGCCTCCCCAGGGCTGAGATTCCGGGTATGTGTTTAAGTTTTCATTTAATTATTCGCAGTAGTTAGATCCCTCTTGGGGTGGTCAGATCTACCCCAAGTTGGCAGAGATCCTAGCTAATAGGGTCTGGTTCCTTAGGGTTGCATGTTAATTAGATTAACATAAAATTTTTTCCGTTGCATTTCTGTCTATGTTCCGTCCGACTTAGGACGGGACTAGAGTTTTTGTGCCCTAAGGGTCCCAGAAAACCCTGCATTGGTATCAAAGCCATCTCTGTATGCTGATCTAGGACTGCGAATTTATTATTTGAATGCTTTTACAGAAAAATGTTTTCTTTAAATTTATGTGATAAATTTATTTTTTAAAAAAAAATGTTTTCTTTAAATTTATGCGATAAATTTAAATTATTTTTAAATGTTTAAAATTTTTATATGATAAATTTTAAACATGAAAGTTTTAAAATGGAATTTTAAATTTATGTGATAAATTTTAAAATTGTTTTAAAGCTTTAAAACTTTATGCGATAAGTTTAAAAGGTTGTTTAAAATTTTATGTGATAAATTTTAAGCATGGAATTTTTTAAACGATGTTTTAAATTTATAAGATATTTTTAAAAGCTGATTTTAAAAGTTTAAAATTTTTATGCGATAAATATTTTAAAGGAGCATGCAAATGTTATGATTTTAAAACAAGCTTTTACTTTATGAGATGAAATAAATGTTTTAAAATCATATTTTAAATTTAAATGTTAAATTTAAGAATGCATGCCAAAACTGTTTATGCGATAAACTTTAGTCTATTTAAATTGTTAAATATTTATACACCTTTTTATGCGATAAAATTAGTGTAACATTATTTTAATGGCTATGTCATCTTGTCCCTATTTGATAACACAAGACAACCCTTTAGGTTAGCCATTAAGTAATGATTAAAATTTATTACTTGAATTTTAATGACATGCTATGTTTTAATAAAACATTAACAATGCTTCAAGACCTAATTCCTGATTAGGGTAGTCCTTTTAATGAAAATTTTAATTTTAATTGTTATTATTAAATCATTAAAGGACTTCGCTTTTAGCGTTGGTTAATAATTTATTAAAATCCTAATAACGATTAGGATAGCACGTGAACCTTATAGTTGATAAGGACTTAATAAAAGTTATTAAACAAATCCTAAAATTTTGAATTTAAGGATGCAACTAGTTGATAGGATTAATTAGTTGTTAATAAAAGCTGTTTAGTCTATGGCACACATACAAAAATGACAAGCTTCATTCAATGGACCATGATCCAGTCAATGTGCTTGGCTAAGAGTTCTGGGTCAACCCTTGCTAGTACAAGGGGCAGTGATCCTGGCTTAGTCAATTCCCTGGCTGTGTTCCGCTGGACCGCAATGTCGTGAATCATGATTGTATGACACCCTGGACTATATCTAGTCAATGCGTTATAAATCTTATTAAAGATTAATTCGTATCCCTCCTTGATTTTGGAGCTTGGTAACTCAAAGAAGACAATTATAGTTGTTGAGTCTCCTCAAGCTATGATTTGTTTTTCTTTAAGGAACAAACTCCAACATACATGTGATGTAGTCTAGACTTGACCCAAATCGATGCGTCGGGTCTCCTCGAGTATCGATCTAAGTCAAATCTGGACACGAAATCAAGGGTCTGACTAGACCAGTCATTATGATTTGTTGAGTCTCCTCAAGATCATAAGTGACTGTGGGTAAAAATCGACAGGGAATCACATGTGATGTGATTGACCAAGAGTTAGTCTACCAGTCATGGAACCAATCAACTTGTTGAGTCTCCTCAAGGTTGTGAGGTTCGGGATGATTGGATCCCTCTTTCACTAATTTTTAAATTCGATTAAATCGTTCGTTATTAAGCTTTAAAACGATCGTAAAAATAGTGGGAGGATATAGATAGATGAAAGCCAATCTACCTATATTTAATATTGAACATATGCAAAAACTAGGGCAAGACTATGTTTACCGAAGGAATCAAAATATAATATTGGAATAAGTTAACTGGTCAAATAGTTGATTAATTGAATATCAAGTTAAATTCTAATTGATGGAATTAAACTATATTCTCGTTGACATTAAATGACCTTCTAAAGAACAGACTTAAGAAATATGATTTCATTAAGTTCTGGGTCCAACAAATAAATTAAAGCTACATGTCACTCTTCTCTATATGAGGCAGCTTGAACATATATGATATTCGAAGTATGTTTCTCCCTACAACTTGTCGAGCTACCCTCAAGGTTGTATGGACAAACAATTCCGATCCGCAAAGTTCGAGAATTCGATCAAACCGTTTGAGTCGAATACGAGTGCATGAACGGTTCAAGACTATGTATCCCAACCGGATCTTGAGACAAGCAACTTCTTGAGCTAAACTCGAGATTGCAAAGCTCAAGCGTTTGGATACATAAGATGCTTGCATAGCTATTTATGTTGGGTTAATTAATATCTAAATGTGATTTAGAAAAGGAAGAAGGCACTCCGGAAAGTCAATTGAGAAAGTTAGTTTAATTTATCATTAGTAAAGGCATAAGTAGGAGGAAATGAAAATGTGATATATTTTGATGTCACGATTTCAGAATAAATAGTTATACAAAAACGTCTAACACATTTTTTGACGAATGTCATCACCTTGCTTCGGAAGCAATGTTTTGTGTTAAGTAATTTGTAATAACTATATATATATATTAAATGTTAATATATAAATACACAAGATAGTAGCAAACTTATATGGTAAAATAGACTAGGCCGTGTCGAGAGACTAAGCTTCACAAGTCACATAAAGAGGGGTCTGACCTCTCGTATTATGAAGTCTACGGACACTTGTGAATCTTATCCTCTCAGATATAATGGCTGAAAACCATCTGTAAGACAGTGGAAGAATGAGTTGTCGAACTCAGTCTCGTACATACTGATGTACCCGAGTCTATTTTAACCAAAATAAGTTATTCGTATATTTTATTAAGACAGGTGTTCTTGATGAAACACAAGTCTGATAAAATAAAGAACGAAAAGTAGAAAGTATTTAAACTGATTCGATTAGATCGAATGGTCAAATACTTAGCTACATAAAATCTTGTGTAATTAAAAGAAAATGTGATTTTCTCTCGGGTCAAGTCTGTTAACACATCCGTGTGTTAAAATGTATGAATCACACTTAGTGGGACTTGGTGCGATACATAGTAAGTGACTCTGAGTTAAGTCCTCTCTCTGGGTTAAGTCCCAGATCGTAATGCCTAGGTTTTGATAATGTCCTATGAGGACATTGTCAATAAGATATTCATTAAATCGATCATTAAAGAAGTTGTATAATTACTCGAATTTCGTGAGACGAATTGTCGAGTTAGACATCATAACTGATGATGACTTAGTCAACTTCCGGGATGAAATTCGGAGTAGTAACTCCGATTTAAAACTTGATGCAATCAAAATAGGTCCGTGTGCGTAAATAAATTTGAGAATTTAGTTTACGTACCCAAGGAAAATGTTTCCTCACTTTCTGCAAGTAAATCTTTAAGTTGAAAGATTGGTGCAGAAAGAGAATAGTAAAGTACAATCTTGTTGATCGAAAACGGTTTTCACCCTAATTTCTTTAAAACGGATTAGTTGAAATCGTCTCGCCAACAGATGTGTACAGATCTACTGGGACCAAATCCGATGTAAAACGCTCATGTTGACCATGAAAATTGGAGCATTCACTTATAAGTTCGTTTTTCTAAATATGATTTAGACGGACCAACTTATATGAATTAGCCAGAGAGTTTTCAAGGTCAGTGGGAGCGTATAAATTACATGCAAGGCATCAAAGAGATGGAACATATAATTTGATTAAGTAATCAAAGAGTTTGATACTTTATCAGAAATAAATACGAGCCATTTGAAATGACCAGAAACTAATTTAAATGATTATCGTAAGGTACGATGAATTGGATAAGATCCAAGTAAATTAAAATATTATGGATTCTGAAAGACCAAATGAATTATTTGAATGAGATTCAAATGGTTGGTCTAAACATAGAAACCCTTAAGTCTATAATGTAGACGGTTTTAGCAGATCCACTCATGAAGGCTCTACCACATGAAGTCGGGAAAACTTATGTGTAAAAACGGTATGAGATACCGAGATAAATGGGCCTAAGTGCAAGTGGGAGATGTTGAGAGATGATACCCTCGAGGCTATCTATCTTCATGTGTGCATAGCACAAACATCTTGTTCGAAATAACAGTAAGCTGTTTGGTAATAATTTATCTAAGTTATTTTATAATGCAGTTAACATTAGACATTAACTTAGGTAAAGTCCTGAGACTTTATGCAAGGTCAAACAGGTATCGAGATG
Organism: Scilla litardierei; assembly: GCA_030789695.1. Lineage (NCBI taxonomy): Eukaryota > Viridiplantae > Streptophyta > Magnoliopsida > Asparagales > Asparagaceae > Scilla > Scilla litardierei. Next base: position 39,727,082 of record CM061133.1, read on the forward strand.
AGTATCTCGATCATGGAGAAATGTTTGACCGTCTGTAGCATAAGTCTAAATGGGTTCGTGGTCGTAGATGTTTCGAGACAAGGATATCGAAACATCGGATAGACCATTGTGTCTTAGTCTTCACCGTTTAGCGGTGGCGATGATCTCATGATCGCTTGACTTGGCGAAGTCGTAGATGAGACACAGGTGCTCATTAGAGAATGAGTTCACTGAACGATCCACAAGATTTATCATATGGTTATATTGACCAATCTGTCAATGATGACTCTGAGTGATGATAGGCTAGTTGGTCTTTTGACTTGAGGTCATTTTGACGAACCTGTGCGTGAATGGTGCCACTTAGATCAAATGACCTAGCTTCGAGGCAAGGCCTGTCGAAAGGTCTTTGATTGGGTGACACTTGAAGCGTATGAGGAGAGTAATGACCAAGAGAGGATTCGTCTCTCCCGGTCAATGGGAGTTAGTGTCGTAGTGTTAGTTCGGTCTTTAGTAAAAACTCTGGCCAGAGTATGTTGGAAGAAGTCCAACATTTTTGACTAAAAGATCGATAGAAACTAACCGGAGTCAAGTTATTGGGGTTGACAGTTTGACCGTACCCCAGACTTGATCTACACGACATAGTTTAGACGAAAAGACTATAACTGCAGAATTCATCACGGAAACAGTTAGGGTGGTTCCGACAATACTCATGTCAATGAGTTAACCACATAATGATGATTCCTGAAGCAGGGACGGCAACCACTGCTCGTGGTCACTACCGTATAGGGCTTCGAGCCCAACCTGTTGTAAGGGTCAGGCTGTAGGGTCTCACACAGAGTGCGATCTTCGTCTAGTAATAGGTAGAAATTAGTTAGGGAGAATAATTTGCATTTGATGCAAGGGATAAAGTATTGCAAAAGATGTTTGCAAAAATCTCCAGCATTCGGGATAAATGATCCTGAGTGCAAGTGGGAGATGTAGAGGAATATGCCCTCGGATCATTTGTATTTGATGCAAATGATTATTTAAGCTTAGATAGGGACTAATTTGCATTTGATGCAAAAGAGATTAAATGTGTTTTAAATTGTTTAAAACAATATTTAATAAAATAAACGCAAGGAAAAGTACACGGGTAAGACGGGAATGTCCCGGTCTAGACCCAGGTTCGAACGGCGTCTAAATCGGACGCCAGATGATCAAGTTATGTCCAAAACAGCCCAAAGGGTCAGATCAGGCCAGACCAGGCAGACCCGCTAAGGCTGGACCTGGTCTGGCCTGATGGCTAGACCCAATAAGGCCAAACCGGCCTGGGCCTGGGCACCCAGACCCGCCTGGGCCTGGGCGCCCGGCCCAGGCACTGGCCCCGGGCGCCTGGGCGCAGGCCCAGGCGCTGTGCGCCTGGGCCTGGGCCCCGGGCGCCTGGGCGCAGGCCCAGGCGCTGTGCGCCTGGGCCTGGGCCCAGGCGGCCCAGGACGCCTGGGCGCTGGGCGCCCAGGCGTTCTGGGCGCTGGGCGCCCAGGCGTTCTGGGCCGGGCGCCTGGCTGGCGCCTGGGCGCCAGGCGCCAGGCTGGCGCCTGGGCGCCCGCGCCCAGACTTGGGCGCCCGTGCCCAGGTCTGGGTTTGGGCGTCCAGTCATGTTTTGGAGGCTGTGGGGCCCACTTGCTGGGCCCCATTAATGGGTGCAGAACCCTAGATCTATTGGACAGATTTGACGGCTGATTTTAGTCGAAAATCAAGCCTTGGGCTGATCTTTGGACACTCAATTGGAGGGTCAAACGAACTCTGATTGACGAACGGTTTTTTCCTATGCGTTCACCGTTGAACGCTCGTCGTATTGATAGGTTGTATCAATCCTGAAGTTTAACGGTGAGGGAGTTAAAATTCACGGAAGTTTGCACTTTGTGAAGTGCAAACTAAATTGAATTTGATTAAACTCTGTTTTAGTCCCACATCGGATTTTGAGAAAAGGGGAGAGTCCGACGCCTATATAAATAGGGGTCTGCTCTCCTCCTCAAAACTCGTCCCAAGCTCTAGATCTGAGCGGCTCTCGTAAATGTTGGAGCACGCTCGGATCTAAGCTAAATTAATATTCCTCCTCTCCCTATAAATTTCTGCCTTACTCCTGCGGGCTCTAGCAAAGCCGCAAAGGAGTTCGGATTCTGGATCTGAAATCTAGGCGGAGGTTTCACTCGCGTGAAACTTTCTTCGGAGGTGGGTGGCTCGGCGACACGGGGATTGATCGCCTCGGGATGCGGAGCGGTTCGAGGAGCGGTGTGGGGAGCGGTTCAAGGAGCGGCTCGGCGTGGGACGGGAGCAGCTCGGAAGACGGCGCGGAACATCTCGCCTGCCCCAGGGCTGAGATTCTGGGTATGTGTTTAAGTTTTCATTTAATTATTCGCAGTAGTTAGATCCCTCTTGGGGTGGTCAGATCCACCCCAAGTTGGCAGAGATCCTGGCTAATAGGGTCTGGTTCCTTAGGGTTGCATGTTAATTAGATTAACATAAAAAATTTTCCGTTGTATTTCTGTCTATGTTCCGTCCGACTTAGGACGGGACTAGAGTTTTTGTGCCCTAAGGGTCCCAGAAAACCCTGCAGAGAAGGTCAGTGCCGAGGCTATAGCGGAGAGGGCAGTCCAGGAATTCAAGGACACATTTCCTGAGCTGAACACAGAAGGCTACGAGCGATACTGATTGGAATTGAAAAACCGATTACCTAACATCTCTGTTGAGATCGACCAAATCTCGGTGTTTGTTTCTGGATCTCGGTGACGACGAATTGAGTCACGGTACGGGGGAGGCCACTCCCATTGGTGAAGTTATCGCCATGACGGGCAATAATGCAGGGGTTGGTGCTTCAGGAGACCAAGAGCCCACGGTTATGCCGGAGGGACGCCAATGGCTTAGCCAGACGTTGTAGAATCTTGGCGCTTCTTTTATTCCTGCTTTCATTCTTGCTTTAATTTTAGAATGTAAATGAAAACAATTTTGTAGCAAAAGCGCCAGGAGAGTTGGCTTGCGAATCCTTGTTTTTCGTTGTATCTTTCTATTTGTCATTGTCGTGTGGTCATAATGCCTGATGGCCTCTTTCGATGGGTTAGACCCTGGCTTAATATGATTGAGGGTAGGCCACAAACCATGTTAGAAATAGACCATAATGTTTAGTGGCGAGGGAGCGATTCCATCGGCTCACGGTTGACGACATGAGGGAGTCGTTCAGCGGTGAAAGGGTGCTCCCTTTGACTTACGGCTCACGACACAAGATGGTTGTCTAGTAGCGAAAGGGTGGCCCTTCGACTTATGGCTGACGACATGGTCGGGTCATTCAGTGGAGAAGGGGTGGCCCTTCAACTTATGGTTGACGACATGGTAGGGTCGTTCAGTGGCAAAGGGGTGGCCCCTTCGACACACAGCCGACGACGCATTAGGGTTGTTCAGTGGCAAAGGAGTGGCCCCTTCGACTAACGACTGACGATGGACTAGGAGAGTCGTTTAGCGGCGAATGGGTGGCCCCTTTGACAGCTGACGACGGATTAGGAGAGTCGTTCATCGACGAAGGGGTGGCCCCTTCGACTTATGGTTGACGACATGGTAGGGTCGTTCAGTGGCGAAGGGGTGGCCCTTTCGACTTATGACTGATGACAGATTAGGAGAGTCGTTCAGTGGGAACGGGTGGCCCCTTTGACTTATGACTGACGACAGACTAGGAGAGTCATTCAGTGGAGAAGGGTGGCACCTTTGACTTACGACTGACGACAGACTAGGAGAGTTTTTCAGCGACGAAGGGGTGGCCCCTTCGACTTACGGCTGACGACGGATTAGGAGAGTCATTCAGTGGTGAAGGGGTGACCCCTTCGACTTACGGCTGACGACATGGCAGGGTCGTTCAGTGGCGAAGGGGTGGCTCTTTTGACTTACGGATGACGACAGATTAAGAGAGTCGTTCAGTGGCAAAGGGGTGGCCCCTTCGACTTACGGATGACGACATGGTAGGGTCATTCAGTAGCGAAGGGGTGGCCCTTTCGATTTACGGCTGACGAAAAATTAGGAGAGTCGCTTAGTGGTGAAGGGGTGGCCCCTTCGACTTACGGCTGACGACATGAGAAATCGTTCGCATGAGGCTCATCCGCAAGGATTCGGCTTATCAGATCCTTTTAACGGGGAGCGTGATGGGATAGCTCTTGTAACATTCATAAATGTTTGGTTTTAAAAAGGATGCAAAACCTTATTTGATGAGAAAACATGCTTTATTGAAAGGAATAAATAAAAAAAGGCGTACATGTGTTTTCGAACTTCGTCGGAGTTGCTTTCGTCCCATGCCTTTCTTATTCGATCATGAGCTCGGTGGCTTGCTAGTCGACCACATTGGTGACAGACGAACATGTCATTTTCCCCTTCTGCTTTGAAGGTCCCTCCTTGTTAGGTTGATCACTGGCCGGGTTTTTGAGATGGCCACGTTTGACCAGTGCATCGATCTCTTTTTTGAGAGTCCAACAGTCGTTGGTATCATGTCCGTAGTCATTGTGGTACTTGCAGAATTTGAGGTCGTCTCTCTTCTCATATTTGCCCTCCTAGGCTGATTCTTGGACCAGATCTTCCCGTGGTATGGTGCTCCTTGCTTCGAGGGCTTCTCTCTCGGGCCTCTTGTCTCGAGACTCTCGGCGAGGGGTTCCCTGAGTTGGTTTTTCTCGCCTGGTGTCTCCATGGCAGGCGGGAATGCCTTTCCCATTAGTTCCAGCCGGTTCCTCTGCTTCTTCTAAGATGGTGAACCGATCCGTTATATTGAACATCTCTGCGAGGTTGTTAGGGGAAACTGATGGAGCGCCTTTCGCAGGTGTTTGTTTTGCACTACTTGAGGGAGCGCCGCTATGACAGTTACATCCGACGTCTCCTCTACATCGAGCCTCTCGTCGTTGAACCTTTGGACGAAGGATCGAATTGACTCATTCCCGTTCTGTTTGAGCGAGAAGAGGTGGGGGGATTTCTTCTTAGAACGTCAACCCACGACGAATTGCTTGCAGAACATATCAGCTAATTCGTTGAATGACCCGATACAGCCATCGGGTAACACTTCGTACCAGCCTTCTTTGTAGTGACCCTGTGCTATGAGGAACAAACACTAGAGGGGGGGTGAATAGTGTTTTATAGAATTATAAGGAATTTACGCCAAATAAAACCCTACTTAACCAACAAATGCGGAATACAATAAGTGAACAACAACGCAATGAATAAAGTAATGCAAACAAGCAATCTACCCTGGTTCGGTGCCACCCAAGTCTCCCCGACTTGTTACCGGTGCCCTACTCCAGCAACACCCGGATCCCCTCCGGATACTCTAGCAAACCGCTAGAGATTTCCTTTAGCCCACTTGCGGAAACCCCACAAGTGCAATCGACCTACAATCGATGTCCGTGTATCCCACAACCCGGGAACACGCAAAACCCTAAATCCCACAACTTGGGATTTAGGCAAACTCTCACAAACCGAGAGCAAAACTAAATCTTGACTCCCACAACTTGGGATCAAGCCAACACTCTCATCAACCGAGAGTAAACAACAATATAAATGTATTGAAGATGAAATAAATAGCTTCTTAACACAAAATCATATGCCTTGAGAAATACTCACCAATTTAGGGCAAGAATGGATTTTGAGGAAGATGAGATCACCAAACCCTAGCTCCACCAAGATGAGCAGCAATAGATGGCTAGGGAGGAGTTGGTGACTTGGTTTCAAGCTCTTAGCTTGAGAAGCTCACAAGGAATGAGAATCTCTCTTGAGGAATTAGTGCTCAAAGAGAAAGAGAGAGATTCTTGTGAGATGAGAGAGCTTGGAATTGGAGTTGAATGGCTCTCTTCAAAGATGTGAAAATATCTCTAATTTCAGCCTTGGATCCCTGGTTAGAAGCACACAAACTTATATAGGGAAGAGAGAAAACGGTCACAAAATTCGTGGCATTAAATGCCCAACGGATCTATTTCTGAAGCTGCTTAATCGGTCTAAGAAGGGTCATCAACCGACTAGATTGACAACTAGTCGGTCAGTGAGCCTTCTTGGACCGACTAGATGGTTAACAGAGAAGATGGTGAAATCTGGGTAAGAACTAGTCGGTCTAAGAAGGATCATCAACCGACTAGATTGACAACTAGTCGGTCAGTGAACCTTCTTGGACCGACTAGAGTTGAAACTAGTCTGTCTAAGAAGGATCATCAACCGACTAGATTTTCATTTAATGCATTAACCATCCTTCTTGAACCAACTAACTGGTCAATAGTGCAAAGGTCGAATTTCACAAGGAAAACTAGTCGGTCTGAGAAGAAACACCAACCGACTAGATCGTCATTTAGTCGGTCGGTGAGCCTTCTTGAACCGACTAATTGGTCAACAAATTGTCTTCAATTGATTAGGATAACTAGTCGGTCTGAGTAGGATTTCCAACCGACTAAATCGTCATCTAGTCGGTCGGTGAACCTTCTTGGACCGACTAATTGACCAACAGAGAATGGGCTGAGTTGAGCAAGGATATCTAGTCGGTCCAAGAAGGATTCCCAACCGATTAGATCGTCATCTAGTCGGTTGGTTCTTCTTCTTGAACCAACTAAGATGCATATGAAGCCGTGAAATGAAACGATAGGCTACGGGAAAGTTTCTAATGGCTTCTAAGGCAATCCTAGAGATAAGATATGAAAGTTATGAAGATTTCTAGGCAAGTACTACTCAAGGCTTAACATTCTACTAAACCAAAGCTAGAAGACAATATAAATAACATGACGAACCGTCTTCGAAGCTTCAACATGGAGAATCCAAATCCCTTGACTTCATGAATACTCCTTGAGCTTCAACAAAGCTCCAGGCACAACGATCACGCGTTCTGAGGAAGTCTTGGGACGTCGCTTGAGATGAACAAATTACTTTGGCGACGATCTCCATAATTCTTCATGTTCTTGAGTCTTTTAGTTGAATGACTTGAATGTCATAGTCTTCGAAGCTTTTGACTCATCCATTCCTATCTTCTCTTTGGATTGAATCTCCATTCATTTGTTGATGCCATTGGCTTAAGGTTTGAAGTAGTCTTTGAGTTCTTCAAGCCAATGCTTCACCTTTGTTGATCTACCAAGTTCTCCACTTGAATCAACACATGTAGTCACTTTTGATCTTCTTGAATCTAATTGGTGACTTTTCAGATAACTGCAAACACAAGAGTTAGTCACAATGATTTGTGTTTGATCATCATCAAAATCAAGGTGGAGAGTCCAATACTCAACATTCTCCCCCTTTTTGATGATGACAAACCAAATATAAACAAAACAAATAATTGTGCATTAAATATACTTACTCCCCCTGCAATGATGCCAATCAAGTTAATATCAATAATCAATTGCATCATTCAGCAGTTAATAATGTGTGTATCACATGAGGTTGTGTATATATCGCATGAATGACCAGAAATAATATGCATACACAATACAAATCATGTAGGTGATACACATCATAAACATGAGCATGATTACCAACATATATATAATGTAATCTATATCAACCAAGGTAATCACCAATGCTCCCCCTGAATCATATACATGAACGATCAAACATAAAGTCTATATGATTCAAGTTATTGTTTAACACTCAACATTTAATAAGCACATCTTGTTTATTTCTCTCCCCCTTTGTCATAACAAAAAGATATGGGGGTATAGAAACAACAAATGCAACAATAGAGTGGAAAACACAAAGGTATAACAATTGTAAAGTTCTCTAATGTAAAGTTACCAATTGAAAAACAAGATATCGAAATAAAGATATCAAATGCAAGAGCACATATCCAACAACAACTCAATCACCCTCAATTATCACAAAAAGATAAGCAATAAGCATATGTGATAAAAGAATACAATAGATACTAATTGTAAATAGTAGTGTGAGCAGTGTTAGAAAAGTGACAATGCAAAAATCATGACATCACTTGTGAAAGAAAAACAAGTGATCAAATAGTGTCAAATACCCAAACAAACTCAATTATCACAAAATTTATAACATGAAGCATATTGTGATAGACTGTCTTGTGATACTAATAGTATACTTGGTAAGATAAATGACATGAACATGATTAAATACATTATGGTGGAATCGAAATCATCATATTGACATAGATCAATATTTTAGCAAATTGAGTGCATGGAAAACAATTCTATGTTTTCATACAAACAAAGCTATCAAATCAATATAATCGTCGAGCGACGAAGTAAATATCAGATACCAATTGTAGAAATATCATTTATAACCATGTGTACAAAGTCATGTTATTAAATAATAACACAAATTAAGTAAAATGGCATGAGATACAAATTGTAGTCATACCAAATCATCTCCAAAAGTATCTCCAGCCAAAATTTAAGTGAAGTCTGTGATGTGGGCATACACAAATATCTATATCATGCAAAGGTGTTATGCCAAATAGAGATAGAAACATCATAAAACGTATGGCATAAACAATTCTAGCACACTAGGATACTAATTGAAACAATATTCAAAAGAACCATAGTACAAGCATGCATTCCAGAATAGATACTCACATAAAGAGTCAATGAAAAGCATGGAAATCCATGAGCATAAAGAAGATAAGCACTATATCATAAGCTCAAAACTAGCATCAAGCAAGATCATGAAAAGATGATATCCAATATCAATAGTCTAACAATTGTAAATATGATACCAAATGTAGATATGATATGTAGAGATGATACCAAATGTAGTCTAACAAAGTATGCAAAGCAGGCAAATAATGTCAAGATCATGATCTCACTTGAGAAGGAAACCAAGTGAACATAATAGAGACAAGATCTCATCCTAGTTCAAATATCACAAAGAATTCAACATGAAGCATAATGTGACAAAACATCTTTTGAGCAAAAGCATGAAGATAGTCTACGAATAAAGTTATCATGAACATCGCAAGCATGCATACCAATTGTGCGAATAGAATAAAAACTTGAGTAAGCACAATATAGTCGAAGGTAGCATCAAAGAAGTCATAGTGCATCAAGATATATTCATGGAAGAATATCTATGACAGAATATACATATCATCAAACACAACTTATATGATCTTGTATAGCAAAACTTATCTCTAACATATCATAAAAAAACATGAGCTTGAGATGAGAGATAATTAATGCGAAAAATATAGCATGAAGATCACTAACCAATATGCATGAGTGTTATGTCACTTGTGAAAATATCATACATGAGAGATTTAGTTATAGACATGAAAGATCTCTTGAATAAAATTATAGCTAAACATCAGTCATGAAGTAATTAAAATGACAAGTAACATATATTGATCACCCTAAATCATATCAATACGTCTCATAAAGATAATCATACAAACTATGAGAAAAGTATGAGATGTGTGGTGATACACTGAACAAATACACATAAAGATCCTAAATCATTAATCTTATACATGGCATGAATTATGTATAACGTGATGAAGTATAGCATGCCATAAAGAAATGAAAGATTCTACTAGAATGGTATGACAAATCATGATATAGTCTAGATAATCCATGAATATAGTCATCAATGAGAATTAGGTACAAGTTGTAGAATCAAAGTAGCAATGAATCTTAAATGAAAGAATTGAAAAAATTTCAATGAAGATTAAGATCAATATACTTAATACAGTCTAATAAACAAGCAAGCATGTCATACATATCATTTATCATATCCATAACATATAACAATCTTCACAAAGAAGCATGCATGTGAGGAATACGGTGTGTAATGACAACGTGTTCCAAAGATATGAATATCAATAAATAACTAACCAAATCATTATATGAATGTTATAGCTACCATGATACATGAGTCGTAATAAGACATACAAGACATACATGAACATGGCAGTCACATAAACAAACAATCTTCATGAGGGTGTGACAAGAATGAGTTAATGAGGAAGTATGCTATATTACACAAATTCAAGATATTAAAATACCAATTGTAAATATGGTAGTCAAAACCAATATATTAAAATACCAATTGTGCAAAACACATACTTACAACCATTTAGCTTTTTCTATATGTGTGCATCTCCAATGCACCATCCTTTCCTTTGAATTGATCCATCATTTGTAAATCAAGGAGTGTGAAGAGTAGGGATCTTGCACAACAATCTGACAATACAACAATTGGTGGTATCCAAAAACTTTTTGGATCCAATAGGTTAAGGAACAAAATCAAGTAGTCCAATAACCAAACATTTACCAATTGTAAATAACACTCATCAATAGAAATGCATGACATGCATTAATAGGAGTTATTATAATCACGAAAATCATACATATAGGGAATTAACATTCTCAATCATTAGAAATTAGAAACACATAGACTAATAATTCTTATGCATATGATTTAGTCAAGCAACATCATTATGAATACACATATCTAATACAATAGTGTGTGCTAGAAAGATTCCTCGTTCAATATGCATATGTGCACAAAATAAACATTCACGGCACAACACATATTGAAGGAAGGCATGAAAAGTAATACCACAAAGAGTGTGCATGAAAAGCATAAAGTATTAATTTTCATAACCAAATTTCTCTTTCCTTTGGCATATCAACAAGATAGGAAGGTGCAAATTGATAATATATCACCAAGGGTTAGAGAAATCAACTAATCTATATGCACGACATAATATGAATGAAATGCAATGACATATAGATGAACATAACATGATAGCAATCAAAACAAGTCATACTCCCACAAAATCATACAACAATGCAAACTTGGGAGTAAGGGATGAACTCATATATATATATATATATGGGTACAAAAAGTAATCATACAAGCATGGTACCCAAGCATGAAGTACAATATGAGTGAGTAAGCAAGGTGGAAATCAAATAAAGATTAGAGTTTGATTTTCATATATAGTCGCATGAGAATATGGCATTCCTAATATACGATTCTATATGTGTGTTCATATCGTGCCTAGAAACAATCTTAGGAATCCAAAGGATAGTGATTTGATATTCTTAAGAAGAGGAGGTGGCATGAGTATGAAGTTGGGATGCACGCTTGTGAAGTGGAACATAAATATAAGCGTGTCCCGTGTGTGAAACATGCAAATGAGCATTAGTTCTATCATGAAAATTTTTAAGCCACATGTTATAAATAATCCTCGAATAAACATATGAGTAAGGATTATGAATACACAATGCACATTAGTCAAGAATTTGACATACGTGAAATACATAGATATGAATGACATACAAGACACGCAATATGCAAACATAGGATATGCATGAGATAGTCTCAAACACAAAGTGACATCTACATGCATCCAACACACATGGATACCAAATGTAAGAATATACTTACAACATTAAGCTCCCCCTACTTTGGTGCATCACTTAAGCACCATCAACTCCATTTGAATGAAAATCTTTGCAAATCAAAGAGTTGGTAGGGTTGGTATCCCAATGTGGATTGAACCTAGAAAATATAATTATGGTATCCAAAAACCTTTTTGGATCCTATGAGTTAGGCAACAAATTTAAAATACTAAATTCAAATAATTGTAACCCATATCCTAATGTAATCATACACAATGTTTATGTTGCATATAATCAAACATGAATATGAGCCAACGCATGTGTTGCATGAAAATATTAAATATTTTAGACATGAAAATCACAAACACAATGATTTACTAATAAACATGCAATAGAAATCAAATTCAATATGAATTTAAGTTTCTAACAAACATGAGCATCTAAGACCAAAATCCAAACAAAAGAATAAACCAATTCTAAACACAAATGCCTTGGTACCCATAAAATGAAAATAAACTAATGGTACCAAGCAAATGAAGGGTCAACGGAAACTAACCCTTCGGAAACCAAGTCCAAGAGGACCGTGATTTCCCAACATAATAATCATTCAAAATAATATTATGAATATAAGATTGCATATACATATCCTTAGCATGAGTGCTAGTATTCTTAGGACCCCAAATAGTGTATGATTTGGGAATCCTCTTCCTAGTGGTTGCATGCACAAAAGGTTGATTTCTACGTGGTGCATGTGGCCTAGGAGCATGAGATCTAGCAAGAGCATGAGGAACATTGTGTTGTGCAAAAGCATGATGATGGGCATATGATCCATGGTGTGGTGTTGCATACATACGTGGATGAATATGAGGTGTGTATGCATGTGGATGATCATGAGAATAAGCATGCATATGTGGATGTGATGTGTGATCATAAGCATGTGAAGGTGCATGAGCATGAGTACGTGCATGAGACTGTCTCAAATGAGTGTTTGCATGTGCTCGTGGGTGTGGAGCATAAAAACCATCATTAGTAGAAATGTGAGGAGTGGATGCATTCCTACGTGTATTGGTGTACATGAAAGCATGTCCCTTCCTTTGATGTCCACCCAAAGTGGGTTTCTTTCCATAGGATGGAGGAATAGAAGTGGTGGTTTCCTTAGTAGTAGAACTACCCAAGTTGTTATAGACACCACTCGTGGATGCACCGGAGGATGGACTCACTAAATCTATAGTTTCTTTACTATAGGAGGTGCGTGCATTCAAGATGGATGCATGTGTGGTGAGCTCGTGCACTTGGGATTTGAGATTCTCATTCTCAATGCCCAAACAAGTGTTTTGAGATTGAAGATTTTCAATCTCAAGATCGTTACTATCCACAATGGAAACACGATCAAGTTGAGATTTGAGGGACTCCACCTCATTTCTCAACATGCCATTTTGAGTAAGCAAACTTGCTTTCTCAATAGCGAGTGTCTCAATAATGGTGTCATTGTTAGAGGTGCTACATGAAGATGTGTTAGAGAGACTAGCAATCTTATTCTTAGCATCACAATATTTATGCATAAGCTTTTGATATTTATCAAATAATTGCTTAAGTTCAATTTTAAGATCATCCGTTGTTACCTCTTCATCGTCGCTATCGCTTTCACTTGAATCGCTTGATTCGTCACTAGAGTCGTCCTCTCGTGCCATCAAGCCCATAAATGAATCTCTTTCATCATTGGAGGAAGAACACTCCGAGGTGGACTCTTCTTGCTCCGCTAGCATGTGCCATATTTGATATGCCGTTGTTGCCTTAGACACATGCATAAGAATGTCATAAGTTAAATAATCAAGCAAGATATCCATTACCTCTTGATGTTTCCCCACCAATTCTCTTTGCTCATGTGTCCATTCATGTACGGAAGTGGTAGGTGCGCGAAAGGGCTTCTCCACAATCTTCCAATAATCCTCATCGATGGATTGAATATGAGCATTCATCTTCACACACCAAATTTGATAATTGGGCCCGTGAAGATATGGTGGAGGAGGGCATCGTGTGTTGTTGTTGTTGGTTGCCATAGCTATAACCTTGCTCTGATACCAATTGTAGTGACCCTGTGCTATGAGGAACAAACACTAGAGGGGGGTGAATAGTGTTTTATAGAATTATAAGGAATTTACGCCAAATAAAACCCTACTTAACCAACAAATGCGGAATACAATAAGTGAACAACAACACAATGAATAAAGCAATGCAAACAAGCAATCTACCCTGGTTCGGTGCCACCCAAGTCTCCCCGACTTGTTACCGGTGCCCTACTCCAGCAACACCCGGATCCCCTCCGGATACTCTAGCAAACCGCTAGAGATTTCCTTTAGCCCACTTGCGGAAACCCCACAAGTGCAATCGACCTACAATCGATGTCCGTGTATCCCACAACCCGGGAACACGCAAAACCCTAAATCCCACAACTTGGGATTTAGGCAAACTCTCACAAACCGAGAGCAAAACTAAATCTTGACTCCCACAACTTGGGATCAAGCCAACACTCTCATCAACCGAGAGTAAACAACAATATAAATGTATTGAAGATGAAATAAATAGCTTCTTAACACAAAATCATATGCCTTGAGAAATACTCACCAATTTAGGGCAAGAATGGATTTTGAGGAAGATGAGATCACCAAACCCTAGCTCCACCAAGATGAGCAGCAATAGATGGCTAGGGAGGAGTTGGTGACTTGGTTTCAAGCTCTTAGCTTGAGAAGCTCACAAGGAATGAGAATCTCTCTTGAGGAATTAGTGCTCAAAGAGAAAGAGAGAGATTCTTGTGAGATGAGAGAGCTTGGAATTGGAGTTGAATGGCTCTCTTCAAAGATGTGAAAATATCTCTAATTTCAGCCTTGGATCCCTGGTTAGAAGCACACAAACTTATATAGGGAAGAGAGAAAACGGTCACAAAATTCGTGGCATTAAATGCCCAACGGATCTATTTCTGAAGCTGCTTAATCGGTCTAAGAAGGGTCATCAACCGACTAGATTGACAACTAGTCGGTCAGTGAGCCTTCTTGGACCGACTAGATGGTTAACAGAGAAGATGGTGAAATCTGGGTAAGAACTAGTCGGTCTAAGAAGGATCATCAACCGACTAGATTGACAACTAGTCGGTCAGTGAACCTTCTTGGACCGACTAGAGTTGAAACTAGTCGGTCTAAGAAGGATCATCAACCGACTAGATTTTCATTTAATGCATTAACCATCCTTCTTGAACCAACTAACTGGTCAATAGTGCAAAGGTCGAATTTCACAAGGAAAACTAGTCGGTCTGAGAAGAAACACCAACCGACTAGATCGTCATTTAGTCGGTCGGTGAGCCTTCTTGAACCGACTAATTGGTCAACAAATTGTCTTCAATTGATTAGGATAACTAGTCGGTCTGAGTAGGATTTCCAACCGACTAAATCGTCATCTAGTCGGTCGGTGAACCTTCTTGGACCGACTAATTGACCAACAGAGAATGGGCTGAGTTGAGCAAGGATATCTAGTCGGTCCAAGAAGGATTCCCAACCGATTAGATCGTCATCTAGTCGGTTGGTTCTTCTTCTTGAACCAACTAAGATGCATATGAAGCCGTGAAATGAAACGATAGGCTACGGGAAAGTTTCTAATGGCTTCTAAGGCAATCCTAGAGATAAGATATGAAAGTTATGAAGATTTCTAGGCAAGTACTACTCAAGGCTTAACATTCTACTAAACCAAAGCTAGAAGACAATATAAATAACATGACGAACCGTCTTCGAAGCTTCAACATGGAGAATCCAAATCCCTTGACTTCATGAATACTCCTTGAGCTTCAACAAAGCTCCAGGCACAACGATCACGCGTTCTGAGGAAGTCTTGGGACGTCGCTTGAGATGAACAAATTACTTTGGCGACGATCTCCATAATTCTTCATGTTCTTGAGTCTTTTAGTTGAATGACTTGAATGTCATAGTCTTCGAAGCTTTTGACTCATCCATTCCTATCTTCTCTTTGGATTGAATCTCCATTCATTTGTTGATGCCATTGGCTTGAGGTTTGAAGTAGTCTTTGAGTTCTTCAAGCCAATGCTTCACCTTTGTTGATCTACCAAGTTCTCCACTTGAATCAACACATGTAGTCACTTTTGATCTTCTTGAATCTAATTGGTGACTTTTCAGATAACTGCAAACACAAGAGTTAGTCACAATGATTTGTGTTTGATCATCATCAAAATCAAGGTGGAGAGTCCAATACTTAACATTCTGCCCTCTTGAATACGGTAGCGTGGAAGGTTTGACAAAGATATGGCTCATCGGCCCCATGGAGGAGCATCACATTCAGATATTTATGGATGTGCGACCATGGGTCGCCTCTGCCATCATAAGCTGGTAAGGCATGGAGTTTGAACTTCAGAAGAGGGGGATCGGAAGTGATATTCTCCTTTAGTGGGGTTCACCAAAGTGCAGACATGATGAGTAGAGATCTTCCTTCTCCGCCTTGCACGTAATTAGCTCCCGAAGATCGGTTCGGGATCTCATCTCTCCTCCCGTATCCACCTGAGAGATTGAGGGGGTTATAACCTGGGGAGGCCCCATACATTACCTGATCCAGAATGTGGCGGGT
Source organism: Scilla litardierei (assembly GCA_030789695.1). NCBI lineage: Eukaryota > Viridiplantae > Streptophyta > Magnoliopsida > Asparagales > Asparagaceae > Scilla > Scilla litardierei. The sequence continues at coordinate 39,743,026 of CM061133.1, forward strand.
CGCTTGCTTATAATTGGAAGGTCCGGGTTATTCCTGGAAACCGAAGACACGATTGTCAATTCTAATGCTGCCGTATTGGTGAGATGTGGGGGGTTGTATTGTGTAGGCTGGTCTCCTACCGATCTGCTCTCGGATCTCTTTGTTTCTTGAGTAATGCTGCGCCTCTAGTTGGCGTCAGGGTCAGGTTCGGAGGCGGTAGTTGCTCATTTAAAAGCGATGGATCTGCCATGCTTTGGCGTATCAAGGCCGCTAAAACACCGAGACTCTTGTCGACCCGCTCTATGAACTGGGTGAATTCCTTCTGGGTCACTTTAGGCTCCTTGGTGGCCTTTGCTGGTTGCTTCGATGGAGACGTAGAGTCCGAGGCGTCCTCCACCAGGACGCTGTTTGCTTTTTGTTTCTCCTTTAGACCTTGGATCGGTCCGATATTATTGGGTCCAGCTGACATAGCTTTTGATCATTTCGGGATGTCAAGCGGGTTAATGATATTCCCACAGACAGCGCCAAACTGTTAAGGCCGAAAATGATCGAGACATTTGTCTAGCTGACATGGACCCTTTGTGCTGAGTCGGAGCCTCGTCGACAAGTTGGATGGGACCCTAGGTTGGTAGAATCAGGGTCGATTGATGGATATTGGTTGGGATGCGGTGCTCGATTGATCCTTGAGCAGCTTGTACGTCGATAGTTTGAGGCTATGAAGCTCAGAAGCGACCCTCGCAGAAGATGGAGACTTGTCAATCTACATTACAAGGAAACGTCAGGGGGGTTGGATCTGGGTCCCGATCCAAATCCCCTCCGATGCTTAAGTTAGTATGGAAACTTAAGAAAGAGAGGAAGCTTGGAGCGGCTGAGATCGACCCACAGAGGTTCGTCTCAGATCTGACGTCGAAAGCTCTTTAGTGGAAGAATTATAAGCTGAAAGAGTAGAGTCTATGTATTAGAACTCGTACATTGGAAATTGGAAAATTTTGGTATTTATATACCTCATGGGTCCTTTTAGTGACGTTGGGGAGATACCGGTCACCCATTATGATGCCATGATCTCCCTTCTTTAATAAGAGTGAATGGCACCACGTTCCTGCTATTTATGAGGCCGTTTTCAATCCCACATTCGAGTGATGGGAGTGCAACAGGTGACTAGCTGGTGGGCTTTAACCGAGTCGATGTTGGGCTTCTCTTGTGGGCCTTAACCTCTGTTGGTCGACTTGTCTTGAGTGTCGGACCAATGGTTCAACAGGTTTATATACAATCGGGTTTGACCCCACAAAAATCAGCCAAAAGCCCATCTATGACCCAACTACATGCTACTGCATCGCCCTACTCGACCGAGCGATGGTGCTGCTCGGTTGAGCTAGGGCACCGTCGCTCCATGGGAGCTCTAACCTTCGGCTGGGTAAGTTAGGTGCTCAGACCGAGTGGATGTCCCACTTGGTCGAGCTGCAGGGGGCTAATGCTTGGCTCAAATCTTTGCTCTGCCTCTTGATTAGCTCGACCGAGTATTGAAGATACTCGATCGAGCGGCTTGGTCTGCTCGGGCAAGTTGCAAGCACTTAAGGAGCTTCGAAAATCATTGTTCTTTCGAATAATTAACTCGACCAAGTAACATAGCTGCTCAGTCGAGCAGCTACTCTTTACTATCTCAGCGGCTAAGTCTCGAAGACGTTCATCTTTTGCTCCTTGCTCGATCGAGTAACTCAAGTGACCCAGCCCGAGCGGCTTGGTCTTCTCTTGGAGTTGCGCTGCTCTTAGGCTGTGGCTGCTCGGCCCGAGCGGAACACATCCACTCAGTTGAGCTAACTGGGGATGCTGAAGGCCTTTTCATTCTTTAGCTCTTCTTCTTATCCCTTTCTCTTTTCCTCCTCGGATCTCTTTCACTACCTCGTCAAGCATTGAGTAGACCTTGCCATTGATGCTCCGGCAAGCTCAGATGTGTCCATGTCTCTGATTTTCTCTGAATCGCTCCAAATTTCCTTAAAATCCACAAATCTCCACGAGAATCAAATATATCGTGAAATGCACGATAAGGTATAGAAAAGTGAACTTTGGACGATGAAAATGCTATGAAATCATGTAGTAAAGTATAGAAAATATGGACAAATCAAAATCCCCCAAGCTTACCTCTTAATCATCATCGAGGAAGACGAATAGGAGGGTAACCGGGAGGTGAAAATAAGAAAATAGAAAAGAACGCAAAGAGGAGAGGGTTTCTAGATTATTCGCTCAGATCTCGTTCTGTTCGCCATATAGCACAACGGCTTAGAAAACAACTCATAAAGATTTCACATCTTAAATAAATGAAGTACTTGAGAGTTTAAGATTGAATAAAGGGGCCCTCTCTAAATTTCATACAATTGGCTTTATATCCACATCATGCGCTTCGCAGCGTCGAATATACACAACATTGGCAATACACTTTTCAATCAAAAGCTATAACTGAAGCATAGAAATTTCATACCAAGCATGCAATAGAGAATGGAATAAAAGTCAAGACATGCAGACATGCACATGCTCATATTAAATCATAGGAAGTCCCCGTAACTCGATTATTTCGTTAAGTTTCAGCATTATCTAACTTTCCCCTTCATGCACAACTCCATCTAATTTCATGCTCACTCATTTTGATCAAACGATTTTTTTCCCACAAGCTTGAATTGATGTGTCACATCTAAAGAATTTTCATGGAATATGAATTTTTGTTTTGTTTTTCCCAAGAGTGTATATGATCACACCAAGTAATGAGATATTGAATTTTTCTTTCATTTTTGAATTTTTTGTTTCTACTTTTCTTTTTGGACTTTTGTAGGAGTATTTGTATTTGTATTTTTGATTTTTGGCTCATTTTTGGCTTTTTGAACCTTTTTTGGAGCGAACCTTGCAACTGTATGGGATTTTGGGAATGGATGTGGTAGAAATATAGCTTTGGAGAGTAAAAACAAATGACATATAGAGAATATAAGATATATGTGGAGAAGGAATTAATATAACACTCGATTCACTCAAAATTGTGCACAGACAGTTCAGTAAGATAATACATCAATTAAACTCATTTATAAGCATGTGTGTTCCTAATCACATCAATAAGCAATGAAGTCTAGAAGTAAAGTTTGTCAAACACATCAAGCATGCAACAAGAATTACGAACAAGAGATAAGAACTTGACTTCAAATATTCTAGTGATGCGTGAATCTTGGTATGTTTCTCATGAAAGTATACTAAACACTACTCTACACATTCAGTTTCAATAAGCTTCACGCATTTACTTAGAGAGATAGTCAAAAGAGATGTATTTGCAAGTACTTATGAAGAGCAAGATTATGAAATAACTCTAAGTAGCATGTCATGGAAGATAAGCGTTGCAATAGTAGTGAAAGGATCGCGATATAACATCACAGAGAAATCATCTAGCGAAAGAAAGAAAAGAAAATAGAGAATATAAAATAAAAGTAAGCGTGCATGCGCACAAAAGAAAAAACGCTGAAAAAGAAAAAATGGGGTGTAAAGGACGGAAAAGAAAAAGTGCAAAATAAGAGAAAAATAAATAAAAAGCGATATTGCTCACCTCCAAGCTAAACACAGAAGTGTCCTCACTGCTGAGAACACGTGTGAAAGATGGAAAATGATGCTAGGGATGGGTTGGTGGGATGGAATAAAAGAAAATAAAATTCCCAGAGATTAGAAAAATATAAAGAAAATCTAACGAATGCAAATGCATGGTCCTAATGCCTAATGCAATACAAGCATGCAAATGATAATATGATATGTATGCAATGGGATATGATGGGTTCTCCCCCAAGCTATACAACACGGGGCCCCGAGTGGACAGATGGGCACCAAAAAAAGAATGAGAGTGGAGAATATAAGCAAAAAGACGAATCAGACAGCGGTACCACCCTCTAGAGGTGGTGATGGGTCCTGCTGCTGTGGACCAGATATGGCATTATATGGTTGTGCAGAAAGAACAGGAGGTGGTACGACATGTATCACATGTTCATATGAATGGTAGAAATTTTTCTCGTATGAAAAAGTGAATGCTAAATCTTGTGTTTCACACACAGGACACGTCGATGTTTATGTTCCACCTCATAAGCGTGCACCCACACCTCCTATTCATGCCCCTACACAACGTCTCCTTAGGAAACCCACATCAATTTCTCTGTGGATTTCTAAGAATGTTTCTCTGCATGATAGGAACACGTATATAGAATCGTATGTCCGAAATGTTATATTTTCATGCGACTATATACAAAAATCAAACTCTACTTTTGTTTGGTTCCCTCCTTGCTAGCACTCACACACCTAATTTATTGCTTGGGTAACATGCATGTTGATCACTTTATGTACCCATTTTTTCTGTGAGGTTGTCCTTAGCTCCTAATTTTACATGATTCGTATAATTTAGGGGGAGTATGGAACATTTTCTTGCTAGCATGTTTATTTCTATTTCATATGCAATGTTATGTCATTTACATTATGTTGTACATATGAGTAGGTTTTCTTTAACCTTGGGTATATCAATTTGGCACATTCCCATCTTTTTGATATGCCAAAGGGGGAGAAATATGGATTGTGTAAAAATATATACCTTATGCATGTATGCATATTTTTGGTATTGTTTTACATAACACCAATCAATATGCATTAGGCTTTAATTGTTCATTTTGTGCACATATGCATATTGATAGGGGGAGTTTGTTAGTACACACATTGTATTTCAATGTTTATTTTATATTTTTACATAACGTTTTGTCATCATCAAAAAGAGGGAGAATGTTGGTTCTTGAGTTCAAGACCGATATTGTGTTGATGATGATCAACATTATGTTGTGTGCGAATCATCATTTATGCTTTAGTCTCATTATTTAACATTGATTATATCAAGGGTAGACATAAATATGGTGTTGGGGGTAATGGGCTCAAAGCATGGAGTAATGGACATTGAAGGCATAAAGAATCAAGAAGAATATTGTAAATCATTTTATGATTCTTTATGTATTTTGCTCCTTCTTTAGTAGAATACTTGTATGCCTTGATTAGATGGACACACACACACACACACACACTCTCTCTCTCTCTCTCTCTCTCTCTTCCATGTTATTTTCCATCTTAGTGATCCATATAAACTTCCTAGAATCCATCCCAATAGGTTGAATGGCCAAAACACTCTAATTCATGTTTTCAGCCTATCACCAGATACCTGGAATACACCTACCAGACGTCTGGCGTATCCGAGTTTGTGATAGCCAAAAATCCTAGGAAGTCCAGATGTCTGAAGTTCAATCACCAGTCATCTGAAAAATGGTCTAGAAGTCTTTTCATTGAACTCTAGAAGTTTGGTCAGTTGAGCCAAAATTTCAGTGTTATCTGTTTTCTGCAGTCATTCTATATTCAAACTGCTATCAGTTTTTCTATAGTTGGAATTTCTCGTCCATTTCAAGCCCATCAGATTTCATATTTTGTTAGCTTTCCAACGCATCTTGAATCACCTCAATCAGAGTCCATTTGAGGAAGTTATGACTTTTTTGGTGATCAAGTGTCGTTCTGGGCAAATTCTGTCAGACGTTGTATAACGTCAAACTAGTCGTCTGAACAGTTAACCAGAGGCCTGGTCACCCTTCACCAGGCAACCTAGTCGACTCCCAAAAAATAGCCGTTAGGTTTTGGACTAGCCGTTTCTAGTTGTATTTCTAGGCTGTTTTGTGAGTTTATTTAAGCCAGTTTAAGGGGATGTTTTTGACAAATCTCCATAGATATTGAAAGCATTTTAGAGAGCAAAAAACCAGAGAGAAACTTTCATTCTCACTTCATTTCTCTCATTTCCCTTAGAGCTCCTCAATGTCGATTTGAACTCCAAGCTTAAGGAAAGTCCAATAGTGCATCAAGCTTATGTCTAGCACTTGGACAACAATCTATCTTTGCCTAGAAGATTGTAGTTTCATTTGTGTTTCATTTGGAAACCTTGCTCTCGAGTTATGGGAGTGTCTCTCTGGAAAGAGAGATGTGTCCCTTGGAATAGGGTTTGCTATCTTGGAAAAGATATGCTCTTGGAAAAGAGTGGCTCTTGGAAAAGAGTGTGACACTTGAAATAGTGCGTGTTGGTATCCCAGAAGGGATTTTGTATTTGTACTCATATAGTGGGAGAATTGTGTGCCTTGGAAAAGTCTTGATAGTTTTATTCACAGAGTGTGATTGCAACATGGGACTGTAGTAGGATCACCTTGGAATATTGAACCGAACCAGGATACATCTCGTGTGTTTGCGATTTGTTTTGACATATCTCCTTTTGTGTTGTTGTTGTTGAGATAATCGCTTTAATTTCCACCGCGTTGTGTGCTTAATCTTTAGTAACTTTTAATTACGCACTTTTGCTTGCCTTTATACTATTCACCCTCCAGTGTATTGTATAGCCACAGGTCCCTAACAATGATTACCAAATGCTAGATGCGTATAATTGTCTTAAGGTTAGTACTTTGACCGGAGATGTGCTAAAGGACCTTACGTGTGGAAGATTATACTTTGGTAGATATCGAACATTGGCTTTACAGCTGATATGTAGATACCTGCTGGGTATGGTTGCAAGCATGTGAAGATAGTGGCCATGTTGTCAGGATTCGTCTCCTCTGTTATGGGAAGTTAGTGTCATAGTTGAGTAAGTGAATCCATAGTTAATCCCTGGCCAGGGTAGGATATGAACTTGTTAAAGAGTTAACACATGTCATCCAACCAATAACTACATGATCACATTTGACTCAAAAGGTTTAAGGTGTAATGTGGTTTGACTCTAGTGACCTAGTGTTGACGAAGGGACCAGAATGCATGGAATCTGTCACAGTAAGGCACAGATTATCTCGAAAAGGTTCCAGTCTCCCAAACCAGATAATGACGGTTGTGAAACGGGGGTCTGCATGCTTAACTCGGGCCGATACCAATCGTTGACACAATGGGGTCGTGGTCACTACTGTAGTAGGAATCGGGCTATTTGAGTCTCACACTAATGATGAACTCCTTACAAAAATAGAAGGAATAAACTATGAATATATATGATATACTAGTGTTAAGATCACAAGAGGTTGTGATAAGATAAGAAGAAGATAGCAAGTTAGCATAGACTAGTCGACTAGTGCTTAGGCACTAGTCGACTAATTAGCTAGTAGTCGACTAGTGCCTAAGCACTAGTCAAGTAGGCAGACTGTATGTTTTGTAGAGAGTGGACTAGTTATAGTAACTAGTCGACTCGTCGACTAATGCTGCCCTGGCAGGACACGGATTTGATGCAGGATTTGATTGGGAATCAACTCTGGACCAAATCTAATTCATACCCAAGAGTTCTAATGCGATTAGCACTCATTAAGGAAGCCTATTTTTCTTTGTGCATTTGAAGTTGAAGTTGAGTTCTATACGAACATTCAATCCAAATTAGGTTCAGCTCTCCCTAGCACTATAAAAGGGGGTCCTCCCCAGCCCCTTGAACACACATCATTCTATGAGTAAGTCTCATTGTGCAGAGATATTCAAACCTCTTTAGAGGAAGAATCTCTTGCACATAATCAAAAAATTTTTGGTCTCCTTCTTCGCTCTAGCAAAGTGAAGAAGGAGGTTTGAGTTCTTATGGGCTCATGATTTGTGGACGTGTTCTTCATCTCGTGATTCATCTAAGGTGATGGTATGAGAAAGAAAATCTAAGGTGTTGCTTGAAGGAGGTGAGCGTTGCGCTTCAAGTCTTCACCGAAAGAGGTTAAGGATTAGCAAGAATCGTTTGAGTAAACTCGTGCAAAGATACGACCTTTTTGGTTTTTATTCAACAATATAATTCCTAAATTAGCAGTAGATCCTTGGTAAGATTGCTAGTTAGAATTTTTTGAATTTCCTATCTTTCGCTGCATTATCTAAATAGTTTAGATTACTAGCATCATAACCTTACAACATAGACCTTTGGCACTCGTACCTCAATCGTGCCTTCTCTAAACTCAGCTGGCAAAGCCCATGGTAAGAGCTCTGAGTTCTGATACTCAAACCCTTTGGTCGTGCCAACTCCAAACTGACCTCTAGCAATCATGCACCAAGGGTCATGCTACGTCCAAACCAGGCTACCATTTACCATAGGGCCTAAGCTGGCACAACCCATGGCCACAACTCTGACCTCTGATCGACCCATTGTAGTGTTATTGCCAAACCAGCCTCTAGCATTCATACCCCATGGGTCATGCTACCTCCAAACCAGGCCACAAGTTACGTTGGAGCCCAAGCCGATGCAACACATGGTCATAGCTCCAACCTCTGTCCAAACCACGGTCGTGATATGTCCAAACCATCGTTTAGCATTTGTATCATATGGGTCATGCTACATCCAAATCAGGCCACCAGTTACACTATGGCCTAAGTTGGCACAGCCCACTAACCCAGCTCCGACATCTGGCTGACCCACTATCATGCTATGTCTAAACCAAGCTCTAGCATTAGTACCCCATGGGTCATGCTATGTCTAAACCAGGCCAAAAATTATGCTAGGGCCTGAGTTGGCGTAGCCCATGTCCACCGCTCTGACCTTTGGCCGACCCACAGTTACATTATGTCCAAAACCGACCTCTAGCATTCATACCCTTAGGTCATGCTATGTCCAAACCAAGCCATCAGTTATACTGGGCCTCGAGTTGGCACAGCTTACGGCCACAACTTCAACCTCTTGCCAACCCATGGTTGCACTATGTCTAAAACCAACATCTAGCATTTATACCCCTGGGATCATGCTACGTCCAAACTAGGTCACTAATCATGCTTGGGCTCGAGCTGATATAGCACATGGACACAGTGTTGGATCTAGATCTAAGCCTAGGGGGTGAATAGTCTATTAAAAACTCTCGTGCAACCCATGAGCAATCATACACAGTTATACAGCACAATTACAGATATACATGGTAAATAAAGACAATCACAGAGTACGCAGCAGCTTTACCCTGGTTTGGTCGTCCCACGACCTACGTCTAGTACCAAGCAGATACTAGCATTAATAAGTTTCTTTTGTACAACTATAATGATTCATGAGCTACCTACTCCCCACCTAGTTCGTACCACACTACCCGAGTGCAAAACACTATCAACCTTGTAAATGCTTCACCTTGACAAGCTCCAACTCGTCAAGACCCCATTGTTTAGTCCCAGACTAAATAGGTCCCCAAAACACGTCACAATGGTAAATTTTTCCCTACAGAGATCTATACAACTACACAAAATAATAATTAAGAGTTTAGAGAATCTCAGTTTGTGTAGCGACAGTCGTCTCTGTCAATCAGCTCAGGTCAGATCGCATCTGACAAGATGTCGTCTCCAATGTCACCTCCTCCTTTGAAACTTACGGCCTAGATGGATTATCCCCTCAAGAAGTTGCGGCCTTGGTCTTGGACCCTTTGAGGAAGCTTGCGCAAGGTATGAAGATCCCCTCTCTATGACTTGCACACTTGATATGTTGAAGATCCCTTGGATGCAAGTTGCGCAAGGGCTTTGTCAATGGATGGCTCTTCAAGTTGTGGCCTTTGGCTTGAATTTAAAGGCTTTGAGGATGATATGGAGTTGTTTTGCAATGGAGAAGATAGGCAATGGAGGTTGCAATGGATAGCACTCTTGCGCAATGTAGGAGATAAGGGTCTCTTGGAGTATTACAGCCTTGGCAAGGGTTGGGAGAGGGATGTTGTGGCCTTGGAAAGTCCTATGGAGTTGTCAATGAGGCTTTGGCAAGGTGCTAGGACAATGGAGGAAGAGGGTTGCACAATGGAGGTGGAGATTTTGATGCAAGGAGGAAGAGTTGCACAATATGTGTATACCCTTGCAAACTTGCGGCTATGTCTAAGGTTTTGACCGAATTTTTCTTCTTTGGTTGCTTGCCCTCTCTCTCAAAAACTCTCTCTTGGAATATGGGTTTATATAGGAGAGGATGGGATATGATATAATCAATTAGAATCCCATATTTGATGGAGATTGGAAGGAATCCTAATTTGATTAGGATTTGAATAAATATTTTAGGATATGGAGATTGAATATGAATGGCTATGGAATTCAATTTGTGTAGCTATAAGATTTGAATTAGATCTTATTTAATCACCTTTGATTTGCATGCGATTCTCCATATTTCTCCATCTTGACCAAGTCTCCAATTTGCATGTCATTATGATTTGAATGTTGCATCAATTGATTTGAATCAATTCAAATATGTATTTGAATTGATTTGCTCCTTACCTTCTCATCTTTGACTTAGTCCAATTGATGTAGCCATATTCTTCATCTTTGACCTAGTCCACTTGAAGTGTGAAGATCAATTCCTCCATCACTTTTGGCTAGTCTCTCTTTGAGTATTCGCGAGAGTGCCATTCCTGAAAATACTTAGCACAAACATTAAATCATCCACACACTTTTGTTATCATCAAACATGAAGTCATCGATCGTTGTATGCAACAACACGTTGTATCCAACACACGGCTCTAACCTCTAGTTGACCCACGATCGTGCTTGTTGAAACTGACTTCTAGCATTCGTACCACATAGGTCATGCTCATCCAAACCAGTCTACAAGTCATGCTGGGGCCCGTATTGTTGACACATGTCGTCCTATCACCGACCTATGGCACTCGACCCATGATCTTATCACGTCCAAACTTACAAGTAGCACTCGACCCTGGTCATACTGGACCTAACCCTAGCTTTGGTTGGGGCAACTGGTCTGATCTCAAGGTCCCAGTGTTGACAGGTAGCGCTTGACTCTAACAGTGCTAAGTCCAACAAAGCCCTAGGCCAGGCAGGGGCCCCCATTGGTATGAACTTAGAAACTTAGTTGCATATGAAGCATCATGCAGTTCAGGTCATGCTACTTCAATAAATTCCCCAGCCAAAGCTAGGGCACCTACTGCTACAACTCCAAGCCCCTAGTTTGGATGGAATTCAACTTTGGCCAGACTAGACCTAGCAGGCTTGCGACACAAACATAAGCATATCAATTTGACATCATGATTTTAAGCTATGTGCCGTGATTAGGCAAGTCTAGATATACACACCCTCTCTCACTCAGTCGACTAAGTGGCCAACTCACTCACTCACACTCATCAAGTGTTACGAAGTGGCTCCGATGTTAGTCTCTTAAGCTCAAGATCATAATCAACACAACAAGTTTGTCAAGCAACCGATTCAATTAGAAGGTTAAGACAGGATCAAGGAAGTGGATTTCAAAAGTGAATTTCAAAACTTCATTTTTAAGAAAAAGGTTCTTCATCCATTTCAAAGAAGATCTCTTACAAAATTCGACTGCTCCGGGCGACATATAAGTTATAAACAAGACAAACCACACGCTATTCAGTGGCATGCCCGTACATAGTGAGCTCAATAAGCTTCTCAATGGTCTGCTCTACAAACTCCCTGCCTTGAAGAGTTTGGTCGAGAGCTCCATCATCAGCTGTAGTGGAGGTCTCTACAGCGGATGGAGAGTTAGCGGACTTATCCATTATGAAAGACTAGATGTTAGCATGAGTGTGGTGCTTTACCTTGAATGTGTCCACTATATACTCCAACCCCATATCGAAAGTAATATCTGCTTAACCTTCTATCGCCTGCTATTTGATTCGATGTTGCTAGAGCACATTAGCTAGCTAGACCTGAGCATTCTTTAGTTTAGTGCGACAGGACTCAACATCATCCATTTTCTCTTTGAAGCTCTGTTATGACCTTTCCATCCTGGACTGTAGCTTGGAGACCCAACATCCCTCTATTCCAGATACTTCATGAGGAAATATATGGTCTCGATCGACTTATAGAGTTTCTTCCTGAGCTCAGCCTCACGAAAAATGACCTCGGTTGACTCGTGGAGCTCTATTATGAGCTTAGTCTCCTTTTTCTCTGCCTGCTATAGCAGGACCCTGGCATTTTGAAGCTAGAGGTCCAAGGAGTGGGCCAGGTCAGCCTAACCTCTCAGTTCTACATTCGCCTCCTATAGCTTCCAGAGCTCTACCCTCAACAGCTTAAGCTCTTCTTCGACGACCTAAGCCCTTGCACAGAGAGCTTCGACCTTTGCACATAGTGTATCCTTCTCCCATAGTAGTTGGATCTCATAAGCAAGGGCTCAGCTTTCTCCTTCCACATATACTAACTTTGTAAGAAGCAACCCAATACTTATTAACTATACAAGAAGACGAAACAAGAACCCCAGTCTACATGATTAACAAAACAAGACAAAACAAGAAGACGAAACAAGACCGATCTCCTTTTTTGTCTCCTTAATCACGAGGGCAAGTGTCCTCTCCCAAAGGGCCGACATCATTTCCCCCAAGCCTTTGCCATGCTCGTGAACTGTTGATGGCCCTGCCTTGGGTTGAGCCAATCTCAAGGCCTAGTCAGTCCCCCTCTCGATAGCCACATCATTGGCCTTCTTCTTTGGAGGCTCAACAGCCTCTATGGGAACAAACCCCTTACGTGACGGCTCGATATCACCTTCCTCCCTCGTCTTCCACTTCCTCCTTACCAGATGAACATTTTCAGCACCGTCTTTGCTCCCTGAGTCGACATGGGTCATCATAGGAGCCCTTACAACCTCACCCTCTAGGATAGAGGTGGGGGATGGCCCCTCTTCCAAAGGAACCATGATGAGAATGGCAGTTGGGGTATGCTCAGCCTGGGGCCCTGGAGTCTTTGCTTCTTCTCCCCATTGTGATGGTCGGGTAGCTAGGGGCTTCACCTTTCTGGAAGTGGTAGCAGAGGCCTTTCCAGCAAACGCCTTCTTTCTTGCTCCCTCAGGGCCAGCAATGACATTCTGCTTTCAGACGGTGTGGTAGACTTGACTCCTCTAGTATGGTCCAAATTGAATTTTCCCATTTCTAAAAGAAGAAACATGAAAATTAGCGATAAGTTGAGAGTTTCAAGTTGCTGATCTCTAAGTTGGTACTTTCTAGTGCGAGAGGAGCCTTACCAAACTCCTCATCCTTCTCTGTAGGCATGATTTACAGTGCATAGATCGTCTGATCTAACAACAACATGTTGTGGGACCTAGAGGCAGCAGGTCGAGTAGCTAGCCATCAATGCCCACCAACTCAGCTCATTATTTCGAGCCATCTTCAAAACGATGTCATGTTCCCACTTGCTGAGCCACCCAAACCAACGAGGTACCCACTCATCGGAAGGAACGGGGCCCTCTACAGAGCTCTCCTAGCTCCTAATAACCAAAATAATTTTTCTTTCCAGTGCTTATTCACCGAGGGCTTCTCTTCAAAAATCCTTAAAACCCCAGCTTGGTTGATTAGATAGTACTAGGTATCCAAGGCCTTCTTCAGCTCGAACATGGCATGCATAATCCTGGTGGCCAACCATCCATTCCCATAAAAGGCAAACATCATAACCAAAGAAATCAAAGCTATGAAGCTATTCGGTGTCAACTGGCACTGTGCCAGGTTAGAGAGACACATGAATCGATGAACAAGGCAATTAAATGAGCGGCACATCCCTACCTATAGATGCATGATGCTCAGTGCAATGCCCCCCCGGAGGGGATCGATCCAGGGTCCCCTCCATCTCCCGAGGAAGCCATAATTGCACCAAATGGGGAATCATGTACCTCTTTAAGATCTACTACAGATCCACATCATGTGTCATGGGCATAAACTCTAGTGCTCTGAGATGTGGTGGCCACTGTAGATCTACCTTTCCTCTTTGGCTGAGGAGGTCATCAACTTTGGCTGCGTCAATAACATCTAAGTCTGGGTGTAGTTGGGGCTCAGACAGCCCAGCCAGAGTAGCCACCAAACCAGAGAGTGAGGCCACCATGTCGACATGTTGATGAGAAGAACCACTAGCCTGTGCATGGAGACGACAAACTGGCTTCCACCCCTTCGTAGACATGTGGTTATGCGACTTTCTTGGCCTCTCAACGTCGGAGTCAGTGACACACTCTCCTCTCCCCTCGAGGGGATGTGCGCCTTCTATACTGACAGAGATCTCATGGGGTGCTAGCTTCTCTGGGGTTGACATCCTATAGTGCACTGAAGGGGCATCTTGGGAGTTAGTGGCATCTGACATGACCATGTTTTGGGCGAAATGAATAGAAAAAAGAAGAAGCAAGGGGCCGAAAGGGAAATTACATTTTCTGACAAGAATGTCAGGGATGACGAAGATCAGGAAGCTCGAAAGAGCAGCAGCAAAGGAGGACAAAGGCTTTCTGGTTGCAAGTTCAGCTATTTGGTGGCTTCATCCCCCATTTTCAACCTCCCCTAAGTGGAGAACAACAGGATCCGATCATGGCCATCCAAGTGACCTTGACCTCATTAGACAGGAGCTAATCGCAACCATGCAAACCCCATGATCAAGCAAAATCCGTGTGGACACATTGCCACAAATCAAGCTCTAACATGTCAGCATCCTTTCAAGAAATGTGCATGTCCTCTCAATTCCCACATTAAATGTGAGTCGATTGACTCTGCCTCTTCTAATCTCAAGGGATAGGCATTTGTGTCAGCATGCATGCTGGACTCTCTTTTCTAGGTACCGCCCTTGGAACCACATTCTGAGAAGAGTTAGTCAAGTTGTATGAGGTTGGTTGGTAGCCCTTGACTTTGTAGCTTTCGTCTTCTCACTTATCAACATCTAACCTGGAAGGTGCAACTCAAGTCGGTAGTATCAAGCCAGAAGACAAGAGGCCATTGTTGGAGACACTTTGAGCTGGGGCCAGCCAGAGCTAGGGCCCAACCAGGCCTGATGACAGGACCCACCATGCCCTTAGGACCGTCCAGGAGCAGCCTGGAAGGTCAGTTCGACCACGGTACTAGCACAATCTACCAAGCAGATCTACTCTCCCTTACCCAGATTGGCAATTTTCCAGTAGATGACACCCACTAGGTTGATGGGGTTTAAGGGAACCTTAGGGCATTATTCTATGCCCATCCTCTGTCGGACGAATGATAGAAGCAAACAGAAAAGAAAGCAGTGGAAAACGTTAAACTATTTAACGAGCAAGCCCTAAGGATTTGAAGACCTTAGCCAGGATCTCTACTATCTTGAGTTGGATCTGACCACCCCAAGATAGATCTAAGCTACTGCAATATAATAAGTGAAATGCTTAATTAAACTACGTACCCGAGACTTTGCTTGCACCGACAAAGTGTACTGAACCACGTCCTGAGCCGCTACTTGTCCCGAGCTGAACTTCTTTCTGAACTGTACTGTGTCCCGAGGCGAGCAACCCTCTTGTCGCTGAGCCAACCATGCGTCGAAGAAAGTTTCACCTTGGGTGGATCATTCTCCAAGACACCGGATCGAATCCGAGCCCCTTCGTGGCTTTGCTGGAGCCCTACAGGAGCAAGGGAGAAATATAGGGAGAAGAGAATATTTATTTTAAGCTTAGATCCAAGCGTGCACCAAACTTTTGGGAGTTGCTCAGATCTAGAGCTTGGGACGAGTTTTGGGGAGGGGGTAGGCCCCTATTTATATAGGCGGCTGACCCCACCCTTTACTCCATATATGATGTGGGACTAAAAAATTTGGGAGAAAAATTAATTAAAGTTTGCCTTTCACAAAGGCCAACCTTTGATGAATTTTTCCTCCTTCACAGTTGAGCTTCGCAAATGATACAACCAATCAAATCGAAAAGGGTAGAACCGTGAATGCGTAGAAACAAACGGCGCTCCATTCCGACATCGTTTGATACCTCAAACGTCGTCTCAAAAATGGAAAAAAATCATGCACAAAGCCAAAAACGTAGCCGCTGCCTAAATGGTTCAGAACCTTAAGTTGTGGGGTCCACCGAGTGGGCCCCACGCATGCCAGCCCGCAAGCGGGTGTGGGCGCCCGCATAGAGGGGCGCCCGCCCGCATTGCGGGCGGGCCCCGACACGTGGGCCTGGACGGGGCGACCATCCACTTTGCAGTCTTGGGCGCTCGCCCGTCCTGCTCTGGTTGGTGTGGGTCAGGTGCTCGCCTAGCGGGTGCCTGACCCGCAATGCCCTATTGCAGGCACCTAACCCCAATGCCCAAATAGGGCCATTTGTTGTTTAGGCTTTATTTTGCACGTTTGGAGTCCGATTTGCGATCCGTTTGAACCTGCATTTAGACTGGATGATCACATCATCCAGGTAACTTTTTCTAAGGTTTCTTTAATTAAAAAGCATGTAAACAATTTACGACGCATTAATTTTCCCTTTGCATCAAACACAAAATTTTCACATCTATTATATAAAATCATTTGCATCAAATACGAATGATCTGAGGGCATACATCCCCAACATCTTCCACTTGCACTCAGGATCATTTATCCCGAATGCAAGAGCTAACTGCAAACTCTTTGCAGATTCTATCCTTTGCATCAAATTCATGTTCTACCTAATTTCTACCTATTACTTGACGAAGGTCTCACTCTGTGTGAGACCATACAGTGTGACCCTACTACAAGTGGGGTTCAAAACCCCAGACGACAGAGACCACGAGCACCAGGTGCCGTCCCTATTTTGGTATCATAATTATGTGGTTAAACTCATTGACTTGAGTATTGTCGGGACCACCCTGACTGTGTCCGTGATGAATACCACAGTTATAGTCTCTTCGCCAACACTATATTGTCTAGTTCAAGCCTATGGTATGGGCAACTGTCAACCCTAATAGCTTGAAGCCGGTTATTCTCCATCGATCTTTAGTCAAATAATATTGGACATCTTCCAACATACTCTGGCCAGAGTTTTCATTAAAGATCGAACCAACACTACGACACTAACTCCCATTGACCAGGAGAGACGAATCCTATCTTGGTCATTCCTCTCCTCGCATGTTTCAAATGTCACCCAACCAAAGACCTTTCAACGGGGCTTACCCATGGCTAGATCAGTGAACTAAGTAACACCGTTCACGCATAGGTTTGTACAATGACCTCAAGTCAAAAGACCTACTTGCCTATCATCACTGAGAGTTATCATTGACAGACTGGTCAATCATAACCATATGATAACTCTTGTTGGGTCGTTCAGTGAACTCATTCTTCAATGAGCACATGTGTCTCGTCTTCGACTTCGCCAAGTCAAACGATCATGAGATCATCGTCACCACTGCATGGTGAAGACTAAGACACAATGGTCTATCCGATATTTCGATATCCTATTCTGGAAACATCTACGACCACGAACAATTTCAGACTTGTGCTACTAACGGTTAAACAATTCTCTATGATCGAGATCCTCATTTCGATAACCTCACATTAAGTCTTATGATTTTATCTAAGTTCTAATGAAGACTATATTATTATTAAACTTAGGTAAATTCTTACCAACCAGCTTACTGTTATTTTGAACAAGATGTCAGTATAGATACACATGGATGAATTTGCCTCGAGGGCATACTCATCTCTCAACATCTCCCACTTGCACTCGGGCCCATTTATCCCGGTACCTCATACCGCATTTACACATAAGTCTTTCCAGACTTCATGTGGTAGAGCCCTCATGAGTGGATCTACTAAAACGTCTACTGTATAGACTTAAGGGGGTTCTATGTGTACCTTAGACCACATATTTGAATCTCAACCAAATAATTCACTCGGTCTCTTGGAATCCATAATTAATTTCTTGACTGGATCTCATCCAGCGTGTCGTACCTTACGAGAATAATTTAAATTAGTTACGGGTCATTTAGACGGTTCATATTCATTTCCGATAAAGTGTCAAACTCTTTGACCACTTTGTCAAAACATATGTTCTAGCCTCTTGATGCCTCGTATGTATTTTATTCGCTCCCACTGACCTTGTAAACTATCTAATCAATTCATATAAGATCGTCCTTTTAAATCATATTTAGAAAAACGAACTATACATGAATGCTCCAGTTTTCATGGTTATAATGAGCATTCACATCGAGTTCGGTCCGAGTAGATCTGTACACATCTGTTGGCAAGCCAGTTTCATCATTATCCGTTTATACGAGTTAGGATGAAAAACGTTCTCAACCAACATAATTTGTACTTCACTATTTTCTTTCTGCACCAATCTTCTGACTTGAAGATTGTCAATAAGAAACACTTTCTTTGGGCACACAAACTAAATTCCATACTTTATTTACGTGCACGGATCATTTCTGATTACATCAAGTTATAAATCAGAGTCCCTACTCCGAATTGCATGCTGGAAGTTGTCTAGGCCATCATCGACCATCATGTCTAACTCGACTCTTCGTTTCACAAGACTAGAGTAATCCTTTAACTTCCTAACGATTGATTTAATGAATATATTATTGATAAGGTCCTCATAGAACATTATCAAATTTAGGCAGTACTATCTGAGACTTAACCCAGAGAGAGGATTGTAACTCAGAGTCACTTGACATGCATCACACCATCTCTAACAAAGTGCGATTCATGCTATCTAACACACCGATGTGTTAAGAGACTTGACCTGAGAGAAAATAACATTTTCTTTTTAATTTACGCAAGATTGATACAGCTAAGTATTCGACTTTTTGATCTGATCGAAGCAGTTCAAACACTTCTGTCATCATGTTATCTATTTCATTAGACTTGTGTTTCAGCAAGAACATGTGTCGTAATAAAATAAGAACAACTTATCATGGCTAACTTAGACTTAGGTCCGGGTACATCTGTATGTACGAAACTATGAGTTCATCAACTCATTCTCCCAATGTCTTACAGAAGGAGTTTCGGCCATCATACCTTTGAGACAAGATTCACAAGTATCTGTAGACTTCATAATACAAGAGGTCAGACCCCTTTTTACGTGACTTGTGAAGCTTAGTCTCTTTGGTACGGCCTAGTCTATTTTGCCATATAAGTTTTGTTATTATCTTGCGTATTCATATATTAACATTTAATACATTATCGTTATACAAATTTCTCACATAAAACATTGCTTCAGAAGCAAGGTGACGACATTCGTCAAAAATGTGTTTGACGTCCTACTTGGTACAAGAAACAACAATTGTTCCTTTTTCCAATACGTAGAAAATCTATTTCTTTTGTATAACTGTTATCCTGAAACCGTGACATAAAATATGTCACATTTTCAGTTCCTCATACTTATGCCTTTACTAATGATAAATAAAACTATCTTTCTCAATTGACTTTCCTTAGTGCCTTCTTCCTTTTCTAAGTCTCATTTAGATATTATACGGCCCAACAAAATTATTAGCTGTGTAAGCACCTAACGTATCCAAACACTTGAGCTTCACAACCTTGAGTTGACTCAACAAGTTGCTTGACTCAAGATCTGATTTGGATACATGGTCTTGTACCGCTCGTGCACTCATCTTCAAATCAAACAGTTTGATCGAAATTTCGAACCTTACAGATTGAAACCGTTTTCCATACAACCTTGAGCTGACTCAACAAATTGTATGGAGAAACATGCTTTGAATATCAGTATGTTTGAGTTGCCCCTTAAAGAGTCTAGTGACAGGTAGCGTGCATTTATTTGTTGGACTCAGAACTTAAGGAAATCATTGTCCTTAGCATGTGCTTTAAGAAGGTCATTTAATGTTAATGAGAACATAGTTTAGTCTATCAATTAGAATTTGAGTTGATATTCCATTAACCAACTATTTGGACTAGTTAACTTATTCTCTTAGAATATTATGTTTTTGATTCCATTGGTAAATATAGAACTATCCTAGTTTAGCATATGTTCAATATTAAATATGATATAATGGCTTTTATATAACTATATCCTCCCACTATTTTAGCGATCATTTTAAGATATAATAATGAACGATTTAATTAAATTAGATTGATGTGAAAGAGATGCAACCACACTGAGCCTCACAACCTTGAGTGTGCTCAACAAATTTCTTGACTCTGTGATTAGTAGATGACTGTTCATCAATCATATCATATATGATTCTCTTATTGGTTTTTATCCCTAGCCACTTGTGATCATTAGTGTGCTCCTCCAAATCACAATAACTAGTCTAGTCAGACCCTTGTTTTCGTGGCTTAACTTACACCGGCGCACGGTGTATTCACGACACGATGGTTTGGGTCAAGTCTAGACTACATCTCATGTATTGAGAAGTTGGTTTCCATAAAGGGTCTATGTCATAGCTTGAGTGTGCTCAACAACTATAACAAAGAACCTATAGTTGCCAACCTCTAAAACAAGGAGGGCTACGGCTAATCTTGAAAAAGATTTTTAATGTAATTGACTTAGATATAGTTGACGACGTTACATAATCATGATTCGCGTCCTTGCGGTCCAGCAAATACGGCCATGGAATTGACTAAGCCAGGATCACTTATCTCCAGTCTAGCTAGGGTGATCCAACAAACTTAACAAAGCACATTTGACCGGATCATGATACATTGAAGGAAACTTATCATTTATATGTGTGCCATAAACTAAAAGGCTTTTATTAAAACTAGGTAATCCTATCAACTAGTGGGATCCTTAAAATTCAAAATTTTAGGATTTGTTAATTACTTTTATTAAGTCCTTATCAACTATAAGGAATGATTTTTATGGTGCTATCCTAATCGAGTATTAGGCATTTAAAACAATTTTAAATCATAGCGAAGTAATCCAAAATTATCTTATAATTATTAGACAGCTTTTAATGGCTAACGTAAAAGGGTTTTCTTGTGTTATCAAATAAGAAACAAGAATAACATAACCATTAGAACTAACAACTTAATTAAATCATATGAAATTAAGTGTCAAAAATAATCAATAATTATCATATAATTATTTTATGTTTCAGTCAAACATAACATTCAACTTTAAAAAATATCACATAAATTTTAAGCATAATTCAAACATACAAAATTTTATCTAATAAAATTTTATGGCTTCATGTTCAAAAATTATCATATAATTTTATTACATGAACATATGTTAAAAAATTATCAAATTAAAATTAGCAGGCTAAAAATTTTGTATTACATAAAATTTAAAGCATCTAAAATCTTGTTTGTTCCATTTTTAACAATAATCACATAAAGTTAAAAAAAATTTAAAAAACAGATCATATATGTATTTAAAAAAGCATACTTGCATTTATAAATATTGTAGTTCTTAGATCAGAAGTAGACCTAATGCTCTGATACCACTTGTTACGACCTAAAGATCGTGGGAGTCCGACTCCCGCCCAGATCCACTGATATACCTCATTGACTCACCCCTTTGCAGAGGGACCGCCGGCCCGGAGGTCTGAGGCTACATGGGAATGGGCACACCTCGCAGCGCCCCCCTCCCGGCCGAGGCGTACAACCGCATTCGCGCGGCCTGCCAGGGGCAGTGCGCCTGGGGAGCACCCAGATAGTGCAGCCTGGGATGCTAACAGAGGCATGTGCATATCCCTCCCTGCCAGCGGTCCACGACCCGTGACCGAAAAGGTGCGCGGCCGGGCCGGACAACCCACGAACAGGTCGACCCGGCGGGTCCCCACGAACCCCGCCGCCGGGGATAGCATTACCGGACCTTTAGTTCATCACGCACGATAAACAACCTAGTGTAAGGACACGACTGACACTAGCGCCGCCCGACCATCTGACAAAGCACCACCTGGCCGCTGAGCCCCCTGACACTTAATGCTTTCGGCCCTGACACCCTAACAAAAGTGCCCCTGGACGTTGCGCCATCTGACAAAAGCGAGGCAGACACTCCTGTTCCTGACATCCTCGTCCGAAGCTTCTGCGGACAGCCGGGCCAGCTCAACACGTCGAGTCAGCATGCCAGGTCAGCCCCACCTAATCATCTCCCATCAGGTATAAATACCCCCTCACTTCTTACGGTGAGGGGGTTGGCAAATTCCCTCTGAATCCCCTTATTCACACACACGAGAGCAAAGGTTGTCCATATCTTTGTTCTCCCACTTATAGCTCGTCACGTACGGTCGACACACCCTCAGTCCGACCTGCGTGCCTAGCCCCCGCATTAAGTCCAGTTACTGACTTAGGCATCGGAGGGGCTAAGGGTTGGGTACCAACCCGGTCCTTCTGACGAGTTGCTCGTTGTGCAGGGTAGCTCGCCCCTTGGTTGACATCCGCCTTCGGTTCCCGCCGCCCGATCCTCCTCCTCCGTGTCCGACGAGATTTGACTCCGTGGTCTCCCCCAGCGGCAAGTTTAGCCTCTTTACCCCACTAATCACTTGTTAAATAGCCCATCTAAATCCTCTTATCAATATAACCACCGTGCCATTGGTTCCCCATAATACAAATTCATTGTACGCGAGTTCCACCCCGCAACAATTGGCGCAGTCTGTGGGAACGAAGGGTCACACCCATGTTAGACTCCATGCCGATCATTCGGAACCCTGACCACGGCAATGATCCCGTGGGTCAGGAGCCACTCTCTCTACCAATCACCCCGGCGACCAACCCCCCTCCGGGAATAGGCGCCGAGACAGTCCAAACCTCGGCCCGTGCAATCCAGAAGAGCTTCGAGGCCGTTACTCAGGCAATGGGAGGCTACGCGGCGACGGGAGCAGAGCCACCGCCCTGCCCCTCGGAGCCCCCGAACGTGAGATGGAATCTTCACCCCCAGTTCGAGGAGGAGGGGGAGACAAGGGGCTCGCCAAGGAGATTGCGGCCCAGCAGAAGCTCTTGGAAGAGGAAATGGAGGTCGCGCGGCTGTGGAGGCGCCAGAATGAGGCGGTCGCCGCGTAAAGGCATTTGGAGGAAGCGACCGAGACCGCCCGGCGGGCCTACCAGGACGAAGAAACCGACCGCCACCAGCTCCACTTCATCATCGCGGAACGCAAAAGGCTACGGAGGGAGAACAAAGGCAACCTGGAAATCCCGGAGGTGACGACGATGGGCCGGTGGCCCTGGGACGGGCGCGGCCCGCTGTTGGCCAGATCCCCACCGGGAGGAGGGAGTCCGCCTCGCCAGCGCCACTCCCCCGATCGCCTGCATGAGGAAGCCGTTTGTCGACAACTACGCTTCCTCACCGCCGAGCGCAAAAGGCTTCTGCAGGAGAATCAGGAGCGGATGGAGATCCGGGAGGAGGCGGCCGGAGGGCGATGGTACTGGAAGAACCGTAGCCCGCAACCCGTCGAATCCTCAACCCGGGGAAGGAGTCCCCCCAGGCGACCATCACGCTACTCCCGGGGCGGGAGGACCGTCGGCAGCCGAGGCGCGACCGGAGCCAGACCCCCGAATGGCGAAGGGGGGATGCGCCCGAGTGCCCTACCTACCCGGAGTAGGCCACGCCGCTGGCATGGTGGATCACCTCCGCCCCGAGGCCAGTAAGGTTCAAACCCCCCCACCTCGCCACCTACAACGGAAGAGGCGACCCCCTCACGCACGTGCAACAATACCAGGGGGCGATGGAGGCGCAGAATGTGGATGAGGCGTTCATGTGCCGGCATTTCTCGCAAAGTCTGAGGGACACGGCGTTGGATTGGTACTTCGGCCTACCCGCGAGATCCATTGGGAGCTTTGGCAAGCTGTCCCACAAGTTCTGTCAAGAGTTTCGGGCCGAGCGGACGAAGAAGAAGCCATTGGACTATCTCAGCACGATAGTCCAAAGAGAAGGGGAGACGACAGGTAGATACCTGCACCACTTTCAGGATGAGAGACGGGCGGTGGTGACCTGCGGCGACGAGGTACTCATGCTGGCCTTCAAGACGGGATTGCGGACTCGGAGCCTCCACAAATCCCTGCTCCGAGATCCGCCGGCCGACTATGAGGCGCCGGTTGCTATGGCGGAGAGGCATGCATTGGCCGAAGAGACTCTCAGCACAAAGGCCATATTTCCCTCGGGGAAGCCACTCCAAGGCGATCCGCGATCACACCCTCGGCCTAGGCAAGAAGAGGGGCATCGAGGGCGTGACCAGCTGGCCCAACCAAGGCGCGACCCGACGGGGCGATGCCCGCAAGATCGCCCTGGCCCGGCCCGAGAGTTTGCCCCGGCCCAAGGGCCCACCCGAGCCATCCCGAGACAAGAAGGCCCCCTACAGGTGCATTACACACAGCTCAATGCCCTCCTGATAGAGGTGATGGTCGCGGCAACGAGAGGTGGACTGCTACCAGAGCCACCCCAAGAAATGAAGTCGGATCCAGCTCGGAGAGATTTCCAAAAATATTACCGATACCACCGGGACCACGGCCATGACACCGATGACTGCTTCACCCTCAAAAGGGAAATCGAGCGGCTGATCCAGGCGGGCCACCTCGGGGGCTTTGTCGGGGGCAGGAGACCAGACCGAGAGGAGGGGAACCACCGGAGGGCACGAAGAGCAGACCCTCCAACGCACGGTGAACGGGAAGAACCTCTCCCCCCAAAACCGGTCTTGCGCATAAACACGATATATGGCGGGCCATCCTCCGGGGGAGCGTCATCGTCAAGCAAAAAGGCGTACACGAGGCAAGTGATGACAACGGGTTTCGGAGGGGATCCGAGGGGGAGAAGGATAACCTACCCTCCCATTACTTTCAACGACGAGGATCTAGAGGGAGTCGAGCTGCCCCACGACGACGCCATCGTCATCTAGGCCCAAATAGGGACGGCCATCGTCAGCCGCCTCCTGATCGACACAGGGAGCTCTTGCGACATTCTGTTTATGTCCACAATCGAAAAGATGGGGTTAAGGCCGACGGACCTAAGACCCTGCACCGGCCCCCTCGTCGGCTTCACCGGTCACTCGATCCCGATTGTAGGAGTGATCACCTTGCCAATAACTCTCGGAGAAGAACCGCAGGTTGTCACCTGAATGACTCTGTTCGTTGTGGTCAACATTGCGTCGGCATACAACGGGATCATAGGATGACCCTACATGGCGGCCATCGGAGCGCTCCCCAGCCTGCTCCACCAGATGGTCAAGTTCCAAACCCCCCGAGGGGTTGGGTCAGTGCGGGGAAGCCAGAAGCTGTCCAGGAGATGCTACGTGGGATCGACCAAACACAAGGGTCCAGAGCAAAACCTGGCGGTCGACCTATCCGGGGGGAGGGACGACTCCTACCATCAAAAGCTGGCTCCTGCTGACGGCACCACAGAAGGACCGGGGGTCGCAGAAGAGGACCAGAACTGTTGCGCCCGTCCCAGCCCCCCTTGACGAGGGCGGGCTAATCCCTCTGAAGAACGTGGAACGCCAGTCGTGATGCAGTCGGAAACTGTAAGTCTCGAATGAAATATCCTTTTCCCTTTTGCATCTTCGAATTTTGCAATTTCCACCTGAAACTTTCAGTCCAAAAATGCAAGACTCCGGGGCAGGACCAATCCTCGTCACCCAAATCAGAGAGGGGAACGGGCCGAGCTACGCGCTCGCTCCCTTCACCAACGAAGACCTCCGGGGCAAGCTTACGGAGCTTTGCCACCCAAACCAGAGCGCCATATGCGGGGTAGGCGACGGCCCAATACCCGTCCGATAATAGAGGCTGCGGGGAGGCGACGGCCCAATACCCGCCCTCTCAAAGACTCCGGGGCAGGACCAATCCTCGCCACCCAAACCGGAGAGGGGCACGGGCCGAGCTACGCGCTCGCTCCCCCCACCAACGAAGACCTCCAGGGCAAGCTTACGGAGCTTTGCCACCCAAACCGGAGCGCCATATGCGGGGTAGGCGACGGCCCAATACCCGTCCGACAATAGAGGCTGCGGGGAGGCGATGGCCCAATACCTGCCCTTTCAAAGACTCCGGGGCAGGACCAATCCTCGCCACCCAAACCAGAGAGGGGCACAGGCCGAGCTACGTGCTCGCTCCCCCCACCAACGAAGACCTCCGGGGCAAGCTTACGGAGCTTTGCCATCCAAACCGGAGCGCCATATGCGGGGTAGGCGACGGCCCAATACCCGCCCTCTCAAAGACTCCGGGGCAGGACCAATCCTCGCCACCCAAACCAGAGAGGGGCACGGGCTGAGCTATGCGCTTGCTCCGCCCCACCAACGAAGACCTCCGGGGCAAGCTTACGGAGCTTTGCCACACAAACCGGAGCGCCATATGCGGGGTAGCCGACGGCCCAATACCCGTCCGACTATAGAGGCTGTGGGGAGGCGACGGCCCAATATCCGCCCTCTCAAAGACTCCGAGGCAGGACCAATCCTCGCCACCCAAACCGGAGAGGGGCACGGGTCGAGCTACGTGCTCACTCCCCCCCACCAATGAAGACCTCCGGGGCAAGCTTACGGAGCTTTACCACCCAAACCGGAGCGCCATATGCGGGGTAGGAGACGGCCCAATACCCGTCTGACTATAGAGGCTACAGGGAGGCGACGGCCCAATACTCGCCCTCTCAAAGACTCCAGGGCAGGACCAATCCTCGCCACCCAAACCGGAGAGGGGCACTGGCCGAGCTACGCGCTCGCTCCCCCCACCAACGAAGACCTCCAGGGCAAGCTTACGGACCTTTGCCACCCAAACCGGAGGGCCATATGCGGGGTAGGTGACGGTCCAATACCCGTCCGACTATAGAGGCTGCGGGGAGTCGACGGCCCAATACCCGCCCTCTCAAAGACTCCAGGGCAGGACCAATCCCCGCCACCCAAACCGGAGAGGGGAACGGGCCGAGCTACGCGCTCGCTCCCCCCACCAACGAAGACCTCCAGGGCAAGATTACGGAGCTTTGCCACCCAAACCGGAGCGCCATATGTAGGATAGGCGACGGGCCAATACCCGTCTGACTATAGAGGCTGCGGGGAGGCGACAGCCCAATACCCGCCCTCTCAAAGACTCCGGGGCAGGACCAATCCTCGCCACCCAAACCGGAGAGGGGCACGGGCCGAGCTACGCGCTCGCTCCCCCCACCAACGAAGACCTCCGGGGCAAGCTTACGGAGCTTTGCCACCCAAACTGGAGCGCCATATGCGGGGTAGACGACGGCCCAATACCCGTCCGACTATAGAGGCTGCGGGAGGCAACGGCCCAATACCCGCCCTCTCAAAGACTCCGGGGCAGGACCAATCCTCGCCACCCAAACCAGAGAGGGGCACAGGCAGAGCTACGCGCTCGCTCCCCCCACCAACGAAGACCTCCGGGGCAAGCTTACGGAGCTTTTCCACCCAAACCGGAGCGCCATATGCGGGGTAGGCGACGGCCCAATACCCGTCCGACAATAGAGGCTGTGGGGAGGCGACGGCCCAATACCCGCCCTCTCAAAGACTCCGAGGTAGGACCAATCCTCGCCACCCAAACCGGAGAGGGGCACGGGCCGAGCTACGCACTCGCTCCCCCACCAACGAAGACCTCCATGGCAAGCTTATGGAGCATTGCCACCCATACTGGAGCGGCATATGCGGGGTAGGCGATGGCCCAATACCCATCCGACAATAGAGGCTGCGGGGAGGCGACGGCCCAATACCTGCCCTCTCAAAGACTCTGGGGCAGGACCAATCCTCGCCACTCAAACCAGAGAGGGGCACGGGCCGAGCTACGCGCTCGCTCCCCCCACAAACAAAGACCTCCGGGGCAAGCTTACGGAGCTTTGCCACCCAAACCGGAGTGCCATATGCGGGGTAGGCGACGGCCCAATACCCGTCCGACTATAGAGGCTGCGGGGAGGCGACGACCCAATACCCGCCCTCTCAAATTCTCCAGGTCAGGACCAATCGTACCCACCCAAACCGGAGAAGGACACGGGCCGAGCTACACACTCGCTCCCCCCAACCAACGAAGACGTCCGAGGCAAGCTTACAGAGCTTCGCCACCTAAACCGGAGCGCTATATGCGTGGTAGGCGACGGCCCGACGCCCACCTGGCTATAAGGGTGGCAAGGGCCTAGCTACCCGCCCTCCCCAAAGCGGGCCCGTTATTCTTCAACTCAAACATCGAGAAACGAATCAGGGCTCATGGATTGAGGCAACCCTCGCACAGGTCCAAAACCTGATGAGCCGCACCAGACACCAATAAAGCCGACGGCCGAAATGACCCATCAACCCCAAAAAAGACGCTCGAGGCTAGTGCCACTGGTAACAGCACACCCGCTGAAAAATAGGGGTTGATGAGTCACATCGGGTGCCACCTGTCGGGAGCAGGTTCCGAAGGGCACGATTCCAATAAGCTGGCTCCAGCTCATCATATTAAGGGCAAGGGAAGGACTAAAGATCTACCATTATAAATACCCCCTCGGCCCCTTCAAAGGGAGAGGACGAAAGAGATAATTTGAAGAAAGGCCAATCCCTCAGCCACACTCTCTCCCAAGAAGGTGCGGAAAATGCGAGGGACCCCAACTGTTCCAGCGGGCAGTCTCCCCCGACACGATGACCCCCGATAGGTTACTCCTCTTACACGAGGGGCACCCCACCCGCAGCTCCCCGACTTCCATTAGACAACTTAATGCACAGGAACTGGAGCTCCAACGACATACCCTGCCCCTCCATGGATGCCTCGCGGGCGCGGGCGCGGGCGCGACTGGCCGACAACCCGATGGACGGGGCAGGCCTACCAAATCACCCCATCGGGCACTCCAGCACCCGCCAAGTCGCACCAGCCTCAGCGGACTCGCCCCCCCCCCCCCCCCCCCCCGCCGGAGCATGCCGATAGGCTATTCCTCTTACATCGGGAGCGCCCCGCCTTCCACCCCTCGACTTCTCCTGGACCACTTACGCCAGGGAGAGGAGCGGACCGGTGGCGAACCACCCCTTCCCACACCCATCCTACGGCGACTCCAACCGACAGGAAGGCTAAAGCCCCGTGGGATAGAGCAACCACCAAGGACTCCCTCTCCCCCCAATTCTGGAACGAGTGATAAAGCGGCCACAACCGCCCCTGACGCCGACACATCGCTACCCACCTCTCTGGGGCATGGACCCTCTGAAGTGACCTTGCATCCCTTCAGGGGCACGACGACAGAGAGGGACGTGCCAAATGGAGCGAGGGCATCCACCACACGCTACCTCTACCTCATACTGGCTGCACCGCTCCCTCTCCTTCGCCATTCCCTCCCCAGCACTCTTACAAAAGGCGGCGAACTCGGCTGCCACTCTAGCTATGGCACCCTCGGCCTTATGTATGGCTGGCACGTGCCTCATCGCTCCAAGCATCAAATTGATGGCCTGCACAACAAAAGAGAACCAATTTAGGGTGTTAAATAAAACCCACTGGCAAACATCACCCGGCTTACAAAACCTACCTGGACGCCCGTGCCACACCGTGGTTCCGCACAGACCCTCAGGCTCTACCGCCTCCAGCGCCACCCTATCGCAGGGCAAGAAAATATTCTCCGCCAGCCTCGCCGCCACGCCACCATCCTTGAACACGAACTCATCATCCCTCACCTTGAACGGTGCCCGATGAAGAGCTTCGTCAGGATAACCCTCGACTTCGGTCCTCTTAGCCTTGAAACGGACAAGCGAGGCCTCACAGCTGGGTTCGGCGGCCCTCTCAAGACCGAACAATGGACAGCCGTAGGGCCAACTGTCCCAGCCGGCTGACTTGGCCGGGCCGCCCGACGTCTCGGCCCTCCCCTGCTGATCGGTAACGGCTACCCCCTCCACATCAGCGGGTACCCGAGGGCTAGATGACCATGTCTCGGGGGCCTCCACCTCTCCCCCAGTCGACCCTTCATCCCCGCCCTCCAGGGCGATGACGGGGGTTGCGATCCCCTCCCCGGACCCGCCCCCCTGCTGACCAGTTTTCCCCCTCCCCGGTGCATCAGGGACAGACGAGCTCGCAGGAAGCTTCCTCCTCTTCATGGATGCCTGCCCCCTCGTCGAACTCCCCACCACGCCTTCCTCTCGTAACCTCTTGGGGACCGTCCTCTTCGACGTTTGCCCCGCCTGCTCCACAGCTCGTTTCATCATCTCCTCAAGGGACAAACTCATTGTGCAACCTGCCAAAGAAAGACAGTTCAGGGTAAGCACTTCAGATGCACTAATACCAAAATCTATTGTACCTTCGGGCCAGATGTTCAACATTATCATCTCAGCCCGGGTGAGCGTCTGGTAATCTCGGCCCTCCCCCGGTATCGCCATTAGAAACTGTGCCACCTGTTTCTCCTCGTCCCCTAATTCAACCCCCTCCTTCGCCTCAGGATTCAGCTTTGCCCAATCAGATCTCATCAACACATCCTCCGGCACGCTGACAAACACATACTGCTTGTGCCACCCCTTAATCTTCCCAGGCAACCCCCTAATGAGCGGATGGCTCCTCTTCACAGAGAGATAATAGCAGGACCCCAGCTTCTTCACCGTGAAGAAATAGCGAAATAAAGACAGCGAGGGGTGAACATGGTTGCTCACGCACAGCACAAGGAAACCCACAACCACACTAATGTCATTGGGCATCAGACGATACAAGGGCAGCCCCAGGAAATTCAACACATCTAACACGAACGGATGGGGGGGAAGCGCAACCCTTGCTCAAAGGAGGACACATACACTCCCACCTCGCGGTCGCCCGTGAAACATACCCTCTCTTGCGCGTCCGGTTCGCGAACAGAATACGGTGGCCTGACATACAACTCGAAGATCTCCGCGATGGACCTCTTCAGCACCGACTTCACGCCCGTAATCTCGAGGGGCACCTACCCAGTTTCCGCGGTGGAGCTCCCTTCCCCAACCACCCTCGACCCCTGACCATGAAACGAAGACGTCGAGGAAGACATCGATAAAACCTCTTACCTAACGGGCTCCGACGACTCAGACGGCAACGCTACATCGGCGACCGCTTCCACGTGGCCGACTCTGGCAAGGGTAATGAAATCTCCGACAAACCTCAGCCGCTTGGAAAACCTTCGCCCAACAATCAGCTTTGCTTCGCTCCCCTCCCAGAGATCTTTTTACGCGACTACGCAAAGCATCGTGACCGTCGGCCTCGCGACACGTGTCATCAATCCGTTCTCTCTCCCGTGTCGATCCACATGGTCTAACGCTTCGCGTAATGGCAGCCGTCACTTCTTCCACGCGTCAACCTTGAAGTGGTCGGGTCGCTTCGATTCCCGCCCGCCATTGAATCGCCAGGATGACGTCTAGTCACGCGACTGCCAATAGGCCCCTTCGATTCCCACCCAAATCCCACCGAAATGATTACCCCCATTCGAAACTACGCCACCCTTAGCCTCTTCTTTCTATCCGCCGCTCGTACCAAGGATGAGTCCGGCCTCCGTCGGGGCGGCTGAAACAAGAATGTGCCGCTTAATCAATTTCGGATTTCGGTTTCAATGCTTCGCAAACGATCGTACGGACTGCACCACCTCGCCCTGCCTCTGCGATCCACCTAGAATCACACTTTGTTTCCCAACAAACCCCTGGTAAACACGGTACATCTCAACTTCCCTCTCCCGACGACCCGAATATCCTCGGCATAGCGAAGTTGGGGGCAATGACGTCCCTCACAAAACTAATGGTCTACTGACACAACAAGGAAGAAGACAGTCCGACACAAGACCAATACAATGCATTTATCCAAATAGCAAAGCTATACATTAAACCATCCGCACACTACAATAAGACATTGGTTATAACCCTCACACAAGAAGGTACAGGATTCCCCAAGCCCACTTTCTCAGCGACGCCGCCTCTCAGCCGACCGAGCCCTCACATCTCTCGCCACCTGGTGAACTCCCGCATCCCTGTCCTCTTGCAACATCGAAACAACATGCTCGTCATGGTAGCGGTGGATAGCGGCCTCGATCACTTCGCCTTCAACTTCCCGCTTTTCCTCCAGCTGCCGCATCACGATACCCTTCTCCCTCTTCTCCGCCTCAAGGACCTCCTTTAGGCCGGCTATTTGCCGCCTCTGTAACGCGATCACCGCCTCCTTGCTAGCCAACTCTACGGCGTGCTTCGACCGGATGTCATCCCTCTCCCGCGTCACCTATAGGAGTTGGCGCTCGACCGTAGTTTTTGACGAATCAAAGTACGTGGCCCTCCCCTTTTCTACCTCACAGGCCATCCTAACCTTCTCCAGCTCCGCTTCCATGTCCCTCAGCTTCACATTGACCTCGCTGAGGTTCGCCCTCGCTACCTCAAGAGCCACTCTGGTGGCGGCCACAGGAGTGCGACCCCGCAGGGCTACCAGGTCCGTAACCATCTACAAAAGACCCGAATTAGCGGGGCACGAATAAAGAAAGCCTAAGGGCGAGACGAGTGAACCGGCTTACCTACACGACGTGCCATACAGCAGAGCCGCACAACCGTTCTGTCCCCACGCGAGTCAAGGATTCATGATCTCGTGGTAACATGCAATACTCTGCGAGGCACGCTGCCACCCCGGCGTCCTCGAATACCGACTCATCACCGCCCACTCGAAAAGGCAACTTATGGAGGCGGTCATCTGGATACGTCTCGACTTCCTCTCGAGTCCTCTTGAAATGAATGAGGGCACCCTCACAACTCGGGCTCATCGACCTCCCCATATCCCACGAAGGGATCCCGTATGGCCACTTCTGGACCAAGCGCGCCTTGCGATGCTCGACCACCTCCGATACCCCCGGCGGGACGGAGGGACCTGCCTCCCGCACAGACGAGCTGACGTGCGTTTATATTTCATATATTTGCGCACGTTTTCTTCCGTGTTTCCCCGTGTTTTTCCGCCGCCTTTTATTCGTTTTCTCGTATTTTCTCGTTTTCCTTCACTTTTCCTTGTTTGCCCATGTTTGCAGGAGATTGACCGTGTAGGGGACGTTTAATGACGATATTCCAAGTCCCCGGAGCAACGGGAGGAGTCACGCGTCATCCAAGGGGTCAAACGTCAAAGAATTCATCTTTCAGCCCCTCACCCGGTCGGTTGGCCATCTCCAACCGATCGGGTGATGCACGCGTGCACCACCCGGTCTCTGCCGCAGCTCATAAAGAAGTCACCCGACCGGTTCACAGACCGGTTCTGCGGGCGGCTGTTCTCTGTTTTTTCGAGCAGAATTCCAACCGATCGGATGACTCTCACCCGATCGGTTCATCTGTAGCTGATGTTGAAGAGCTGAAGACATGGGCGCCCAACCGATCGCTTCACCCGACGGCTCCAAGATCCAACCGGTCACTCAAGAACTCACCCGACCGGTTCATCTGACCGGGTGAAGCTCCGTCATTTTCTGTTTGTTATTTGTAACAGATCACCCGATCGGTTGACTTCTCAACCGATCAGGTGACGCTTTTCCTGCGGGTTTGGACCCGAACCACTAGGGTTTCGAAGTGGGGCTATAAATACTCGAAGTTGGCCGACTGAAGGGGGATCTCTTCTCAGTTTTTTAGGGCTTTTGCCCCCCTTCTCTTGGGAGTTCTAGGTTAGTTTTAGATTAGGTATTTTGTTCAATAAGTCTTGTATGGGATCAACGATTCACTCAAGATAAGTATTTCTTTCTCTTGTTCTCCATTTTTTGTATTGTATTTCTTTTGCTTCATGATGAATGTTTGTGTGTGTTTTGTGTTGTTTGTTTATATGTCTTTCATCATGGAGTAGTATTGATGAACCATAATACGGGTTAGGGTAGGATTGTTGCTTGGGAATTTACATTAGACTTGGTTGCATGGCACGTGTTCGATGAAATGTGTCAATGGGGATTTCTAGCAATCTGGGTCCAATTCGTACGGCAACACACTAGATGTGTTGGGGATTGGGGTCCGGTGCTTGTCCTGTCAAGATCCGCTTCGATGTATTGCTAGAAATCACATTTGACCTATTTGGCCATTAGGGTTACGCGGGGGTGTTTCATTGTCATCGGCGGGAAAAAGACCGCCTTTGACCGTCGGGCCTAGGGGGAATAAACTTGGCGGTTGACTCCCTAACCATAGCTCACGCCCCCAGCGTAGACATCGAGTCCCAGCTCGCGGGAGCGGCTTGGACGAAGTGTTGGGAGATATCATTGCGGCCTTAATTC
Organism: Scilla litardierei; assembly: GCA_030789695.1. Lineage (NCBI taxonomy): Eukaryota > Viridiplantae > Streptophyta > Magnoliopsida > Asparagales > Asparagaceae > Scilla > Scilla litardierei. The sequence continues at coordinate 39,776,717 of CM061133.1, forward strand.
TCCCGGTTGCGGAAGGTGTTTATGGACACGGGAGTGCCCACCATCCGGAACCGGGTAGGCCTAGCGTGCTTGGCACCGACCGGAATATCGGGCCATGGACGCTAGGTACCACCTTTTGGGGCAATGTCTCACCCTGGATCAAGTCAAATGCCAAGTGTCATGAGTGCTCTAGCCCGTGTTAGCGGGGATTCATTTCGTGTCTTTTTCCTTTCTTTCTTTTATTTCTACACTTCACCCACATTATCCGCGTAGCTAGCACACGACCTAGGCGAGGCTAGTAGCCACTCAAGCCATCCACCTCCCTGTGTTCGATATACCCGCACCCTACACTAACCGTGCACTTGCGGTAAAACGACACCGCGCCCATACCGTAAACGGGGCGCCGGTCAAGTTTTTGGCGCCGTTGCCGGGGAGGCGTTCGGTTTGATATTAGCTTAGCTTGGGTTCGTTAGTCTACGCATAAAAACACAAAAATTTCTTTTTCTTTTTATATAAAAAAAATATTCAATAACCAAGAAATTTTTCCCCCACTGTTATATTATCTTTTTGTTATTTTCTTGTGCTATTGACGCTCCTCTCTAGTTTTCTTATTTTTGTTGTCCAGGTATCTTTGGTGTAACCATGTGGAGATCAAATTTCGATGCTCAGATGAGAGGCTACAATCCCTATTCATTTTTGGTTTGTGAGACTTGTGGGATGGCGGGGCACGTGTATTATGATTGCCTTGAGAGCCTCCCCCCACTCCAAGGCCAAACATTTTCCTACAACCTTAGCCCAAACACCTCTCATCTATTTCCTCAACCTTATACCCCTCCACAAATACAAGAAGAATCAAGCCTCGTGTCTCTCCTTGAAAGTGCCATGTTTAACCAAGGCCAAATATTACAAAACTTGATGGTACCAATCACCGAGCCTACACCGAGGAGAGAGGATGGAGGAGAGGATATACCCACTTTCGTGGTTGAGACCACCATCTCATCGGCCACCATAGACACATCTCATACCGATGCCCCAATTTTCCCACACTACCACTTGGATGACGAAGCATTTTTTGATGATGATAGTGAGGATGGGGAGATTTCTCTAGGATCTGTGGGAGAGACTTGTCATCTCTATTTGGATACCCCATATGAGTCCTATGAGAGCACCGAGGAGACCACAGAGCTTATGCATACCGGCGAGGAGGATGTGCGTGAGGACGACGACACCACGACCACATACGAGGGGTCCGCTCCACATCCACCTCCACAGCCATCTCTGTCACAACTTCCTCCTTGGTCAGTGGTCAACCATGAGGATGTCATTCAGGACATCGAGCAGATGGAGAAGCATGATCATATCGTCGAGGAGGATGTGCATGAGGGCTTGGATACGATCGTCCACTTCATGGAGCCCGAGCCACATCTACCTCTACCGTCACGCTCCACTTCTTCTGCGACTGAGCATCTACTTGAGCATATTACCCCTATTCAGGGAGATTTTCATACTCACAATCACTCCACATTTGAGTCTCGCTTTTCACGTCATATTTCCTTAGACTCATATATATTTGACACACCATATCTCTCACAGGACACAGGATCGAATTCCCTTGAGGTATGCTGCGGTGTGTCACCACCTGGAGAGCAACTTCACATGGAGAGCGGGGATTTGATCGTCGCTAGCACAGAGGATAGCATACCATTTCCAGGGAGTGTTCGCCACATTTCATATATTTTACCATCATTTACCGGCGACTATCTCTGGGATACTTTTATTTTGGGGAAAGATTTTTTGCCGTGGACTAATGCACCTCGTCCTTTGCAGGTCGCAGGTGGACACCTACGAGGGATGCTTGGAGGTGCATTGCTTGGGTCCATTGGCACACGTGGCACAGCGCTTCTAGCGGAGCCACAGAAGGAGCAGTTAGAGCAGCTACCTGCCCCACTTCAGATCTTGGATCCGCCTATGCTCAGGTGTATCCTAATCCAGTAGTGTAAAAATTTACCGCTTTCTAGTTTAGATTTGAATAATCTCGTCTCCTCTCATTAGCAAGGGGAGCGTATCTAGGATTTGCTTTTGCATCATAATAACCCTTCATGTCGTGCCCTTCTACCATCTCACCCCACATCCTCTTCAGAAACGAACGAGCAGACTGTCTCTCCTGCATTCTGATTTCTTTCTTTTCCGATTTTCCCCGAGCATATTTCTGCATCACATTGATCATATCATTTTGCTAGCATTGTCATGTTCAGCTTGGGGGAAATCGATTTGTGTGCATGTTTTCGTGTGTCTTATTTTTTAGTTTCGCTCATGTGTTTTTCGTGTTTTTCATTTTCTGTGTCGGTGCGCAACTCCCCCCCATTTTCATTGCCCTCCCGTATTCACTACTATTGCATTGAGGACAATGCAAGTTTTAGCTTGGGGGAGTCACACTTCGTGCGTCATTTGTGTCTTTTTTCTTCATTTTTGAGTCGTTTTCCATCGTGTTTTTCTTTTTCTTCTCATCTTTTGTTCTCTCTCTCTCTCCTAGAGATGACCCCATATGATGAAGTGCCACAAAATCACACACACCTAGCATGGCATCGATAATCACACTCACTAACCCTAGGTTATCGAGTCCTCTTGCATTTCACGCTTCGTGGGTACACTTTGCTTTTATGTGAGTCGTGTGTCGTGTCTAGCTTATAGTGTGCTTCTACTTTGTGATGTTGATTTATATACCTACCCTTGGTTGACCCCTAGATTATCATGCTTCGATATTGAATATGCGGTATTTGCTTCTAATGTCTGCTTCTATATGCATGCTATATATATCGTATACTTCATTTCACATGTGTCGGGATTCCACAATTAAGGACTAGGATAACCCATTTAGGCCATGCTCTAATTAGCGAGAATAGTTTCCTTTGCCCAAGTGTTTAGATTCTGATTTCTTTTTTGTTTTACTTGGTGCAAATCCCCTCGTCGTGTACCGTTCTCCCACTTGGGAGAGTACACAAGTGTATAGCCAAAAACCCAAAAATCCAAAAAAATGGGAGAAAAGAAATGAAAAACCCAAAAAGAAAAGAAAAGAAAAAGATTGTATAGCCAAAAAGCCAAAAAAATATGCAAATACCCAAAACCCAAAAAAATTCCCGTGTGAATATTTTCCTACTTGCCGAGAATAAAGGGAAGGCGAGAATTTGCACCGAGTGTTCTTCTCCTCATCATCTCAACCCCCATCGTTTTCGAAAACACTTGGCTTAGGAACTTTTTGGCTATTATCTAGGCTTTAGTGTGGTGATTTCCTTAACCCTAGTTGTGGAGTCCCTGACACATGATATGTTTCGATTCTCTCTCTATTCTCATGCATGCTTGAACTATATATTCACCGCTTTATTCAATTCGAATCGATATTTGGGTCATATCTTGGATTTGTGTATATCGAGCTTTATTGCACAATGTAGATAGTGACACCGTTTGCTATCACACGACCACGCTCACTTGCGCTTCACCGTGTGGGCCCATGACACTTGTTTGGACTCACATTCCTTGGTTTAGTGTTGTGTTTTGTCGTATGCTTGCTTCGTGTGGCGTGTTTGATTTTGTTGGCCCTTACGGGCGATCTAGGATATAGAATTCTCTTTTTCTCTCCTTCTCTCTATTTTCTCCCTCCGAGCTCCTACTCTCACTCGTCTTCCTCGAGGACGAGGAAGAGTTCAGCTTGGGGGATTTTGACGTGCGTTTATATTTCATATATTTGCGCACGTTTTCTTTCGTGTTTCCCCGTGTTTTTCCGCCGCCTTTTATTCGTTTTCTCGTATTTTCTCGTTTTCCTTCACTTTTCCTTGTTTGCCCATGTTTGCAGGAGATTGACCGTGTAGGGGACGTTTAATGACAATATCCCAAGTCCCCGGAGCAACGGGAGGAGTCACGCGTGATCCAGGGGGTCAAACGTCAAAGAATTCATCTTTCAGCCCCTCACCCGGTCGGTTGGCCATCTCCAACCGATCGGGTGATGCACGCGTGCACCACCCGGTCTCTGCCGCAGCTCATAAAGAAGTCACCCGACCGGTTCTGCGGGCGGCTGTTCTCTGTTTTTTCGAGCAGAATTCCAACCGATCGGGTGACTCTCACCCGATCGGTTCATCTGTAGCTGATGTTGAAGAGCTGAAGACACGGGCGCCCAACCGATCGCTTCACCCGACGGCTCCAAGATCCAACCGGTCACTCAAGAACTCACCCGACCGGTTCATCTGACCGGGTGAAGCTCCGTCATTTTCTGTTTGTTATTTGTAACAGATCACCCGATCGGTTGACTTGTCAACCGATCGGGTGACGCTTTTCCTGCGGGTTTGGACCCGAACCACTAGGGTTTCGAAGTGGGGCTATAAATACTCGAAGTTGGCCGACTGAAGGGGGATCTCTTCTCAGTTTTTTAGGGCTTTTGCCCCCCTTCTCTTGGGAGTTCTAGGTTAGTTTTAGATTAGGTATTTTGTTCAATAAGTCTTGTATGGGATCAACGATTCACTCAAGATAAGTATTTCTTTCTCTTGTTCTCCATTTTTTGTATTGTATTTCTTTTGCTTCATGATGAATGTTTGTGTGGGTTTTGTGTTGTTTGTTTATATGTCTTTCATCATGGAGTAGTATTGATGAACCCTAATACGGGTTAGGGTAGGATTGTTGCTTGGGAATTTACATTAGACTTGGTTGCATGGCACGTGTTCGATGAAATGTGTCAATGGGGATTTCTAGCAATCTGGGTCCAATTCGTACGGCAACACACTAGATGTGTTGGGGATTGGGGTCCGGTGCTTGTCCTGTCAAGATCCGCTTCGATGTATTGCTAGAAATCACATTTGACCTATTTGGCCATTAGGGTTACGCGGGGGTGTTTCATTGTCATCGGCGGGAAAAAGACCGCCTTTGACCGTCGGGCCTAGGGGGAATAAACTTGGCGGTTGACTCCCTAGCCATAGCTCACGCCCCCAGCGTAGACATCGAGTCCCAGCTCGCAGGAGCGGCTTGGACGAAGTGTTGGGAGATATCATTGCGGCCTTAATGCTCCCGGTTGCGGAAGGTGTTTATGGACACGGGAGTGCCCACCGTCCGGAACCGGGTAGGCCTAGCGTGCTTGGCACCGACCGGAATATCGGGCCATGGACGCTAGGTACCACCTTTTGGGGCAATGTCTCACCCTGGATCAAGTCAAATGCCAAGTGTCATGAGTGCTCTAGCCCGTGTTAGCGGGGATTCATTTCGTGTCTTTTTCCTTTCTTTCTTTTATTTCTACACTTCACCCACATTATCCGCGTAGCTAGCACACGACCTAGGCGAGGCTAGTAGCCACTCAAGCCATCCACCTCCCTGCGTTCGATATACCCGCACCCTACACTAACCGTGCACTTGCGGTAAAACGACACCGCGCCCATACCGTAAACGGGGCGCCGGTCACGAGCCCGCAAGGAGATCATTGCCGGGCCCATCGGTAGAGATACCTGATTTGGCCGCCCTCCGTCCCGGGTGCGCTCTCTCCCCACTGGAGACCCCGCCTCCCCGTTCCCGGGATCCTACTTCGTGTGCCACCTCCTTGCCTTTCTCGCAAGGACCAGTGTCCTATGCGACGGGGACTCCGGCCGATCCCGACACCTCCTCCGGCCCTCGCATCACGTCTCCACCTACGAAGGAAAAAGAGATCAGGGTAAGCCTAGCTAAAGGTTTACCAAATGTCAAAGATACCTAGGGACCAAAAGTCCTGGGCGAGTCGACTGCTCCGCGTCAAACTTGCTAGCTGACGGTACGCCTCGGGCAGTTCCATCAGAATCTGAGCTTTTGCTAGATCTTCCCCAGTCAGCTCCACCCTTTCATTCACTAGAGGGTTCCGCACCCCCCAGTTCGACATCAACACCACGTCGCTCGGCATCATCACGAAGGCGAACTCCCTCATCCATTCGCCGACATCGTCGGGCACCCCGTGGATAAGTTCTCATCCTCTCCTAGCACAAACATAGTGATACATTCCCCTCTTCCGGACTAAGAAGAAATGCTGGACAGCGCCAGGGAGGGACTCAAGGAGCAGGCAAGACACAAGATGACAAACCCCACCAACAAGCCCCAGGAACGGGGCGCTAGGGCAAATATCTGCAACTCCAGGAAGTTCAATAGATAAAGCAGATACGGGTGGATCGGGAAACGGAGCCCCAACTCGAATGACCGGACATAAACCCCGACCTCATTATCTCCAGGTGAGCACACTGTTTCCTCTGACCTGGGGACCCGTACCTCATAGGGCAGTCGCACAAACCGCACGCGTATCTCCCTGATGTTAATCCTGTCCAACCTACATTGGAGGGACCCAATCACTCTCGGAACAACGGTGTGCCATGACTCCCTCTCCCTAGACCGTCGCACCCCCCGCGGCAACGCCCCCCTTCCACCAGCGCCTCCTCCCCCACTCGGCTACCGCCTCTGACCTCGAAACGAGAAGCCATCAGTCGAAAAGTAAAGAAATTATTATTATTATTACCTAGCTGATCCGTCAAATCGGGAAGACGTTCGGAAGAAGATGACCGGTGACGGAAGTCGCAACCAAGCCAGCAAGCGATAGAAGGAAGTATTGAACACCGGAGAAGAATCGAAGACGGAAGAAAACTCCCACCGACTGCCTTCCAACCCTTTTTATTTATAAAGTGGGCCACCGGGTCATCACGACCGTCTGTCCTCAGCCACGTGGCGACCATCGGGATGTCCTTGACGCCTCGACTGGCGTGAGAGTCACCTCATCCACGCGTCGTAAACCCACTCATGGAGACGCTTCGTTATTCTACCATCCATTCAAATCGTAATAATGACCGGTAGGGCGGGAGTTCCGAAGCTAACGCCGCCACCCCCAGGCATAGGCCGGGATCCTTGTCGACAGCTCGGAACGTCGGAGATAGTTCGCCCTCCGAGCCGAGCAGGGCTCCCGCCCCAGGATCGAAGGCCGGGGGCAATTGTTACGACCTAAAGATTGTGGGAGTCCGAATCCCGCCCAGATCCACTGATATAACTCATTGACTCACCCCTTTGCAGAGGGACCGCCGGCCCGGAGGTCTGAGGCTACATGGGAATGGGCGCACCTCGCAGCGCCCCCTCCCGACCGAGGCGTACAACCTCATTCGCTCGGCCCACCAGGGGCCGTGCGCCTGGGGAGCACCCAGACAGTGCAGCCTGGGATGCTGACAGAGGCACGTGCATATCCCTCCCTGCCAGCGGTCCACGACCCGCGACCGAAAAGGTGCGCGGCTGGGCCAGACAACCAACGAACAGGTCGACCCGGCAGGTCTCCATGAACCCCACCGTCGGGGATAGCATTGTCGGACCTTTAGTTCATCACGCACGATAAACTACCTAGTGTAAAGACACGACTGACACTAGCGCCGCCCGACCATCTGACAAAACACCCCCTGGCCGCTGAGCCCCCTGACACTTAATGCTTTCGTCCCTGACACCCTGACAAAAGTGCCCATGGCCGTTGCGCCATCTGACAAAAGCGAGGCAGACACTCCTGTTCCTGACATCCTCGTCCGAAGCTTCCACGGACAGCTGGGCCAGCTCAGCACGTCGAGTCAGCATGCCAGGTCAGCACCACCTAATCATCTCCCATCAGGTATAAATACCCCCTCACTTCTTACGGTGAGGGGGTTGGCAAATTCCCTCTGAATCCCCTTATTCACACACGAGAGCAAAGGTCATCCATATCTTTGTTCTCCCACTTATAGCTCGTCACGTACGGTCGACACACTCTCAGTCCGACCTGCGTGCCTAGCTGTCACGACCCGCTTCCCTAAATGGAGGCGAGACGTGAAAAGGTCCGCACGAGAGTGGAGCTGTGAAGCCCCAAACCCGATAAGCGTCCACAATACATAAACAGGTCCCTGTAACCACAACAGAATAACAATAATAACACAAGGCGAGACTGAAATAAAATTCCACATCTCACAAATAGTCCAACATCAAAAATAAGTCCAACATCCAGAAAAGCCACCAGGCTAAAAGAAAAGAGTCTAAAGGCCCAGAACAAGGCCAACAAAAGCAACGACAACAACAAAGTATAGGTGCTACGCACCGATAACAAACAACTGTTTAACAAAAGTAAAACACAACGAAGACACTAGGACTGGTCCCCAGTGTCCACGTACTCCCCGTCAAACACAAGCTCGGGCTCGGCGTCAGCAAACACCTCGTCCTCAACGAGGTACTCGGGCTCAGGATCTAACATGTGTCACCCAAAAGAGTAAAGGGGCACATGTCAGCAAGTCTAAAAAGACTTGGGCAAGGAAACTGAAAGTGAGGCATCTAGCAACCTAGCAGTTTAGTATGCATGACATGGCAGTTATAACATGAGTGCACAATTAAAACATGGCAAGACAATTTGTACAAGAGAACAATCATCGGGACAAGACAAGAGTAGCCAAGCTACTATCAATTCAATCAATTCACATTTTGTAGGTGTTTACGCCCTTCGCTGAATGGTATAGCATTTCAGACCGATCGGCACTAAACACTACCCAATACCCACACGATATGGAGCCCGGGGTCCCCGCACATTGAGCTCAGCTAGTGAGCCTGAGGTTGCCCCGCACATTGAGATCGCATTCTTAGTTCACAATTCAATACATTTCAAGCGTTGGGGTTTCCAACTCATTATGCTCGATTCTGGTCACGAGCCAGGAACACAAGTATGGCGTAGGGAACACCTAGCCGGAACACGCAATTCGGGCATTGGCTATCAACCAACACATGGCTCGCTTCTGGAACACGAGCCAGGAACACAACATTGTAGCGAAGCTACGCAATCACAGCAATACCTAAAGAATGCGAGGTCATGACAATTTATTTGCGTACAGTTAATTAAATTAAACGTGACAGGCGAAATGCAATGACATGAACATATTCGCGTACCGTTAATTGAAAGTAAACATGACGTGGTAATTGTGCAACATGCTAAAAGTCGGAACTAGCTTCGTTGTCAAGCTAGTTCCCCAATTTGCGCCTAGGCGAGTATCATTTCGTCGCCTAGCCTCTTTTACGCCTACAACTAGCAAATGGCCTAAAACATGGCCTAAACCCTAAGTGGCAAGTTTCACTTGCCTAGCACCGGGGATTGACGATCACTTCGTCACACGGATGCTACCTACGGGGGAAATCGCTGTTTTGGGGGAGACAAACATCAAACACATGAAATTAATTAGGGTTTTCATAAAATTATAAATAGGTTAAGAAAACAACGGTAGAACGATTTCTTACCAAGAGGAGACGGAAGAAACACTCCGAGGAACCCTAGGATCAGATCTGGAAGCAAATGGAGAAGTTTGGGGAAACTAGGGTTTTGGGGGATTTGGGGGTTTTGATGGGTTTTGATGGAGATTTGGGGAAGATGAGGGGTAGATGGAGTGAATGGATGGTTTGGATGATGGATTTAGGGATTGGAATGGAGAAATGGAGCTTGGAGGAAGATGGGGGCTGAAGGGGGAAGATTTTAGGGTTTTGGGTCGTGTTGGAGAAGAAGAAGTCGTTTGGGTTGGGTATAAATAGGCTAGGCTGGCGGCTGCCCAGAAATTAGGGTTTTAACACTGGTTAGTCGGTCAAAGAGCAACCACTGACCGACTAGTTTGGCAACTAGTCGGTCGGTCGACCAACGCAGACCGACTAAGTGCAAACAGTAACTCCTGAACGAAAATAGGATTCTAGAGTTAGTCGGTCCATGAACAAGCACTGACCGACTAGTTTAGCATCTAGTCGGGCGATGAACGTTCTTAGACCGACTAAGAGTAAACAGTAACTGATACAAAAATAAGATGATGAGTTAGTCGGTTAAAGAAGCATTGCTGACCGACTAGTTTGCAACCTAGTCGGTCAACCAACGTTCTTAGACCGACTAACGATAAACAGTAACTCCTGAGAAATTTAGAAAGCTAACTAGTCGGTCCAAGAAGGATTGCCGACCGACTGGATCGTCATCTAGTCGGTCGGTGGCCCTTCTTACACCGGCTAATAAGCACAGAAAAGCTCCGATACGGAGCGCGAGGCCCTGGTATCGATTCCTAAGACTTCTAGGCTTGATCTAACAGTTAGATACGACCGTTATGAAGTCCGTCACGAATGACTTACTTCGAAATCGACAATCCTAAGGAAGAAGCGAGAAAATACGACGAATCGATCGAAAATGAAATCTACGGAGACGAAAACCACACAAGAGGAGAAAATCCACCCAAACATATATTATATTATATTAAATCCAAATACATGAAAAGCAGTCGTTACATCCTCCCCAACTTAAGAAAAATTCCGTCCTCGGAATTTCCAAAAACTCACGAGTCCGGAAACAAAAGTGGGAAACGCTCTCGCATCTCATCCTCATTCTCCCAAGTAGACTCTCCAGGTGAACCGTGTCGCCACATCACCCGCACAAGATTGACAATCTTGTTCCGAAGCGATTTCTGACGCATGTCCAGAATGTGCACTGGATGCTGGTCATACGTCATATCGGGGCGAACGGTAATCTCCGAAAAATCCACCGCATGAGACGGATCGCTAATGTATCGACGAAGCTGCGACACATGGAAAACATTGTGAACTCCTTCCAAAGATGGCGGCAAGGCCAAGCGATAAGCTACCTCGCCAACCCTCTCCAAAACATCAAACGGTCCAATGTATCGCGGGCTCAACTTTCCACGCTTCCCGAAACGAATCACACCACGATTTGGGGAAATCTTCAAGAACACATGGTCGCCAGGCTGAAACTCCAAAGGACGACGTTTAGCATCCGCCCAATGCTTAAAACGGTCCTGAGCAATCCTCAACCTCTCCCGAATATTCCTGACGATATCCACGGCCTCCACGATCATCTCAGGTCCCAACAACTCCCGATCACCAACGTCATCCCAACTCAATGGCGATCGACATTTCCTCCCATAAAGAGCGGCGAAAGGCGCCATGCCAATACTCGCCTGGAAGCTGTTGTTGTAGGAAAACTCTACCAGATGTAGATGGTCCTCCCACGAACCCTTGAAATCCAACATGCACGCCCTCAGCATGTCTTCCAAAATCTGAATCGTCCTCTCGGACTGGCCATCCGTCTGCGGATGGTACGCCGTGCTGAAACTCAGACGCGTACCCAAGCTCTTCTGCAAACTCTGCCAGAACTGAGATGTGAACCTCGTGTCTCTGTCAGACACGATACTCACGGGGACTCCATGAAGTCGCACAACCTCCTGCACGATTCACGTTACATCACTATCCAAACTAGGAAAAGGACATAAAACGGAGAGTAAAGAATTTTACCTCCATATATCTCCTTGCTAGCGCCTCAGTGGACTGTCCTACTCAGAACGGAATAAAGTGCGCAGATTTGGTCAATCGATCTACGATCACCCAAATCGCGTCATTCTGCTTCGGACTCCGAGGTAGTCCAGTCACGAAATCCATAGTGATGTGTTGCCATTTCCACTCCGGAATCGGAAGCGGTTGTAGCAACCCGGCCGAACGCTGATGCTCCGCCTTCACTTGCTGGCAAACCAAGCACTTGGCTACACTCCGAGCCACGCTCCTCTTCATGCCATGCCACCAATAATTCAGACGAAGATCCTGGTACATCTTGGTGCCACCAGGATGCACAGAATACGGCGAACTGTGTGCCTCCACCATCAATTCCTCTCTGATATCCCCAGCAGGCACACACAACCTGGCTCCAAACCTCAGCGAGCCATCCTCATGAATCAAAAAGTCAGTCTGCAGACCGGCTTCCACCATCTCCCGAATCTTCACCAGCTTCGGATCCTCAGCCTGGCCAGCCTTAATCCGATCCACGATCGTCGACTGTACCTGCATGTACATCAACGACGAAGCCTCTCCAGGAAGAACAACCTCCACGCCAGACTTGCAAAAATCCTGCTGCAATCTCCACTGCGAGGTCAAAATCATCACCGCTGGCAGCCTACTCAAAGCATCCGGAACCACATTCACCTTGCCAGGGTGAAACTGCAAATCAATATCATAATCCGCCATAAGCTCCAACCATCGACGTTGTCGCATGTTGAGCTCCTTCTGAGTGAAAATATACTTCAAGCTTTTGTGATCGGTGAAAATCTTCACTTTCTCACTCAGCAAGAAGTGCCTCCAAATCTTAAGAGCAAACACAACGGCAGCCAACTCCAAATCATGCGTCGGATAATTCTTCTCATGAACCTTAAGCTGACGAGACGCATACGCCACAACATGCCCATGCTGATGCAACACGCAACCGAGACCCTTGCCAGAAGCATCGCAAAAGATCTCAAATCCACCGCTGCGATCAGGCATGACAAGAATAGGGGCACTCGTCAACCTCTCCTTCAGAACACCAAAAGCCCTCTCACAATCACCCGACCAAACATAAGCAACATCCTTCCGCGTCAACCTGTTCATCGGCTCAGCAATACGAGAAAAGTCCTTAATGAATCGCCGATAATAACCAGCAAGTCCGAGAAAACTCCGAATCTCAGACGCAGACGACGGAACAGGCCACTCCCTGATGGCCCGAATCTTCTCGGGATCCACTGAAATACCATCTCCAGTCACCACATGCCCGAGAAAAGCAACTCGATCCAGCCAAAACTCGCACTTCGAAAACTTAGCATACAACTGATGCTTCCTCAAAATCTCCAACACCGTCCTTAAGTGCGAGGCATGCTCTTCCTCCGACTTCGAATAGATCAGAATGTCGTCAATAAAGATAACGACAAACTTATTCAAAAAGTCGTAGAAAATCAGGTTCATCAGATTCATGAAAACTGCAGGCGCGTTAGTTACGCCGAAAGGCATAACCACAAACTCATAGTGTCCATACTTCGTCCTGAACGCTGTCTTCGGAACATCTCCCTTCTTCACCTTCAACTGATGGTAACCACTCCTCAAATCCAACTTAGAAAACACCCTCGAACCTCCAAGCTGATCAAAAATATCATCGATGCGAGGCAACGGGTATTTATTCTTAATGGTCATCGCATTCAACTCCCGATAGTCCACGCACATGCGACGCGAACCATCCTTCTTCTTAACCAGCAACACCGGTGCTCCCCACGGAGACACGCTAGGATTAATATAACCCTTCTGCAAAAGCTCATCCAACTGCTTCCGCAACTCTTCCAACTCTGCAGGTGCCATACGATACGGCGCCTTCGAAATCGGCTGCGCACCTGGAACAAGATCGATAGAAAATTCCAGAGCCCGATCAGGTGGCAAACCAGACATCTCCTCGGGGAAGACGTCGCCAAAATCACGCACCACAGCTGGCCACTCCAGCTCCATCTGCATAGCCACAGCCTCCACCGGCCTGGCCCGAAATCTGACAGGACCAAGCGAACTGCTACCACGACTGAACTCAAACACTGGGTGTCCGGGAATCTCGAACACCACCTTCTTCCTCCTGCAGTCAATCGTAGATAGAAGCTCGCAAGCCAATCCATCCCAAGAACTGCATCATAGTTGATGATGTCGTGGACAATGAAATCCACAAAAAGCTCATGTCCACAGACCACCAACGAGCAAGAATTACAACCACGATGCACCGAGACCACACCATTCCCTGTAACGATATTCCAACTCTTGGGGAGAGGGGATGTCGACAAGGAATGCCTCTCCACGAAGCTTCGAGAAATAATGCACATCGATGCACCAGAGTCGAAGAGGACTCGTGCAGGAAATGTGCAAACCAAAATCACACCTAATCAAGCAATTAACAATCAAACCCTAATCTAGCAAACAACCATGTTCAAGCAAACAACACAATCTAACAATCAAAACCAGCTAGGAAAGTAACAGCTAGAGTGAGGATTACCTGCGATAACCTCATCCACAGCCTCGCTCTCCGCGGCGGTCATCAGAAAAGCCTACCTCCTCGGTGGAACAGCCTGCCGAAAAGCCTGCCTCTGCGGAACAAGAGCTGCTCCACGTCCAGCAGGAACAGGCGCTCGCTGCTGCAACGGCTGAGCTGCAATAGGAGCCCTCCGCAGCGGATCCGCATGCCGACAATCCTTCGTGACATGAGAAGCATCACCGCAAACCAGACACTGGCCCAGAAACTTCCGACACTGATCCTTGACGTGACCAGGCTTGCCGCAGAAATGGCAAAACTTCGGAATAGACCCTCCTGGCCTCTTAAACTGAGCGGACTGATTAGGCCTGAATCCAGGTCTAACCACAGCTCTCGCCTGCTCCACAGGCCTCTTCCCAGCACCAACAACAGATCCCTTCCTCTGGTTCACGAGCAGCTCCTGCCTCTTAGCTGCTACCAGAACCTTCTGATAAGACTCCCGGTCGGAAGAGGTCACAAAACTCTGGAGCTCCGAAGCAAGCCCCTGCAGGAACCTCTTAGCTCTCTCCTCAGCGTCCTGCACCATCTTCGGCGCAAACCGACTCAGCCTCATGAACTCTTGGTGATACATGTCCACCGATGAGTTCCCCTGCTTCAGATAGATAAAACGCTGCAGCATCTCCTCCTTGGCAGCCTTCGGGAAGAACTCACCGTCAAATCTGGCTTTGAAGGTAGCCCAAGCTATCGGCTCCACCAACAACTTCTCTTCCGCATCCCACCAATTCCTGGCGTTATCCTTCAGCTGCCTCTTCGCCAAATCAACCCATCCAGCCGGGGTGATCTTGGCCATCTTCAGATTGTCCTCGACGTTCCGAATCCACTCATCGGTAGCCAGAGAACCCTCAGAACCATCAAAATATGCGGGACCCAGCTCCCAAAATTGCTTCGCTCCTGGCTCAGAGCGAGGGGCATCCGGAAGAGCCCGGGCAGCTCGAGCAAGTGGAGCATTCTGGACTTGCAAAAGCACGCCCTGCTGCACTTGCATCATCTGCAAAATCATCCGCATCATCTCACCGCTGGTGGGTTCCCGCTCAGGCTCCTCATCATGAGGGAGCGCACCACTACCCTCACCACGGGTGAAACGCCTTCCTGCCATCTAGTGACACAGAAAACGAATCAGATTAGACTCATAGCTTATGACATCGGACGTCGAACTTAATTTATTGGACATTCTAATATTATTATCGCTACTCCAAAAATCGCAGTTACAGAAGGACCTGCATGGGCCACCACTAAAACCTGTCACGACCCGCTTCCCTAAATGGAGGCGAGACGTGAAAAGGTCCGCACGAGAGTGGAGCTGTGAAGCCCCAAACCTGATAAGCGTCCACAATACATAAACAGGTCCCTGTAACCACAACAGAATAACAATAATAACACAAGGCGAGACTGAAATAAAATTCCACATCTCACAAATAGTCCAACATCAAAAATAAGTCCAACATCCAGAAAAGCCACCAGGCTAAAAGAAAAGAGTCTAAAGGCCCAGAACAAGGCCAACAAAAGCAACGACAACAACAAAGTATAGGTGCTACGCACCGATAACAAACAACTGTTTAACAAAAGTAAAACACAACGAAGACACTAGGACTGGTCCCCAGTGTCCACGTACTCCCCGTCAAACACAAGCTCGGGCTCGGCGTCAGCAAACACCTCGTCCTCAACGAGGTACTCGGGCTCAGGATCTAACATGTGTCACCCAAAAGAGTAAAGGGGCACATGTCAGCAAGTCTAAAAAGACTTGGGCAAGGAAACTGAAAGTGAGGCATCTAGCAACCTAGCAGTTTAGTATGCATGACATGGCAGTTATAACATGAGTGCACAGTTAAAACATGGCAAGACAATTTGTACAAGAGAACAATCATCGGGACAAGACAAGAGTAGCCAAGCTACTATCAATTCAATCAATTCACATTTTGTAGGTGTTTACGCCCTTCGCTGAATGGCATAGCATTTCAGACCGATCGGCACTAAACACTACCCAATACCCACACGATATGGAGCCTGGGGTCCCCGCACATTGAGCTCAGCTAGTGAGCCTGAGGTTGCCCCGCACATTGAGCTCGCATTCTTAGTTCACAATTCAATACATTTCGAGCGTTGGGGTTTCCAACTCATTATGCTCGCTTCTGGTCACGAGCCAGGAACACAAGTATGGCGTAGGGAACACCTAGCCGGAACACGCAATTCGGGCATTGGCTATCAACCAACACATGGCCCGCTTCTGGAACACGAGCCAGGAATACAACATTGTAGCGAAGCTACGCAATCACAGCAATACCTAAAGAATGCGAGGTCATGACAATTTATTTGCGTACAGTTAATTAAATTAAACGTGACAGGCGAAATGCAATGACATGAACATATTCGCGTACCGTTAATTGAAAGTAAACATGACGTGGTAATTGTGCAACATGCTAAAAGTCGGAACTAGCTTCGTTGTCAAGCTAGTTCCCCAATTTGCGCCTAGGCGAGTATCATTTCGTTGCCTAGCCTCTTTTACGCCTACAACTAGCAAATGGCCTAAAACATGGCCTAAACCCTAAGTGGCAAGTTTCACTTGCCTAGCACCGGGGATTGACGATCACTTCGTCACACGGATGCTACCTACGGGGGAAATCGCTGTTTTGGGGGAGACAAACATCAAACACATGAAATTAATTAGGGTTTTCATAAAATTATAAATAGGTTAAGAAAACAACGGTAGAACGATTTCTTACCAAGAGGAGACGGAAGAAACACTCCGAGGAACCCTAGGATCAGATCTGGAAGCAAATGGAGAAGTTTGGGGAAACTAGGGTTTTGGGGGATTTGGGGGGTTTGATGGGTTTTGATGGAGATTTGGGGAAGATGAGGGGTAGATGGAGTGAATGGATGGTTTGGATGATGGATTTAGGGATTGGAATGGAGAAATGGAGCTTGGAGGAAGATGTGGGCTGAAGGGGGAAGATTTTAGGGTTTTGGGTCGTGTTGGAGAAGAAGAAGTCGTTTGGGTTGGGTATAAATAGGCTAGGCTGTCGGCTGCCCAGAAATTAGGGTTTTAACACTGGTTAGTCGGTCAAAGAGCAACCACTGACCGACTAGTTTGGCAACTAGTCGGTCGGTCGACCAACGCAGACCGACTAAGTGCAAACAGTAACTCCTGAACGAAAATAGGATTCTAGAGTTAGTCGGTCCATGAACAAGTACTGACCGACTAGTTTAGCATCTAGTCGGTCGATGAACGTTCTTAGACCGACTAAGAGTAAACAGTAACTGATACAAAAATAAGATGATGAGTTAGTCGGTTAAATAAGCATTGCTGACCGACTAGTTTGCAACCTAGTCGGTCAACCAACGTTCTTAGACCGACTAACGATAAACAGTAACTCCTGAGAAATTTAGAAAGCTAACTAGTCGGTCCAAGAAGGATTGCCGACCGACTGGATCGTCATCTAGTCGGTCGGTGGCCCTTCTTACACCGGCTAATGAGCACAGAAAAGTTCCGATACGGAGCGCGAGGCCCCGGTATCGATTCCTAAGACTTCTAGGCTTGATCTAACAGTTAGATACGACCGTTATGAAGTCCGTCACGAATGACTTACTTCGAAATCGACAATCCTAAGGAAGAAGCGAGAAAATACGACGAATCGATCGAAAATGAAATCTACGGAGACGAAAACCACACAAGAGGAGAAAATCCACCAAAACATATATTATATTATATTAAATCCAAATACATGAAAAGCAGTCGTTACACTAGCCCACGCATTAAGTCCAGTTACTGACTTAGGCATCGGAGGGGCTAAGGGTTGGACCCCAACCCGGCCCTTCTGACGAGTTCCTCGTTGTGCAGGGTAGCTCTCCCCTTGGTCGACATCCGCCTTCGGCTCCTGCCGCCCGATCCTCCTCCGTCGCGTCCGGCGAGATTTGACTCCGTGGTCTCCCCCGGCGGTAAGCTTAGCCTCTTCACCCCACTAATCACTTGTTAAATAGCCCATCTAAATCCTCTTATCAATATAACCACCGTGCCCTTGGTTCCCCATAATACAAATTCATTGTACGCGAGTTCCACCCCGCAACACCACTGATGGGTTTTGAAGGACCCTTAGGGCGTAAATCTATACCTTTCCTCCGTCGGACGAACAATAGAAGCAAACAGATAAGAAAGCAGCGAAAAACGTTAAACTATTTAACGAGCAAGCCATAAGGATTTCAAGACCCTAGCCAGGATCTCTACTATCTTGAGGTGGATCTGACCACCCCAAGATAGATCTAAGCTACTGCAATATAATAAATGAAATGCTTAATTAAACTACATACCCGGAACTTTGCTTGCACCGACAAAGTGTACCGAACCGCGTCCCGAGCCGCTCATCGTCCCAAGCTGAACCGCTTCCCGAACCGTACCACGTCCCGAGGCAAGCAACCCCCTTGTTTCTGAGCCAACCACATGCCGAAGAAAGTTTCACCTTGAGTGGATCATTCGTCATGACTCCGGATCGAATCCGAGCCCCCTCGTGGCTTTGCTGGAGCCCTTCAAGAGCAGGGAGAAATATAGGGAGAAGAGAATATTTATTTTAAGCTTAGATCCGAGCGTGCTCCAAACTTATGGGAGCTGTTCAGATCTAGAGATTGGGAGGAGGGGGTAGGCCCCTATTTATATAGACGGCTGACCCCTCCTCTTTACTCCATATCCGATGTGGGACTAAAGAATTTGGGAGAAAAATAATTAAAGTTTGCCTTTCATAAAGGCCAAACTTTGGTGAATTTTTCCTCCACCATTGAGCTTCGTAAGTGATACAACCTATCAAATTGAAGAGGGAATAATGGTGAACATGTGGGAACAAACGACGCTCCATTCTGACGTCGTTTGACTCCTCAAACATCGTCTTAAAAATGAAAAAAAACCATGCACAAAGCCAAAAACGCAGCAGCCGCCTAAGGGGTTCAGAACCCTAAGCTGTGGGGCCCATCGAGTGGGCCTCATGCATGCCATCCCACAAGCGGGTGCGGGTGCCCGCAAGAGGGGCGCCCACCTGCATTGCAGGCGGGCCCCGGCCAGCGGGCCTGGGCGCCCACCCGTATAGCGAGCACGCCTGGTCACTCACCTGCATTGCGGGCTTGGGCGCCCGCCCATCCTGCTCTGGTTGGTGCGGGTCGGGTGCCCGCCTAGCGGGGACCCAACCCGTAATACCCAAATAGGGCCATTTGTTGTTTAGGCTTTATTTCGTATGTTTGGAGTCTGATTTACGATCCGTTTGAACCTGTGTTTAGACCGGGACGATCCCGTCATCCAGATAACTTTTTCTACTCATTTCTTTAATTATACGAACGTAAACAATTTACGACGGATTAAATTTCCATTTGCATCAAATGCAAAATTTCCACATCTATTATATAAAATCATTTGCATCAAATACGAATGATCTAAGGGCATACATCCCCAACATCTCCTACTTGCACTCAGGATCATTTATCCTGAATGCAGGAGCTAACTGCAAACACTTTGCAGATTTTATCTCTTACATCAAATGCATATTCTCCCTAATTTCTACCTATTACTTGACGAAGATCTCACTCTGTGTGAGACCATACAGCCTGATCCTACAACAGGTAGGGTTCGAAACACGGACGTCAGAGAAAACGAGCAGCAGGTGACGTCCCTGTTTTGGTATCATAATTGTTACGACCTAAAGATCGTGGGAGTCTGACTCCCACCCAGATCCGCGGACATACCTCACTGACTCACCCCTTTGCAAAGGGGCCGCCATCCCGGAGGTCCAAGGGTACATGGGAACGGGCGCGCCTCGCGGCGCCCCCCCTCCCGGCCGAGGCGTACAACTGTAGTCGCTCGGCCTGCCAGGGGTAGTGCGCCTGGGGAGCACCCAAACAGTGCCGCCTGGGATGCTGACAGAGGCACGTGCATGTCCCTCCCTGCCAGCGGTCCGCGACCCGCGACCGAAAAGGTGCACGGCCGGGCCGGACAACCCTCGAACAGATCGACCCGGTGGGTCCCCGCGAACCCCAAGGCCAGGGATAGAATTGCCAGACCTTTAGTTCATCACGCACGACAAACAACCTAGTGTAAGGACACGACTGACACTAACGCCGCCCGACCATCTGACAAAGCACCCCCTGGCCGTTGAGCCCCCTGACACTTAATGCTTTCGACCCTGACACCCTGACAAAAGTGCCCCTAGCCGTTGCGCCTTCTGACAAAAGCGGGGCAGACACTCCTACTCCTGACATCCTCGTCTGAAGCTTCCACTGACAGCTGGGCCAGCTCAGCACATCGAGTCAGCATGCCAGGTGAGCCCCACTTAATCATCTCCCATCAGGTATAAATACCCCCACACTGCTTACGGTGAGGGGGTTGGCAAATTCTCTCTGAATCCATTATTCACACACGGGAGCAAAGGTCGTCCATATCTTTGTTCTCCCAAATATAGCTCGTCACGTACGGTCGACACGCCCTCAGTCCGACCTACGTGCCTAGCCCCCACTTTAAGTCCAGTTACTAACTTAGGCATCGGAGGGGCTAAGGGTTGGACCCCAACCCGGCCCTTCTGACGAGTTGCTCGTGGTGTAGGGTAGCCCACCCCTTGGCCAACATCCACCATCGGCTCCCACCGCCCGATCCTCCTCCGTCGCGTCCGGTGAGATTTGACTCCGTGGTCTCCCCCGGCGGCAAGTTCAGCCTCTTCACCCCACTAATCACTTGTTAAATAGCCCATCTAAATCCTCTTATCAATATAACCATCGTGCCCTTGGTTCCCCTCAATACAAATTCATTGTACGTGAGTTTCACCCCGCAACAATTGGCGCCGTCTGTGGAAACGAAGGGTCACACCCATGTTAGACTCCATGCTGATCACTCGGAACCCTGACCACGGCAAGGATCCCGTGGGTCAGGAGCCACTCTCTCTACCAATCACCCCGGTGACCGACCCCCCTCCGGGGATAGGCGCTGAAACAGTCCAAACCTCGGCCCGCGCAATCCAGAAGAACTTTGAGGCCGTTACTCAGGCGATGGGGGGCTACGTGGCGGCGGGAGCGGAGCCACCGCCCGGCCCCTCGGAGCCCCCGAACGTGAGACGGAATCTTCACCCTCAGTTCGAGGAGGAGGTGGGAAACAGGGGGCTCGCCAAGGAGATTGCAGCCCAGCAGAAGCTCTTGGAAGAGGAAATGGAGGTCGCGTGGCTGTGGAGGCGCCAGGAGGAGGCAGCCGCCACGCAAAGGCATTTGGACGAAGTGGCCGAGACCGCCAGGCGGGCCTACCAGGGTGAAGAAACCGCATGCCACCAGCTCCGCTTCATCATCGCGGAGCGCGAAAGGCTACGGAGGGAGAACGAAGACAACCTGGAAATCCCGGGAGTGTCGGCGGTGGGTCGACGGCCCTGGGACGGGCGCGGCCCGCTGTTGGCTAGATCCCCACTGGGAGGAGGGAGTCCGCCCCACCAGCGCCACTCCCCCGATCGCCTGCATGAGGAAGCCGTTTGTCGAAAACTACGCTTCCTCACAGCCGATCGCGAGAGGCTTCTGCAGGAGAATCAGGAGCTGACGGAGATCCGGGAGGAGGCGGCCGGAGGACGATGGTACTGGGAGAACCGTAGCCCACAACCCGTCGAGTCCTCAACCTGGGGAAGGAGTCCCCCCAGGCGACCGTCACGCTACTCCCCGGGGCGGGAGGACCGTCGGCAGCCGAGGTGCGACCGGAGCCAGACCCCCGAATGGCGAAGGGGGGATGCACCCGAGCGCCCTACCTACCCAGAGGAGGCCACACCACTGGCACGATGGATCACGTCCTCCCCAAGGCCAGTAAGGTTCAAACCCCCCCACCTAGCCACCTACAACAGAAGAGGCGACCCCCTCATGCACGTGCAACAATACCGGGGGACGATGGAGGCACATGATGTGGATGAGGCGTTCCTGTGTCGGCACTTCTCGCAAAGTCTGAGGGACACGGCATTGGATTGGTACTTCGGCCTACCCGTGAGATCCATTGGGAGCTTTGGCGAGCTGTCCCACAAGTTCTGCCAAAAGTTTCGGGCTGGGCGGACGAAGAAGAAACCTTTGGACTATCTCAGCACGATAGTCCAAGGAGAAGGGGAGACGACGGGTAGATACCTGCGCCGCTTTCAGGAGGAGAGACGGACGGTGGTGACCTGTGGCGACAAGGTACTCATGCTGGCCTTCAAGAGGGGATTGCGGACTCGGAGCCTCCACAAATCCCTGCTCTGAGACCCGCTGGCCGACTATGATGCGCTGATTGCTATGGCGGAGAGGCATGCATTGGCTGAAGAGACCCTCGGCACGAAGGCCCTATTTCCCCCGGCGAAACCGCTTCGAAGCGAGCCCAAATCACCCCCTCGGCTGAGGCAGGAAGAGGGGCATCGGGGCCGCGACCATCTGGCCTGACCGAGGCGCGACCCGACGGGGCATCGCCCGCAGGAGCGCCCTGGCCCGGACCGAGAGCTTGCCCCGACCCAAGGGGCCACCTGAGCCATCCCAAGACGGGAAGGCCCCCTGCAGGCCCACTACACACAGCTCAACGCCCCCATGTTAGAGGTTCTGGCCGCGGCGACGAGGGCCGGACTGCTGCCGGAGCCTCCCCGGGGGATGAGGTCGGATCCGGCAAAGCGGGATCTCCGGAAGTATTGCCGGTTGATCGGTCCATATTTTACACCTTTTTTCTGCATATTTGCATGCCATTTCGGTTGCTCATATTGCAATTTTCATGATTATTCGATGATATTGTGTTACTTTTCACTATTTCTTGTTTTTGTCGGATTTCAGGAAATATGAGCAATTCGGAGCAAAAATGAGCTTAAAGGACTTGCATGCATAACGGAGCATCGCTCATGGACTTATTGAGGACCTGTCAGCGATAGAAGACGAGTGAAAGAAGAAAGAACGTTGTAGGATCGACGAGGAAGCGAAATGATGAAGATTGGGCATTTTCAGCATGCCACTCGGCCGAGTGAAGGAGTCACTCGGCCGAGCAAAGAAGCCCGCTCAGCCGGCCAGATCGGACATGCAATTACTTGAAGATTTGCGTGCACTCGGCCGAGTGACGACATCCCACTCGGCCGAGTATAGAGACACCACTCGCCCGAGTGGCACACGAACGACGGCATCCAAAAGAGCCGACTTACTGGAATTTTACAGTCGATCTCAAAGATCCTTTGGAGACCGACTCGGCCGAGTACCAAAAGCCCCTCGGTCGAGTGACATTTGCCGCTCGGCCGAGTGAAGCCGATGACACGCAGCGCCCAGATTTTCAGACAACCTCTCACTCTTTTGAAATCTGATATCATTCCAGAGGTCAAAGTATTTTTCTCATATTTTTAATGGATAGTAGACTTCATGATGGTTCTAACGCCGCTAAGAACGCGCCAATCGGAGGTCGGATGAAATCTGGGGAATTTCTGCAAGTCGATGCTGCAGTGCTGGAATTCGCATGTCAGTGTCACTCGGCCGAGTGACATTTCCACTCGGCCGAGTGACATTCCCACTCGGCCGAGTGACCAGTTTTTGCCAGTTTTTGAGAGAGTGCTGTTCTCTGGAATTTCTGCAGGAATTCCCACTCGGCCGAGTGAGCTTTCCACTCGGCCGAGTCACGACTGGCGCAGAACTTAAGTTGCGCGCAGAATTTGTTTTGGGCGCGGGTTTCAGGGGGGTTTTAGGCAGTTTTGTTAGGGTTTTTTGGGGGCTATTTAAGAGGGTTGTAGCCATCATTAGAGAGGGTTCCCATATGTTTTCTTAGGGATTATTTTAGAGGTTAGGCCATGCCCTAGGCTCCCTCTTGGATCTAAAAGCTTGTATTTGGATTGAAGATCTTCATCAAAGCTAAGTATTTTATTCTTATTATTTGAATCTTTGTTTTTCTATCTTTTTGTATGCAAGCAATGATTTTTATTGATTCTCATATCGTTATTGCTATGCTAGAGTAGATTTGTTGTTCTAGGGCATGGGGATGAACCCTATGGATCTAATTTCAGATTTGTGATGAATGAATTTCTAAATTGCTAGAATTGCTAGGATGTTAGGTTGTGATCGATTTATTACGGATAGCTAGGGATTTTCATCGATTGGGGGTTGCAAGAGATTGGATTCTAATCGATGGGAAGGCCTAGATATTCGATTTAGGTTTATAATCGAGATTCTCTAGACTTGGTTTGCAAGAGATTGGACCAAAGCTAGGATTTTTATTATAAATCTATACACATATTCGTTTGCAAGAGATTGGGCGAATACGAACTATCACAACCTAGATCGTAACTCGAGTTTGCACGAGAGTGGGCTCGAAGGGCGATTGAACGATGATGTCGATCCTAATGCTAGTGGCTTAGGCTAGGGTTTGCAAGAGATTGGGCCCGATCCTAGATTGCTATAGACCGGCAATAGCGCGAGAGCGTGAGCTTGGTTCTCTATTCAGTTATGACTAGTTCACTCCAACACAAGCCTAGTAATATTGAGATTCACTATTTACAATGATGTATGACGATCCGTAGTGGGGATTCCCTAGCTCTAGACACTTCTATTATATTGTATTGAAATCGATATTTGACCAACATCTCTATCACCGACACCGACAACCACCACCATTTCCATTACATCACCCCATAACCATCTCCACCAATAAAACATTCGTAGTCAAACCAACCTAGGATAGATTGGAACCAACACCACCTCCTCGTGTTCGATACCCGCTCGCCACTTGACCGTGCGCTTGCGGTAAAACTACAATCGTTCTCCGGGTGTATATCCGGGGCGCGATCAAGTTTTTGGCGCCGTTGCCGGGGAGGTGTTTTCCCGTTGGGTGCCAATTTGTCACAATTAGGTTGATTAGATTGCATTAAAAAATCAAAAAAAATCAAAAAAAACATTGAGAGAGATTATTTTTTTACACCACCTGCTATTATTATCTTTATCTCTCTTTGTACCACTGCCGTCTTTTCCAGGTTGTTTACTTTGATTGATCAGGTACAATTGTTGCAGCGATGGTGCTTCCAAAGAAAATGCGAGCGGGCTCTATACAATCCTACATATATCTCGCTACATTCTATCAGGCTGATGGAGAATCCTTCGGGGAAGCCTTGTCTAGGTTTGAAGGAATATTAGAAATGTTCCTGATGGTGTCAGACCATGAGTGGAATGACTCCACGCTATTTGATATCTTCACTAGAAGGCTAAAGGGACCCTCACGTGAGTTTTTGAAGAGGATGCAAGTGGGAAAGTTCAGTGATTTGCAGTTGGCAGCAGCCTTGGAGCAAATGATAGATGATGCTCGATCTACCGGTTCACTAACCGTTACGGTAAGTAAACCATACGACCAAGTATTCATCGATTTTGTTATGGCTAATGTCTCTAGTGCAGGTACTATCATAGATGGAGTGTATGCTTCACTTGAAGGTGATCATATCCACCTTTATACCATCAACACTCCATAAATAGAGACATCTGAGTTGCCAAAGGAGGACACATACACGGACCTATTGAGAAACATTGTCGACGTAGTTCGAAATTCCGATCCATTGACAATCACGGCAGGTGATCCTTTTGAGCTTGAATTTCAAAACTTTATTACTCATTGTATCTCTTCCACAGGCACAGTTGATGATGGAGTCTACGCTCTAATTGAGGGGCACAAGACCCATTTTTACACCATGGTCGAAATACATGAGCCTATAGAGCCACCTTATGACGTCGTCGCCTCCCCCTGCCACCCACCTGAGTCAGAGCAGCCTATACCATCAGAGGATATTATTGTGGAGGTCATGCATACAGTAGTGGAGAAGACCATCGAGGAGGACGTGACTTTGGACGATGACATCTGCACACAGATGGAGCTCGAATTGTGCCCCCCTCCTTTCGAGCTACCGCAGTGTCACGCCCCGCTTCCCTAAAATGGAGGCGAGACGTGAAAAGGTCCGCACGAGAGTGGAGCTGTGAAGCCCCAAACCCGATAAGCGTCAATAAAACATAAGCAGGTCCCTGTAACCACAACGGAACAACAATAATAACACAAGGAGAGACAGAAATAAAATTCTCATATCTCAAAAATTGTCCAACATGAAAATTAAGTTCAACATCCAGAAAAGCCACCAGGCTAAAAGAAAGAGTCTAGAAGGCCCAGAACAAGGCCAAACAAAGACAACGTAACAGAGTATAGGTGCTACGCATCGACAACAAAACAGCAGTCTAAAACAAAAGAGGGAAGCACAACGGAGACACTAGGACTGGTCCCCAGTGTCCACGTACTCCTCGCCAAACACTGACTCGGGCACGGCGTCCGCAAACACCTCGTCCTCAACAACGGACTCAGGCTCGAGATCTAACATATGTCACTCAAAAGAGTAAAGGGGCACATGTCAGCAAGTCTAAAAGACTTGGGCAAGGAAACTGAAGGTAAGGTAAACTAGCAACCTAACAGTTATAGTATGATGCATGGCATGGCAAGTATCGCATGGGAATAACAAGTGAAGTACAAGTAGCAAGTAACAAGTGGTAGTTGTGACATGTAATGTCAAGTAACAAGTACAAGGGATCGCTCAACGAGTGCCCTATTGCCCGCAGGCTGTGTTCAAGTACAAGTCCAGTAAATCACGTCAAGTAAACACGTCGTGCATAGAGATTCCGCCTGTTGGCTAGAGTGGCTGATCGGGCCAACTCCTAAGCTCAAGTGACTGTTTATCTCTACCCCTCCCACGTGTGTCGAGCCAGGGCATTACCCCCGAACACGGAATGCTCGCTTCTGGGACACGAGCCAGGAAGTGTGATTAACACGTATGGCGTAGGGTTATGCCCACGTATAGTGGGTGCCTAGCCGGAAACTAGTAGGTCGGGCATTGGCTATCAACCAACACATGGCCCGCTTCTGGAACACGAGCCAGGAAACACAAGTGTTGTAGCGTGTGCTACGAATGCGACATACAACATGGATAGCATGGATGACAATGTATTCGCGTACCGATAATCAAAATTAAACATGACATGGTAGTTGTGCAACATGGTAAACGATGGTCCTAGCTTCGTTGTCAAGCTAGTTCCGAAATTGCGCCTAGGCAAGTATCATTTCGTCGCCTAGTCTCTTTTACGCCTACAACAAGCAATTGGCCTAAAACATGGCCTAAACCCTAAGTGGCAAGTTTCACTTGCCTAGCACCGAGGATGACGATCACGAAGGTTCGTCTCACGGATGCTAATCTACGGGAAAGTCGCTGTTATGGAGAAACAATCATCAAAACAACAAGCAATTTCATTAGGGTTCCACAAAACACAACGGGTTATGAAAACATCAAGAGATCGATTTATTACCGTGAGGAAGCGGAAGAAACACTCCGGAGGACCTAGGGTTCAGATCTGAAGGTGGATGGAGAAGTTTGGAGAAATAGGGTTTTTGGGGGATTTTGGGGGTTTGATGAGATTTTGAGGTAGATGAGAGGTAGAATGTGTTGAGGGAGAGTTTGGATGATGTATTTAGGGCTTGGGATGAAGGAATAAGGGTTTGAGGTAGAAGGGGGCTCAATGGGGGAGAAATTAGGGTTTTAGGTCGTGAGGGAGGAGAAGAAAACGTTTGGAGGGGTATTTATAGAGTTTGGTGGCGGCTAGGGCAAAACTAGGGTTTCCTGCACTGCTTAGTCGGTCAAAGAACAACTGTTGACCAACTAGTTTGAGAACTAGTCGGTCGGTTGACCAACACAGACCGACTAAGCGTAAACAGTAGCTCCAGTCGAAAACCTGAACTAAGAGTTAGTCAGTCATAGAACAACTATTGACCGACTAGTTTGACATCTAGTCGGTCGATGAACGTTCTTAGACCGACTAAGAGTAAACAGTAACTCGACTGTACAGAAGAACTAAGAATTAGTCGGTCTGAGTACAAAACTTAACCGACTAGTTTTACAACTAGTCGGTCGAAAGATGAACTTAGACCGACTAAGAATGAACAGTACTGATACCAAAAATTAGTAATTGAGTTAGTCGGTTAAAGAAGCATTGTTGACCGACTAGTTTGCAACCTAGTCAGTCAACCAACGTTCTTAGACCGACTAACGACAAACAGTAACTCCTGAATAACTTAGAGAGCCCCCTAGTCAGTCCATGAAGGCTTGCCGACCGACTAAATCGTCATCTAGTCGGTCGGTTCCCCTTCTTACACCGGCTAACGTGCACCAAAAGTTCCGAAATGGAGCGCGAAGCTCCGGGATCGATTCCTAAGACTCCTAGGCTTGATCTAACAATAAGATATGACCGATATGAAGCCCGTCACGAATGACTTATTCCGAAATCGACGATCCTAAGGAAGAAACGAGAAAACACGACGAAACGATCGAAAATGAAAGTTACGAAGACGATAACCACATATAAGGAGAAAATCCATCAAAACATATAATATAATATAATAAATCCAGATACATGAAAACCAGTTGTTACACGCAGCCATCCCCACCTTCTACAGAGGCTGACCATCCCTCAGAGGACCACGCTTCCACTGATGATGAGGACAATCCCACAGAGCTTATGGCTCCACTTCAGGGAGATCTCTTTACTCCCTCATCTCCTACATTTGATTCTCCTCCAGTGTATGATGTTTTTTATGATTCAGATTTTGGCGACTCATTGTGCCTTTTGCAGAATTCATGTACATACGATCAAGAGGTACGATGGGACGTATACAAGGAGGAGAGCAAGGAGTTAGCACTCATGGACGCTATTGAATATGATCAGAAGGTGCGATGGGATAAGTCTGACGATGATGAGGAGCTGCCTGATGAGACCTACGCTTATATGCCCAAACTACCTGAACAACCTGAGGCGAACAACGAGGAGTTGATCGACGTGGTATATGAGAGTAGAGATTTATTTCCAGGGAAGTGTTGTCAACCGTTTTTAATTTTAAATACTTATGTTGATGACCCTCTTTGGAATACATTTATTTTGGGGAAGAATTATCCACATCAGATTGATGCGGCTTATCTCTTGCAGGGTACAGGTGGAGTCCTTGGAGAGATGCTGGAAGCCGCATTGCTGGAATCTGACGGAGTCCGTGGACATACGCGTCTAGCGGAGCCACGAAAAGAGCAGTTGGAGCAGTTGCCTGCATCGGTAAATATACTGGATCCGCCTTTTGCTATAGGTGATATCAATCCAGTAGTGTAGAAATTTTTATGCTTTCAATAAACCCGAATCCTCTCGACAGCGAGGGGACCGTATAGATTTGATTGAATAAATATCACCTCTTATGACGGCAACAAAATTTTTACACCCAAACCCATTATATATATTAATTGCCCACTTTATATTTTGATGTGTCACATCTTTTTTGCTCACCACCTACCGAGCATTTTTTTTTCAAGTGAAACCTTACTTTCTTATTTGTTTGACTTGATATCGCTTAGTGAAGCCGTGATATTTTTGATCGAGTCATTTGAATAAGATTGTTTGGTATAAGCTTGGGAGAAGACGCTCTCATGCATCATTGTATGTGCATGTAGTTGCATTAGGATTTCATGTCATTCATTTCATCATTTTTCATTCACCTCCCTCATATTTATCGTTGTTCCTCATATTTTTCCTTTTATGATCACATTGGGGACAATGTGAAGTTTAATCTTGGGAGAGTGCATTTCCATGCCATTTAGATGCATTAGTTGCATTTTTACTTTATTTTAGGGTTTTTAAAATTTTTCAAAATTTTTGCAGCATCTTTTTGATTTTTCCATCTTATTTTCCTTTCATGTGTGTTCATGCATCATATTGTGTGCTTGATTTTCTTTTCTTTCGCCTCTTTTATTTTTATTTCTTCATTTTCCTTTTATCTTCTTCTGCTAGATGAGTTTTGTATGATGATATCTCTTATTGCTTTACCAACTATCACGATGCTTATTATTCCTTGACATGTTACTTAGAGTATTCCATAGTCTTGCTATCCATGTGCTTGCTTTATATTCTTTTGATGATTCCTCTATATGATTGCATGATATTCATTGAAACTGAATGTATGGATTAGTGTTTAGTATGCTTTTGTTGGAAATGCACCAAGATTCACGCATCATTAGTATATCTGAAGCATCAGTTTTATTGTCTTATTCACCTTCTGTTGTATGCATGATATGATTGTGCGCTTTACCGCTTGACTTCACTATTTATTGAGATGATTGAGAATATCCATGCTTACATATGAGTTTTAGTTGAAGTATTATTTTATTGAACCGTTCGTGCACATCTTAGAGTGAACCGAGTGTTGCATTATTTCTTTCTCCACATATATCTTTTTATTCTCTACATGTCACTTGAGTTCACCTCCTAAAGCTACTTATATCGCATCTATTTCCCAAAAACCCCCACAAAAGAAAAGGTTAGCTCCAAAAAGTCCAAAAAGCCAAAAAGGAGCCAAAATCCAAAAATACAAATCATATAGCTCCTACAAAAATCCAAAAAGAAAAATGAGAAACAAAGTCCAAAAGAAAAAAAAAGAGATATTTCTCTATCTCATTATTGGAGCCACAAAATACTTGGGAAAACCAAGGCAAAAATCCCATTTTCCACTATCATATTCCTTTAGATATGATGCCTCAAGCTAAGCTTGGGGGGGTGAATTCATTTGACCATATGAGTGAGTATGACATTAGAGTGGAGACGTGCATGAATGGGAATATTCGATAATGCTTAGACTTTGCAAAATATATTAGATATGGAGATTTTTTCATGATTTGAAATAAATATGTGAATGCCATGACTCTTATTCTATTCTCTATTGCATGCTTGGTGTGTATCGTATATGCTTCATTTATAACTTTTGATTGAAAAGTGCATCGCCAACATTTGTATATTAAATTCTATGAAATGCGTGATGTGGATATGAATTGATTGTATGAATTTAGAGAGTCCCTCTTATTGTTCTTAAAACCTTGCAAGTACCATGTTTATGAAAGATATGAAATCCTTATAGCATGTGATTTGTATTTTCCAAGTTATCGTGATGTGTAGCTTATGGCTTGAGATCTGAGAGGTGAATCTAGCGACCCCTTCCACCTCGTGTTCTTTATTTTTCATTTCATTTTCTTTATTTTCATCTCCCGAGTTCATCTCTCTACTTATCTTCCTCGAGGACGAGTAAGAGGTAAGCTTGGGGGATTTTGATCGGTCCATATTTTACACCTTTTTTCTGCATATTTGCATGCCATTTCGGTTGCTCATATTGCGATTTTCACGATTATTCGATGATATTGTGTTACTTTTCACTATGTCTTGTTTTGTCGGATTTCAGAAAATATGAGCAATTGGGAGTAAAAATGAGCTTAAAGGACTTGCACGCATAACGGAGCATCGCTCATGGACTTATTGAGGACCTATCAGCGATAGAAGACGAGTGGAAGAAGAAAGAACGTCGTAGGATCGACGAGGAAGCGAAATGATGAAGATTGGGCATTTTCAGCATGCCACTCGGCCGAGTGAAGGAGTCACTCGGCCGAGTAAAGAAGCCCGCTCGGCCGGCCAGATCGGACACGTAATTACTAGAAGATTAGCGTGCAC
The DNA here is from genome assembly GCA_030789695.1 of Scilla litardierei. Lineage (NCBI taxonomy): Eukaryota > Viridiplantae > Streptophyta > Magnoliopsida > Asparagales > Asparagaceae > Scilla > Scilla litardierei. The sequence continues at coordinate 39,808,098 of CM061133.1, forward strand.
TCGACCGAGTGACGACATCCCACTCGGCCGAGTATAGAGACACCACTCGCCCGAGTGGCACACGAACGACGGCATCCAAAAGAGCCGACTTACTGGAATTTTACAGTCGATCTCAAAGATCCTTTGGAGACCGACTCTGCCGAGTACCAAAAGCCCCTCGGTCGAGTGACATTTGCCGCTCGGCCGAGTGAAGCCGATGACACGCAGCGCCCAGATTTTCAGACAACCTCTCACTCTTTTAAAATCTGCTATCATTCCAGAGGTCAAATTATTTTTCTCATATTTTTTATGGATAGTAGACTTCATGATGGTTCCAACGCCGCCACGAACGCGTCAATCGGAGGTCGGATGAAATCTGGAGAATTTCTGCAAGTCGATGCTGCAGTGCTGAAATTCGCATGTCAGTGTCACTCGGCCGAGTGACATTTCCACTCGGCCGAGTGACATTCCCACTCGGCCGAGTGACCAGTTTTTGCCAGTTTTTGACAGAGTGCTGTTCTTTGGAATTTCTACAGGAATTCCCACTCGGCCGAGTGAGCTTTCCACTCGGCCGAGTCGCGGCTGGCGCAGAACTTAAGTTGCGCGCAGAATTTGTTTTGGGCGCGGGTTTCAGGGGGGTTTTAGGCAGTTTTGTTAGGGTTTTTTGGGGGCTATTTAAGAGGGTTGTAGCCATCATTAGAGAGGGTTCCCATATGTTTTCTTAGGGATTATTTTAGAGGTTAGGCCATGCCCTAGGCCCCCTCTTGGATCTAAAAGCTTGTATTTGGATTGAAGATCTTCATCAAAGCTAAATATTTTATTCTTATTATTTGAATCTTTGTTTTTCTATCTTTTTGTATGCAAGCAATGATTTTTATTGATTCTCATATCGTTATTGCTATGCTAGAGTAGATTTGTTGTTCTAGGGCATGGGGATGAACCCTATGGATCTAATTTCAGATTTGTGATGAATGAATTTCTAAATTGCTAGAATTGCTAGGATGTTAGGTTGTGATCGATTTATTACAGATAGCTAAGGATTTTCATCGATTGGGGTTTGCAAGAGATTGGATTCTAATCGATGGGAAGGCCTAGATATTCGATTTAGGTTTATAATCGAGATTCTCTAGACTTGGTTTGCAAGAGATTGGACCAAAGCTAGGATTTTTATTATAAATCTATACCCATATTCGTTTGCAAGAGATTGGGCGAATACGAACTATCACAACCTAGATCGTAACTCGAGTTTGCACGAGAGTGGGCTCGAAGGGCGATTGAACGATGATGTCGATCCTAATGCTAGTGGCTTAGGCTAGGGTTTGCAAGAGATTGGGCCCGATCCTAGATTGCTATAGACCGGCAATAGCGCAAGAGCGTGAGCTTGGTTCTCTATTCAGTTACGACTAGTTCACTCCAACACAAGCCTAGTAATATTGAGATTCACTATTTACAATGATGTATGACGATCCGTAGTGGGGATTCCCTAGCTCTAGACACTTCTATTATATTGTATTGAAATCGATATTTGACCAACATCTCTATCACCGACACCGACAACCACCACCATTTCCATTACATCACCCCATAACCATCTCCACCAATAAAACATTCGTAGTCAAACCAACCTAGGATAGATTGGAACCAACACCACCTCCTCGTGTTCGATACCCGCTCGCCACTTGACCGTGCGCTTGCGGTAAAACTACAATCGTTCTCCGGGCGTATATCTGGGGCCGACCAAGTTTTTGGCGCCGCTGCCGTGGATTTATCTCCATGCATTTGTGCCATACTAGGTTGTGCTCTAGGCTTGCATTTTGGAGCGATCATCGGTATCACCGTGACCACGGCCACGACACCGACCATTGCTACACTCTTAAGAGAGAGATCGAACAGCTAATCCAGGCGGGCCACTTGGGAGGCTTCGTGGGGGACAGACGGGCAATACAAGGAGAGAGGGCCCCCCGGGGGGCACGGGGGCCGGAGCCGCCAGCGGACCACGGTCAGGAGGAGCCCCCCCCCGGGGCGATCATGCGCATAGAGATGATAAGCGGGGGGCCGCCCCAGGTGGGACGTCACCCATGATCACGGAGGCAGGTGCCCGTCAGGTGATGGTGGAGGGTGCCAACAGCAGGCCGAAGCGGAGAAGGACAAACCGACCCCCTATCACCTTCACCGAGGGAGATCAGCGGCAGGTTGGGAGTCAGTGCGATGACGCCCTCTTCATCGAGGCTCAGATCGGGACGGTCGTCGTCAGCCGGCTCCTGGTCGACACCGGAAGCTCCTGCGACATCCTGTTCCTGTCAACGGTCGAAAGGATGGGGTGGGGCCGCATGGACCTAAGGCCCTGCACGGGCCCCATTGTCAGCTTCACCGGCCATATGGTCCCCGTGGTGGGGACGATCACCCTATCGATGACTCTGGGGGAGGAACCGAGGGTCGTCACCCGGGGGACACGGTTCGTCGTCGTCGACATTGCGTCGGCATACAACGGAATCATAGGGCGTCCATACATGATGGCCATAGAGGCGCTCCCCAGCCTGCTACACCAGATGATGAAATTCCGGACCTCGCGGGGGGTGGTACTGGTGCGGGGAAACCAGGAGGTGTCTGGGGGCCGCGACAAGGGGCCAGTCAGGTGCGGGAGCCCGAAGCGGGCCCTGACGAGAGGGAGGACTTCTGCGACCAACGGCCGACCCCGGCCGAGGAGGTCGAGGAGGTGCCCGTAGCCACGGAGGAAGAAAGAACCGTTTCCATCAGGACGAAACTACCGGCCGCCCTGAGGTCGGCCCTCGTCTGCCTGCTCCGGGAAAAAGTGGATATATTCGCCTGGTCACCCGCAGACATGCCGGGGGTTGACCCGACGGTGATCTCCCATAGGTTGAACGCGGACCCAGAAGCCCGACCGGTGCGGTAGAAGAAGAGGAGCACTGGGGGCGAAAAGAAGAGGGCGACCGAGGAAGAGGTAGAGCTGCACCTCAAAGCCAAGTTTGTCCGGCCAGTGGACTACCCGGACTGGCTCGCCAACGTCATTTTGGTAAAGAAGCCCAGTGGAAAATGGCGCATGTGCGTCGACTTCACTGACCTTAACAAGGTGTGCCCGAAGGACAGTTTCCCCTCCCACGGATCGACCACTTGGTGGACCAGGCGTCCGGTTACGAGTTATTAAGCTTTATGGACGCCTTCTCAGGCTACAACCAGATACCGATGGCAGAGGAGGACGAGGAAAAGATGTCCTTCATCGCCGATAAGGGCACCTTCTGTTACACCAAGATGCCCTTTGGACTGAAGAACGCCGGTGCGACCTATCAGCGGATGGTAGACCGAATATTCAGCCCACAGGTGGGACGAAACTTGGAGGTCTACATCAACGACACGCTGCTAAAGAGTAGGAGGGCCCCAGACCACCTCGCCGACTTACAGGAAACGTTCCAAAGGGTCCGCCGATACAACTTAAGGCTGAACCCCACAAAGTGCATCTTCGGCATGCAGTCGGAGAAATTCCTAGGATTCATGATAACGAAGCAGGGGATCGAGGCAAACCCCGAAAAGGTGACGGCCCTCATCAATATGGTGGAACCACGGACGATCCGGGACTTACAACGACTGAACGGTCGGATCGCTGCTCTGGGGCGGTTCCTGTCGAAATCTACGGAGAAGTCGCTCCCCTTCTTCAGGGTCTTACGCACTGCCTTTGGTGAAACTAAGGACAAAAGGAAGGTGATCCCGTGGGACGACGACTGCGCACGGGCGTTCGTGGAGCTGAGGGCTTACTTACAAAGTCCGCCGCTCCTCGCACGGCCGGAAGAAGGCGAACCCCTAGGATTATACTTGGCAACCAACGAAGAGGCCGTTAGTTCCGTCCTAATCAAGGAGGAAGGGGGCGTGCATCGCCCTATATATTACGCCAGCCGGATCCTCCGGGAGGCGGAGACTCGCTACAGTCCCATCGAGAGAGCCTCCTACTGCCTGATCATCACAGCTCGAAAGCTCCGACCATACTTCCAGGCACATCCCATCGCCGTCCATACCGACATGCCCCTCGAGAAAAACCTGAAGAGGTTGGAGCGGTCGGGGAGGATGCTCAACTGGAGTGTCGAGCTCAGTGAGTTCGACATAATGTATAAAGCCCGGACGGCGACCAAAGGCCAGGCGTTGGCCGACTTCGTGGTGGAGTGCACTGCAGGGGGCGCCCCAGGGGTCCAACCAGAGCCCCCATCGACGACCGTGTCCCCGCAGGGGGCACGGGGGGGGGGGGGGGGGTAGAACCCTCAGAGCCCTCCCAGATGGACGTGGACGAGTTATGGACCATCCACGTCGATGGCTCCGCGACGGGATCCAGGACAGGGGCGGGTATCGTCATTCAAACCCCCGACGGGTGCTCGTTGGAATACGCCATGCGCTTTAACTTCCCGGCAACCAACAATGTCGCGGAATACGAGGCCGCGGTCAACGGGCTGAAGCTAGGTAGGGCGGTTGGGGCGACGAACGTGTTGCTCCTTAGCGACTCACGGCTCGTCGTCCAACAGATCCAAGGAAGCTTCGAGGCCCGAGAAGAAATAATGAAGCGCTACCTTAAGCGCATCCAGATCGAGCTCCGCAAGTTCAAGAAGGCGGACGTCCAGCACCTGCCCGCTCCAACAACCTTCGGGTGGATGCCCTGTCTAAGCTGGCTTCCTCCTCCGCGATCGAGATTGTGAAGGCCATCTACGTCGAAAGCCTATTGACCCCAACCATTGACGAAGAAGAACTAATGTGTACGGGCATGGGGACGATGTGGATGACCCCCATTATGAAGTACTTGGAGACTGGGGACCTGCCCGAGGAGCGGATGCTAGCTAAAAAGGTGGATAGACGGGCCCTGTCATTTGTACTCCTCGACGGAGTGTTGTACCGCCGTCGCCGAGCCAACTTCGACGTACTGCCCTATCTAAAGTGCTTGGGCCCGGAGCAGGCTGAGCAAGTCATCCACGAAGTGCACGAAGGCTTCTGCGGAAACCACCATGGCGGTCGCACCATCGCCCACAAAATAATGCGACAGGGGTACTATTGGCCGACAATGATCCAGGACGCGGTTCAATACGTCAAGAGGTACGAGGCGTGCCAGAAATTCTGTCGACGAAGACTGTACCTCCGGATAACCTGATGCCCATTGTGAGCCCGATCCCCTTCGCCAAATGGGGACTCGACATCCTTGGGCCTTTCCCGAAGGCCTCCGGGGGAAGAAAATATCTAGTCGTCGCCGTGGACTACTTCATGAAGTGGGTGGAGGCCGAGCCACTGGCGCGTATCACATGGACGGACATGAAGGGCTTTATCTGGCAGTCCATTATATGTCGCTTCGGGATACCCCGCTCGATAGTCACGGATAACGGAAGGCAGTTCGATTGCGAAGGCTTCCGTGATTTCTGTTCGGGCTGGGGGATCAAACTCCATTTCGCGTCAGTTGCCCACCCACAGTGCAACGGAATGGCGGAGGCCGCAAATAAATGCATCTTGAACCCTATGAAGAAAAAGGTGGATGCCGCCCTTGGGGCATGGGTCGACGAGCTGCCGGGAATCCTTTGGTCCTATCGCACCACCCACAAGGCCTCAACCGGAGAAAGCCCGTTCATGCTGGCATACGGATCGGAGGCGGTCATTCCCGTAGAAATTGGAGAAGAGATGCTCCGGCTAAAACTCTTCGACGAAGAGCTCAATGGAGAGGGGCTCGGCCTCAGTCTCGAATTGGTGAACGAGATAAGAGACCGAGCCCTGACGAACCTCGTCAGGCACATCCAGAGGATGGCACAAAACTACGACTCCCGGGTGAAGAAGTGGACTTTCAGGATCGGCGACTTGGTCCTCAGAGACGCCACCTTCAGACCCGAGACCGCCCTCCGGGGGAAGCTGGCCGCCAAGTGGGAAGGACCCTACAAGGTCATCGATATCATCGGACCGGCCACGTACATCTTGGCGACCCCAGACGGGGGTAAGCTAGCCCATCCTTGGAATGCGAAGATCCTACTAAAGTTCTACCAATAGTTGTAAGTTTTTCTTTTATATATACAAGATACACGTCTATCCACTTTCCCCAACTTGGTTGTCTCCACATGAGTGTTTCAGCGCGAACCTCCGACCCTCTGGGGCAGGGCCAACCCTAGCCACCCAAACCAGAGAAGGGCACGGGCCAGGCTACGCGCCCGCTCCCCCCCTCAAGACCTCTGGGACAGGGCCAACCCGAGCCACCTAAACCAGAGAAGGGCACGGGCCGGGCTACGTGCCCGCTCCCCCACTCAAGATCTCTGGGGTAGGGCCAACCCTAGCCACCCAAACCAGAGAAGGGCACGGGCTGGGCTACGCGCCCACTCCCCCCCCCCCCCTCAAGACCTCTGGGGCAGGGCCAACCCTAGCCACCCAAACCAGAGAAGGGCACGGGCCGGGCTACGCGTCCGCTCCCCCCCCCCCCCCCCCTCAAGACCTCTAGGGTAGGGCCAACCCTAGCCACCCAAACCAGAGAAGGGCACGGGCTGGGCTACGAGCCCGCTCCCCCCCTCAAGACCTCTGGGGCAGGGCCAACCCTAGCCACCCAAACTAGAGAATGGCACGGGCCGGGCTACGCGCCCGCTCCCCCCCTCAAGACCTCTGGGGCAGGGCCAACCCTAGCCACCCAAACCAGAGAAGGGCACGGGCCGGGCTACGCGCCCGCTCCCCCCTCAAGACCTCTGGGGTAGGGCCAACCCTAACCACCCAAACCAGAGAAGGGCACGGGCCGGGCTACGTGCCCGCTCCCCCCCTCAAGACCCTTGGAGCAGGGCCAACCCTAGCCACCCAAACCAGAGAAGGGCACGGGCCGGGCTACGCATCCGCTCCCCCCCCCCTCAAGACCTCTGGGGCATGGCCAACCCTATCCACCTAAACCAGAGAAGGGCACGGGCCGGGCTACGCGCCCGCTCCCCCCTCAAGACCTCTGGGGCAGGGCCAACCCTAGCCACCCAAACCAGAGAAGGGCACGGGCCGGGCTACGCACCCGCTCACCCCTCAAGACCTCTAGGGCAGGGCCAACCCTAGCCACCCAAACCAGAGAAGGGCACGGGCCGGGCTACACGCCCGCTCTCCCCCTCAAGACCTCTGGGGCAGGGCCAACCCTAGCCACCCAAACCAGAGAAGGGCATGTTGGGGTTTTGGCGGACCCCCAGAGCTCGGATCCGTATCCGTCCCAAATCGGACGGACCACGGAGGCACAAAAGCACAGCGGAAAACCAAAAATCAAAATTTCTACACTAGCTAAACTATTTAGCTAGGCTCTGGGGAGCCAGAACCTAGCCCGATCTTTGCCGACTTGGAGTGGGTCTGACCACCCCAAGAAGGATCTACACTAAAGCGACTAATTTAAACTACACTAGAAAACGCTTAACCACATACCCGGAATCTTGGCCCTGGAGCAGGCAAGATGTACCGCACCATCTTGAGAAGCTCCACGTAGCCGAGCCGCATTGACTCGATCTGCCTGAGCCGCCTCGCACCCTCGTACCGATCCGCCCGAGCTGCTTTCGCCTCCGAGCCGATCACACGCGGTAGAAAGTTTCACTTGAGAAGAACCCGCGTCTTAGACATCCGGATCAGATCCAAACCCCCTTCGTAGTCGTGCTAGGACTACTCCGGAGAATAGAAAAATAGAGAGAGAGATATAGTCACCGAACGAGCTTGCTCTAAAAATCTGGAGCTACTCGATCGTTGACTGGTATGTTTTTCAACGAGGAGAGTGCACCCCTATTTATATAGGGAGTGAGCACTCAACTTCTCGTTGCGGGCAATGTGGGACAATTCCCATGAAGAGAAAAATTCAATTAAGCCATTTGGCTTAATTTCAACTTTAAAGTTTGCCTTTTGACAAAGTCAAACTTTAACGAATTAATTCTCCTCGCATACTAAACTTCAGACACCAAACAAGCTATCAATCAGAAGAGGTTGGAATGGTGAACGAGTAGGAACTGACGGCGACGAATTTCGACTTCGTTTGACCCCTCAAACAATTGCTCAAAGTTTAGCAATTTCTCAAAATTCGTAGCCGTCATTAGGGGTTTCAAAAACCCTAATATGACTTAAGTTACGGGCGCGCCCGCTAGGCTTAGCGAGCGCGCCCGCCCAAGGGAGCAAGGGCGGGCCGCCCGCCCGCTGCTGCAGCGGGCGGGCACCCGCTGCCGTAGCGGGCCATGCCCGCTGCAAGCAGCGGGCGCTGGCCCGCTGCATTAGCGGGCGCTGGCCCGCTGTGCAGCGGGCCGCGCCCGCTGATGCAGCGGGCGCCCGCCCGCTGCACACAGCGGGCCACGCCCGCTGCTGCAGCGGGCCGCGCCTGCTGTGCAGCAGGCGTGCGCCCGTTGCAGCCAGCGGGCGGCGCCCGTTTTGCCTTTGCACATGGGCCTTTTGGCCCAGTGGGTCTAACCCACTTCTCCTTGAACTATTTCTGTGTTTCTGGACTCGTTTGAGCTCCGATTTGGACGCGGTTTGAACCTGTGTTTAGACGGGACGATCCCATCATCCAGGTAACCCTTTCCAACAAGTTTGTTCCTACTAAATTCGTCGTAACTAATTTACAACACGTTTAGTCAAAGTTAGCATCTAATGCAACGTTGTGTCCCTATTGCTAATGCGACTAACTTTCACAACTTAACTTGTGAATATCATCAAATGATATTTCTCTCTATTCTATATTCCTATTACTAAGACACGAACATTACTCGGTGTGAGACCCTACAGCCTGACCTTACTACAGGTTGGGGCTCGAAACCCCTAGACGACGGTCACTACGAGCAGTAGCTGCCGTCCCTGTTTCAGAGTCATCATAACGTGATCGACCCTTTGACAAAAGTATCACAGGATTTGCATTGGCTGTGTCAGTGATGAATTCAATTAGCTAAAATCCCTTCGTCAAAACTGTGTTATTGTTGGCCTAGGGTATGGTTTTCTGTCAACCCTATTAGACAACATTGGTCAGTATACGGCGGTCTTTATTGTATACACGTTGTACTACTTACAACGTACCCCGGTCGAGGATTAACATAAAGACCGTACTGAGCCTATAACACTAACTTCCCTTTACTGGAAGTGACGAATCCCATCTTAGTCATTTATTCACCTCGAGAGCTTCAGGTGCAACCCAACCTAAGATCTTTCATCAGGACTGCTCCTCGAAGCTAGATCATGGGTCTAAGCTACACCGTCCGCTCACAGGTTGGTACAGATGACTTCAGGTCTTAAGGATCAACTAACCTATCATCACCCTAGAGTTATTAAAGACAGGTCATTAAAGTTAACCATTTAATAACTCTAACTTGGTCGTTCAGTGAACTCATTCTCCAATGAGCACCTGTGTCTCGTCTCCGACTTCAGCAAGTCGAATGACTATGAGATCATCATTACCCGAAGGTAAGACGAAGACACAGTGATCTATCCGATGTGTTAATATCCAGTTCTCGACACATCTATGATCACGAACCATTTTAGACTCACGTTTCTATTCGGTCGCTTACTTACTCATAATCGAGATCTCATCTAGATATGTAAGGACCTAACTATAAGTCTATGGATATTATCTAAGTATATTAATACAGATGATTTTATACTTAGAATAATACGTACCATGAACAAGACGTATAATCAAGATAAATTGCCTCATGGGCATATATCTTCCTACATCTCCCACTTGCACTTAGGATATTTATCTCGGTATCTCATACTGTTATAGCATATCAGTCACTTTGACATTTGATATGACAAACCTAAGAATGGTTCTACTAACAAGTATCTACAACGAATTTTAATGGATTGAAATTTCATCTCTTGATCACACAGGGTTGATCCTTTGGAAAAATGATCTGGATCAATTTTCCTAACTTTGTATAGCTAACAGTTAGCTTATACGATTTAGATGTGGGGTCTAACATTTCCGTAAGTCAGTTCTAGCTCACTCCACTTTATTGTGTCAATATGTCAAGTAAATAATTGACACCCTAAGTCTATATATATATATATATATATATATATATATATATATATATATATATATATGATTAAATCAAAACAGTTTTGACTTAATGATTTATATAGAAGATTCATTAAAGTGAAATACCCTTTTTACTTAGTCCGAAAAACGGAACTAAGTATATGAGCTCGCTCCCACTGACTTTAAGAATTACCTGGTTAAATTACTTCAACATAATAACTAAATCATATTTAGATTTATGTGCAAAAATAACCATTTGGTAAGTGCCTCAGATGGAATGCACAAGTGTCAGGTTCGGTTTGACGAATGAGTCAAGTCAAGATCGTTTTAAGGAATCTTGACATTGACTCGTTCAATCAAAATGTCCTACACTGTACTTATTCCTTTAACCACATTTAGTATTAACTCTTTTAATAACTAAATGCAGATAATCAAGAATTAATCTTGACATGCGTATTATTGTGATCGCACACAATTTATACGCCCCCTGGAACCTACACTTAACTACTGATTGACTTCTAACATTTAGTCAGCTCCAAAAACAATATTATCAAAGCTATACACCATTATTCGAAAATATACGCAACCATCACAGAAAAAGCCATATCCACAGAATTTAAGCCGATTCAATCTCAATTAAGCCATAAGAGCACTCCGAATCTTTACCGTCTTGGAGGGCGGATAGAACTTGTCAATGAACGCACTCGCCAACTCGTCCCATGTGGTAAAGACTCCCTCAGCTTGTGTCCTCAACCAATAAAGTGCTTTGTCCTTTAATGTGAAGGGGAAGAGGCGCAGTCTGATGGCATCGATGGAGACCCCCGTCATCTGAAATGTGGCGCACTTCGACAAAAATAGCTGGATGTGGTAGTGAGGATTTTCATGGGCATTCCCATGAAATGGATCATGCTGCATCAGAACCACGAGTCCAGTCTTCAGCTCAAAATTCTTGTCAGCCGCCAACTCTGGCATGGCAATGGATGAGGTCGTAGAAGAGGTCTTAGGCCGAAGCCTATCTCGAATAGAAATAATCCTCGCCATTCTTACCGCTAATTGTTCCGCAGTTTCCGGGTTGGTCATAAACCTCCCTTCCGGATCTTGTCTTCTCTCCGCTCTGATTCTCCGCGCAGTACGCTCAATCTCGGGATCAAATAATATAGCTTCAGGGTCCGCCGTTGATCTCGTGTTCATGCACGGGAAAACAAAGTTTCAAAGAAGTGATTAGCACAATGGAAGGGTTAGATAAAAATAATGAAAAAACAAAAAGAAAGAAATAGCTAGGGTGGTAAGATCAAACGCAATCGCCTCCCCGGCAACGGCGCCAAAAACTTGATCGCTCCGGAATGTAACCCAAAAGTGCGACCGTGTAGTTTTACCGCAAGCGCACGGTGTAGCGGCGAGCGGGATATCGAACACAGGGAGGACGAATGAAAGTGCTTGCTCCGAACAACCTGGCTATTAAGAACGGAAAAGAGAGAATTTGCCTTTGGCGATCCTGTCACAATCGTCAGACAAAGTACGAAGATATCAAATCAAATAAAAATGACTAGGGAATGGGGAATCCCCGCTACTCACCGTATCTCGTCAATGTGATTCATTGGTATCAAAATTGCTAGGGTAGAATCTCGGATGAACTAGTTGCAACTGAATGTAAAACCTAGCTCATGCTCTCGCGTTGTTGCCGGTCTATAGCTATCCTAGGTTTGGGTCCAATCTCTTGCAAACCCTAGCCTAGGCAAGCTAGCATTAGGATCAACATCATCGTTCAATCGTGCCCCGAGCCCACTCTCGTGCAAACTCGGGCCGCGACCTAGGTTGGGATAGTTCCTACCCGTCCAATCTTTTGCAAATGGGTATCAGCACGGAATTGCAACCGAGAACCCTAGTATCGGTCCAATCTCTTGCAAACCGATACTACGGAAACTCAATTTCAACCCAATTCGGATTTCTAGGGTTTCCTATCGAATTGGGATCCAATCTCTTGCAAATCCCAATCGGTATGAACTCCTAGCCATCCGTAATAAATCGATCCCAAACTAACCCTAATAGCAATTCTAGCAATATTTCTACCAAGTCATCACAAATCTGAAATTGGGCTCGTAGGGTTCATCCCCACGCCCCAAGACGTATAGACTACTCACAATTCATAGCACAAATACAAAAATAATTGATGGAATTAACAAGAGAATTCATCACAATATTCAAATAAGCAATAAAAATAATATTTTTGAAGGAGAGAGAGACAAACCAATAGAGTTCTTCCAAGAATCCAACAAAAATAATCTTTTCTCTCCTCTCCAATCACAAAAATCTAAAGCTAAAAAGTTTAATCTAAAAAGCTGCAAAAAGTAAAGAGAAAAGCTCTCCAACCTAGGGTAAAAACAGGGGTTAAATACCCCCCAAAATTGTCCAAAAAAAATGTGACCATAATACCCCTGCGCAGCCTGAAAATCGAAATTTTCGCTACAGGCAGCGCGTCGTACTCGGTCGAGTGACAAAAGTCGCTCGGCCGAGTGACAAACCCTGAGAATTTCCAGTAAGTCTTGGTCTTCGGGGGTCTTCACTTCGGGAGTGGCTCGGTCGAGTGACTTGTCGTCACTCGGCCGATGGCTTCTATGTACTCGGTCGGTCGGCATTTTCCACTCGGCCGAGTGGGTCTTCTGAAGCTCAGGCAGACGAAAAACAGTAAGTTGGCAATTTTTGATGGGCTTCGTCTGAGTGCCACTCGGGCGGACGGGGTCTCGTCGCTCGACCGATGTGGCTTCCGACGCTCGACCGAATGCACACATAAAACGTGTCCGATCAGGTCGACCGAGCGGTGTCTCGCTGGTCGGCCGAGTGACTCCTTCACTCGGCCGAGTGAGACACCAAAAATGCCCAAACAGCTTGTTTTGGCCTCCTCGTCGCTCCTGCGACGCTCTTTCTTCTTTCTCTCCTCTCCAATGGCGAAATACCCCTCGGGGAGGTCATCGGTGACACTCTGGAGTATGTGTATCAGGGGATCACTCCAAATCGCTCCAAATCTCCTGAAATACGACAAAAACTACAAATCGTGAAAAGCATCGCAATTATGTCGATATATCGTGAAAAACGTGATTTGGGCGATCTAAATGGCATGCAATCATGCGGAAAAAAGGTGTAAAATAGGGAGTGATCACAACCCTAGCCACCTAAAGTCCAGAGAAGGGCACGGGCCGGGCTACGCGCCCGCTCCCCCCTCGAGACCTCTGGGGCAGGGCCAACCCTAGCCACCCAAACCAGAGAAGGGCACGGGCCAGGCTACGCGCCCGCTCACCCCCTCAAGACCTCTGGGGCAGGGCCAACCCTAGCCACCCAAACCAGAGAAGGGCACGGGCCGGGCTACGCGCCTGCTCCCCCCCCCCCCTCAAGACCTCTGGGGCAGGGCCAACCCTAGCCACCCAAACCAGAGAAGGGCACGGGCCGGGCTACGCGCATGCTCCCCCCTCCAGACCTCTGGGGCAGGGCCAACCCTAGCCACCCAAACCAGAGAAGTTCACGGGCCGGGCTACGCGCCCGCTCCCCAAACCAGAGAAGGGCACGGGCATAGGCCTCGCCACGTAACCACACCCCAGACTTGGCAGACTCGTGATCCTTGAAACGTCGAACCTGGGAAGGAGGACAAGGGCACATAAACCAAGACAAACCAGGCGTCAGTTCCCGAGGAGGCAGCCCCGATGTGACTCGACGAAACGAAAGGACGCTCGAGAAATACGCCACCAATAATGATACACCTCAAAATAGGTTCCTTAAGCGCCACCTGGCAAAAGCGGTTTCCAATGGGCGTGATTCCGAGGAGCCCATTAATAATGCCAGCTCATCGCAGTAATTAGGGAGGAAACCGTCAACAAAATCCCCCTATAAAGGTGCTACTCACCCTCCCGAAAGAGAGAAGGACAAAGATTCGGAAGAGATGAGAAATCGGCCCCGACACCCCCCACCCGCTGGGAAACAGGCCGAGACACCTCTCCCTAACAAATGAGGGGTCACCGGCCACCAGTGGTTCCCTCCTCCCTGGGTGACGGTCGCTGCATCTCCATGACCTCCGATAGGATATTCCCCTTACAAACGGATCGCTAATAGGATAGTCCACTTACACAATGGAAATCCACCTTTCACTCCTCCGTCTGCTCTAAACAGGATGAGACAGAGGAAGGTAGGCATCCGCTCCCCGCCGGCAGGTAAGGCAAAAGCCCCCCCAGGCTTGCAGGCCTACACCTGCTCGCCTTCGACCTCTGGACGGGGGCCTCAGCAAGGCTGCATCCCAGACGAACCCAAAAGGCGAGTCATGGCGTGTCAACGTGCCCCGGAACAACCGAGCCCTGACGAACCCCGCCCTCAAACCCAAACAGCGAGGCGTGGAGGGAGATGACAAAGCAATGGAGGGGAGGCGGCCCGGTCGTCAGTATACCCCCCGGACAAACACCACAGCAAGACAGCTTCCCTACTGCATCCACCTGGCCTAAAAGACCTTGTAACCCGTCAGCACGGAGGAAGGGCGCTCACCTAGGCGCCAAGAACAACTGAAGATAAAAAGGCCCACCCCGCAGATGGCAACCCATAAATCCTTAGGTATTTCACCACAGGCGAGGACAGCTCCACAGCCCGCCCTAGGGCCGGATCTTACCCCCCCAACGGGCGATAATCTAAGTACTCGTGTGCGAACCATAGAAGAGTTCCTGTAAATTTAAATGAAAACATTTATCTCTCTCAAAGTCGCTTTAACTTTCTGAGAATGCCCTAGCGTGAAACGACCCCCCCTGCCCAGGGGCCGGGCGAGCTCACGAAACGGGGCCACCCCTCGTGGCAGGGAAACGAGGGACAGAGTATCGCACTCCCCCCGTACTAACTTAGGATGCCCAGTAAGCATATACCCGCAGTTCGAACCCCCCGATACCAGGAAGGACCGGCGCTTCAAAACGAGACCCCTCGCCAACTAAAATCAGCGATACCTTTCAGACAAACGGGAAGGGGTTGAACTGAGGCCTGCTCTGCGGAGCCACTTCCGCCCAAGGCAAAATCAACTCGTGACGAACACCCAGGGGTCAGCCATACTATGGTTTGCCCCTGTTCGTGATAGGGCGGCATGTCTCATCCCAACCTTATCCGGTGATTCCCCGTCCCGCCCAAAGGCATCACGTAGACCATCAACATCCCCTTCCCCGAGACCTCGCGCTCTCGGACAAGGGAATGTTGGGGGCAGTAATTGTACTCACGCAAGAAAACAAAATAGGTAACACCCGCGATAAAACCCGGCAAAGACCGGCTTCCCAGGGGCGACACGCTCACCTTAATAGGGGCTAACCGGTTTGGACGCACAGCGACCAACTACCCGGTATACAATATCGCAGATCACACACTTTTCAATTGAACGCTTTCTAAGAGGAGTATAAGAATATCACGCAATAGAATAGAAAGAATAGAAAAGTGTGGATTTCATGAAATGAGTGCTAGGTATAGATTTCTGGACTTCGTAAAGCTAAAACGATCTCACCGAGTATAGAATATTACTTAGCCTAGGTTGTCGTGCAACGTCAAGTAGTCACTCTCTCACACATCATTGGATTCCCTCCCCCAAGCTTATCTATAAGCGTGGTGGCATAAAAAACAATATTTACATCCCCATTTGTTATGAAGCTCCAAAAGCAATGAAAATAAAAACAAAAAGAGAGAAAGAAAGAGAGAACATGAGAAGGGATCTTTCATTGAGATTCTTATGTCTTTTCTTTTCTTTTTTTCTCTTTTCCTTTTTTTTTCCTTTTTTTTTCTCTTTTTTTTTCCTTTTTTTTTCAAATAGCATATATAAACAATGATCCCAACTCAAAGAGAAGTAAGAATATACAAGAATATTTTTTCTTTTTCTTTCTTTGGTTTTGGGAAATTTGGAGCTAGGAATTATTAGCGGGGGAAATGCCATATAATAGAGTCGCTAAGGGGGGATTCACCAATGATTTTAAAATAGAGAAATGATGTTCAAGATATGTGGAGAAAGAAATAAATATATCTCTCAGTTCACTCTATAAGACGTGCACGACAACTTCAGCGGGGTAATTTAATCTACTCAGTTTCAATCACAAAAAAGCTAAACTAATCCAGATTTATCTTAGCTAACATCATTCAATCATCCTGAAGTGAAATGTACAAATCATGCATATAGAAGTGATATAGGAAAAGAAAACGATACTCCAGATATAAGCATTCAATGCGTGAATCTTGGTGTGTTTTCTGCGATAGCATACATATGAATATTCAGACTCAGCTAATAATAAAATTTCATCCATTTTCATGTGGAAAAAGTGTGGGTTACTATCTCTAAATGCAAGGCAAATCACAGCATATGATATCTGAAATAAAATCTAGGACATGACAAATATAGCATGCATATAGAGGAAGCTAACTCCACGTCATCATCATCACAGGAACGTCATCTCTAGCATGAGATGAAAAAGAAATAAAGATAAAGGGGAAAATAAAACTATTTACAATGCAGCACACAGAGAAATAAGAAAAACGTGATGCATGGTAAAATAAAAGAAAAAATGATGAAAATAAGTGCGAAAGCGAAAAGTGGCGTGAAAAAACTAAAAATAAAAGTGGTAAATCGAAAAGAACGTGAGAACTCACTCTCCCAAGCTAAATGGCACAATGTCCTCAATGTGCGAAGTGTGGCACACCGAGAGACGTGTAATGAGAGGGGTAGGTGAGGATGCATGCATGGGGAAAAAAAGAAAATAAAAATAATGAAATGAAAAATATGATGCGGACATGATGCATGCAGATATAGGAGTGATACAGATATAAAAGTGTGACACCAAAAACTCTCCCTCTCTCCCAAAAAAGATATATAAAGATATATAAAGAAAATGTGTACCCAAAAATAGTGAGGGGAGGGGGTGGTGGGCAAAATGCATCAGGACCCAGCAGAGACGGGCAGCACAACGACAAAAAGAATCGATGGCATCAAGTGTGCCTAAGAGGGCGGGGCTACGCCGTCTCCGTCCTGAGGCGGAGGTGGTGGTGGTGCAGGCTGCGGAGAGGGTGTGGGTGTGGGTGTGGTAGTGGAAGCAGGCTGGGTGTGTGTAGGTACGCGGGGGAGCCGCTCTAGGACCTGGGTGAGGCAGTAGTGAATGTGCGAGAGCAGGTCGAAGCGGCCAGCCATCGCGGTGACGGTGGCGGACAGGGTCCTAAGGTCACCTCTGAGGCCACTCACCGCCCCCTCGAGAGCACGAATGCTCTAAAGTACAGTGTCGGGGGGAGGTGGTGAAGAAGGACGCACCGGCCTGTGCTGTGTAGGGCGGGGCTGGCGTACTCAGGTGGCGTAGGTGATGGGCTCAGCAGGTAAGTGGACGAAAGGTGATGTGCTCGCAAGTGTGGGCCTAGCCTCAGTGCGAGGCTGGGCAGGACGGTAAGAAGTGGAGGCAGCAGCAACGAAAGAGGAATACAAAAGTGGCAACGAGGCGGCCAGAGAGGTCGGTGACACAGACGTGTGGACAGACGCCACGACACTCTCAGAAAATACAGCAGCGGTGGAGACAGAGGTGGAGACCACAGTCTCCACGGCGGCGGCAAAAGAGGGCTCTCCGCACTCAACTATAGTCAGCAGGCGCTCGGGTAGGGCAGAGGAAACGGGCTCGGCAGACAGAGGGCCAGCAGTGGTAGTGGGCGTGGAGGCAGTGGAGGTGGGCTCAGCGAGGGTACTCCCGACACTGACAGAAGTGTGGACAGAGGTGTCGAAGCAGCAGAAATATTAGGGATAGGCTGAGGGGCCACGGGGTCAACAGGTGCAGCGGGCTCAACAGGTGCAGCGGGGTCTTCGGGTGCAGCGTGTGCAGCGTGGGCCTGCTCGGCCTCGAGCACGTATGCGGCTGGGATCAGAAGATCCATTGCCGGGAGCCAGTCCACCTGGGCCGGTGCAATCTGTGTCCGAGCTGGGCTCGGAAGAATCATGTAATCGACACCGTAGGGGCCGTGCAGCCAGACCCAGTGTCGCTCACCATGCGGATGAAGCATCTTCATCCGGGCCATGACATCTATGGACAGTGAAGTGGGGCCCGGTGCTTGTCGCAGGTCATCTGGAAAGTCCTCGCCGGTCATAAGGGCGAGCAAGGTGATCAGACCGTCGCAGCATATCGGTGAGCGAGCGCCCACCGATACGATGATGCGGTCTAAAAACCAGCTCGCGACATCAATCACGACGGCGGGGACCAACTCATCGCCCTCCCTAGATAGAGCTCTGGGTCGTGTCATCGCGTAGAGCATATAAAGCTCCGGCGTGGACATCGTACCCGGCTCATACCTCGCCAAAAAGGTAGTCGCCATAAGGCGCTGAGCTATACGGAGGCAGGGATGGACAATGGCCGAGGCCTTGGCCCGACTAGGGTCAACGGCAGCGTGAAGACCCGTAATCTGGGCCCAGAAGGCACCGGTGTCGAAGGAAGGCGGGGGAATGTGAGTGGGGGCGTAACCACGGTCAGCCCCGGGGACATCGGGCCACGAGAAGAAGGCTCTCATCATACTGAGAGTGACCTGGCACTCTCGGTCCATGAACCGAAACGAGCATCCCTCGTCGGTCCGGGCGATCGAACTAAGCACCTCAAGTGTCGGACGGATAAACGTGTCCGCCGACACCTGGAAGAAATCTCGCCAGCCCACGTTGTCATACAACGTGAGCATCCCCTCGAGTACCCCCAGGCTTCCTAGGTCTGCAAGGTGTGCGAACCTGGAGGGTACGATCGAGCGCTGGGAAATGCGCTCGAAAGCGACGCGGTGTGCGTCGTTCCGGAACGTAATCCCCAGCGGCCCGATAAGTGGAGCCGGTGGTGGTGGCTGTGCGGGGTGTATGGGCTGTGCGGGCTCTGCAGGGTGTGCGGGGTGTGCGGGGCCTGCAGGCTGTGCTGGGTGAACTGGGTGTGGTGGAGAAGGCGGAGGAGAGTCCTCCACCTCGTGGGAGGGGCCGGCATCATCCGACCGCTTCCGCTTGGCGGAAGCTCTCCTCGACCGCGGCCGTATCCGAGGCGGCATATGGGCCCCGAGCGCTCACCAAAAAACGTGAAAAGTGCGGCGTGCGTAAAATAAAGGAAAGATTATACCGCGACACGCCGCGAGAGCGAAATAATGGAAGCGTGCGAAGGCGACGCCTCCACGTAGCCCAAAACAGTCCCGGGAAGCTCCCCTGGGCTCCCCTAGGCTCCCCAAATTTACATGCGCATAAAACGAAGAGATTAGCGTGTAATATTCAAAACGTATGGAGCATTAGGGGTATAATAGATAGAAATTGAAATTAATTTGGGTTTGGGGTTCGTTTAACACGTGGATCGTCAAGAAATACGAGAGAGAGGAGAAAATAGGGTGAAATAGGCGTTACCGGAGTTGGCCGGAGGAGTGGCCGCCGGCGGCGACTCGGGCGAGGCGCGGCGGAGGCTCGGCCGGTGGTGGGTGGCCGAGCGCCGACGCGGGGTGCTGGTTCGGGCGAGTAAGGGGGAAGTCACAGCGGGTGTAGGAGAGTCAGGGCGCGGGCTCGGGCGAACGATCGAAAATGATGCTTCGAATTCCGCGCCGAGCTCGCAGCGACTTATATAAGAAAATATTACGACTCGGCCGAGTGACCACGTCGCTCGGCCGAGTGATCGTAACGGAAGTTTTTTTTGAAATTTCCTCCCCGCATATGACTCGGCCGAGTGGCCTTACCATCCTCGACCGAGTGGAGTAAGTCCATTCGGCCGAGTGGCTCAAGCTACTCGGCAAGACTCGCCCTAGGAGCGTATCAGTTTTACTCGGCCGAGTGAATATATATGCTCGGCCGAGTAGCAGTTATACTGAAATCAAGAAAAGAAACAGAGAGTTGGGTAC
This sequence comes from Scilla litardierei, assembly GCA_030789695.1. Lineage (NCBI taxonomy): Eukaryota > Viridiplantae > Streptophyta > Magnoliopsida > Asparagales > Asparagaceae > Scilla > Scilla litardierei. The sequence continues at coordinate 39,827,926 of CM061133.1, forward strand.
AGCAGACTTCACTTGTTCGTGAGCCGCTCGGCCGGACGAACTTGTGTGCTCGGCCGAGTGACTAGTATACTCGGCTGAGTGACCCCTGTTTTCTGCTGTTTGTCTTCGTTTGGGCTCTAAACTCTGTTTTTCTTCCTCCAGTCGATTTCATCTTTATCCTAAGCATCGAGCGCCTTCCTGGAGCGCTCCTCGTCGCCCCGTTCATCCTCCTAATGATAGTACCTCGTTCTCCTCTCCTGTCAAGGAAAAATAGGACCCGTTATCACAAAATTTTTGGGCGAACGACTCAAAACACTAAAAATTTCTAAAACAAAAATAAAGGAAAAGTAAAAATAAAGCTATAACCGTCGGGTTGCCTCCCGACAAGCGCTCGTTTAAGGTCGTGAGCTCGACCCCCTATGATTTTCAATTAATGCGGGATGTTTGGCGCATATGAGATGCACCCGTCAAATTTTCCGGGGAGAACGCTTGGATTCGGAAGTTGCGGCGGCGTGTTCTCCCTCGGTGGTCTCTCGTCTCGAATAGTGCTGGGGGGTGGCTCCCCCAAGCTAGCGTTTTCTCCGGTCCTCGGCTTCACCGGTGACTCCGATTTCCGTATCAGCAGAGCTTTCTTCGGAGACTTCATCTTCGAGAGCTTGCAGAGCTCTCGAATCCTTGCGACATCAGCGTCGCCTTCATCAATTTCAGCGGAGAAGTCGGGGGAATCATTTATCTTCTCCTCTTGGTCCAAATCCGGGCCTTCCTCAAAATATTCATTGAATAGAACGTCGATCGAATGGGGGATCGCCTCCTCAATAACCTCGTCAAGGAGGTCCATATAGTCCAGCTCCTCGTGGTAAGGCATGTGTTTCATTGCCTTAGGAATATGAAGCTCCACCTCGATGTTACCGACGTTCAATATTAGGGTACCTTCTCGTACGTCGACAATGACACCGGCGGTGGCGAGGAACGGTCGTCCAAGTATTAACGACGTATCTCCCTCCTCCTTAACATCCATAATCACGAAGTCGCATGGCAAGCATATGCCCCCCGGGACTTGTAGCGGGATGTCCTCTGCGATCCCTACAGGCCTTGTGATCCGTCCATCGGCTAGTTGTATCTGCATGTCGGTGGGCTTCAATTTCGTGCCGGTATTTAGCCTTAGGAACATAGAGAGAGGCATGAGGCTAACACTAGCCCCTAAGTCCACCAACGCCTTTTGTAGAGGGACACCGCCCAAGGTGCAAGGAATTCGAAAACTCCCGGGTCTTTGAATTTAGCCGGCTCCTTCTCTCTCTTGGTGAACCAAGAGCCCTCCTCGGCGAGCATAATTTTCTCCCTCCTCTTTCTCCCCGAAATCAAATCCTTTAAAAATTTAGCGTATGTCGGGATTTCCACGATGGCGTCAAGGAAAGGAATGTTGAGGCTAACCCCTCTCAGATACTCGAGAAACTTTGCTAGCCTTTTCTCCATTTTTGCTCTAGCAAGCCTCTGGGGGAATGGGACCGGTGGAATAAAGCGCCTCTCTTCAATCAATTGCTCCGCTCTAGATTTCTCCTTTTCTTGCGGCTCTTTCTCCCTCTCAACTTCAACTACCGGCTCAATTGGCTCTACATTCTCCTCCACGGGCTCCTCGGTAGGAATCATGGCGGGGGTGGTATCCCTCCCGCCTCTAGTTGTAACGACAACCACGGCATTGATGTGGCCGGTGTTGCCCCGTGGGTTTTGCTCGGGTTGAGCCAGAAATTGTTGAGTATTTCGATTGAGCAACGCCAATTGCTCCGAGATTTAAGCTACAACGGTTGTAAGGGAGTCTTGGCCCGCCTTCAAGGAAGCATTGACCTTCTTTTGCTCGACTATAAACTCCTCCACTCTAGCTTCGAAGTCGGATCGTTGTTGAGCTTGTGGAGGGTTTTGATTTCTCCACCCTTGATTGTATCCGGGCGGCCTATAGGGTGGAACTTGTTGCTTCGGTGGGAAATTTTGTTGTGGAGGCCCCCTCGGTGGATAGTGTTGTTGTTGTGGTGGTGGTGGTGGTCGAGCTTGTTGAGGTGGTTGTTGCGGTGGGTTCAAAGCTCCTTCATTGTTGGCATAAGAGAAACCGGGATGGTTTCTTGTGGCCGGGTTGGCCCAATATCCTTGATTTCCAGCGACATATTGAACTTGCTCCAAGGATCCCTCTCCTTGCTCTCCTCCCAAATACATAGCTTGAGATTGGTCTTGCCAATCACACATTTGATTCGTTGGTGCGGATGTGGAAGGGGTTCCTTGGGGCTCCGTGATAAACTTCTCCAGTCTCTCCACTACCTTGTGGAGAGAATCAAACTTGCTTGTCAGCTCCGCTACGGCCTTTGCCTCATAGATGCTAGTTGGCTTCAAGGAGGACGTGGAGTGTCCTCTCTCATCGCCCCATTGTTGATTGTTTGAGGCCATCTCCTCAATTAGGACCGTAGCTTCGTCAGGAGTCTTCGATAGGATGGCACCATTCGCCGCGGCATCAATAATTTGCTTGGTCCCCGGTTGGAGACCGTTGTAGAAGCTATGAACTAGCTCCCAATCTTCAATGCTATGGTGAGGGCATTGATGCTGCAGATCTTTGAAGCGCTCCCAAGCCTCATAAAGTGTCTCTTGAGGTCCTTGCTTGAAGGACATACGAGCACTCTGAATCTTTACCGTCTTGGAGGGCGGATAGAACTTGTCAATGAACGCACTCGCCAACTCGTCCCATGTGGTAAAGACTCCCTCAGCTTGCGTCCTCAACCAATAAAGTGCTTTGTCCTTTAATGTGAAGGGGAAGAGGCGCAGTCTGATGGCATCGATGGAGACCCCCGTCATCTGAAATGTGGCGCACTTCGACAAAAATAGCTGGATGTGGTAGTGGGGATTTTCATGGGCATTCCCATGAAATGGATCATGCTGCATCAGAACCACGAGTCCAGTCTTCAGCTCAAAATTCTTGTCGGCCGCCAACTCCGGCATGGCAATGGATGAGGTCGTAGAAGAGGTCTTAGGCCGAAGCCTATCTCGAATAGAAATAATCCTCGCCATTCTTGCCGCTAATTGTTCCGCAGTTTCCGGGTTGGTCATAAACCTCCCTTCCGGATCTTGTCTTCTCTCCGCTCTGATTCTCCGCGCAGTACGCTCAATCTCGGGATCAAATAATATAGCTTCAGGGTCCGCCGTTGATCTCGTGTTCATGCACGGGAAAACAAAGTTTCAAAGAAGTGATTAGCACAATGGAAGGGTTAGATAAAAATAATGAAATAAAAAAACAAAAAGAAAGAAATAGCTAGGGTGGTAAGATCAAACGCAATCACCTCCCCGGCAACGGCGCCAAAAACTTGATCGCTCCGGAATGTAACCCAAAAGTGCGACCGTGTAGTTTTACCGCAAGCGCACGGTGTAGCGGCGAGCGGGATATCGAACACAGGGAGGACGAATGAAAGTGCTTGCTCCGAACAACCTGGCTATTAAGAACGGAAAAGAGAGAATTTGCCTTTGGCAATCCTGTCACAATCGTCAGACAAAGTAAGAAGATATCAAATCAAATAAAAATGCCTAGGGAATGGGGAATCCCCGCTACTCACCGTATCTCGTCAATGTGATTCATTGGTATCAAAATTGCTAGGGTAGAATCTCGGATGAACTAGTTGCAACTGAATGTAAAACCTAGCTCACGCTCTCGCGTTGTTGCCGGTCTATAGCTATCCTAGGTTCGGGTCCAATCTCTTGCAAACCCTAGCCTAGGCAAGCTAGCATTAGGATCAACATCATCGTTCAATCGCGCCCTGAGCCCACTCTCGTGCAAACTCGGGCCGCGACCTAGGTTGGGATAGTTCCTACCCGTCCAATCTCTTGCAAACGGGTATCAGCACGGAATTGCAACCGAGAACCCTAGTATCGGTCCAATCTCTTGCAAACCGATACTACAGAAACTCAATTTCAACCCAATTCAGATTTCTAGGGTTTCCTATCGAATTGGGATCCAATCTCTTGCAAATCCCAATCGGTATGAACTCCTAGCCATCCGTAATAAATCGATCCCAAACTAACCCTAATAGCAATTCTAGCAATATTTCTACCAAGTCATCACAAATCTGAAATTGGGCTCGTAGGGTTCATCCCCACGCCCCAAGACGTATAGACTACTCACAATTCATAGCACAAATACAAAAATAATCGATGGAATTAACAAGAGAATTCATCACAATATTCAAATAAGCAATAAAAATAGTATTTTTGAAGGAGAGAGAGACAAACCAATAGAGTTCTTCCAAGAATCCAACAAAAATAATCTTTTCTCTCCTCTCCAATCACAAAAATCTAAAGCTAAAAAGTTTAATCTAAAAATCTGCAAAAAGTAAAGAGAAAAGCTCTCCAACCTAGGGTAAAAACAGGGGTTAAATATGCCCCAAAATCGTCCAAAAAATGTGACCATAATACCCCTGGGCAGCCTGAAAATCGAAATTTTCGCTACAGGCAGCGCGTCGCACTCGGCCTAGTGACAAAAGTCGCTCGGCCGAGTGACAAACCCTGAGAATTTCCAGTAAGTCTTGGTCTTCGGGGGTCTTCACTTCGGGAGTGGCTCGGTCGAGTGAGTTGTCGTCACTCGGCCGATGGCTTCTATGTACTCGGGCTGTCGGCATTTTCCACTCGGCCGAGTGGGTCTTCTGAAGCTCAGGCAGACGAAAAACAGTAAGTTGGCAATTTTTGATGGGCCTCGTCTGAGTGCCTCTCGGGCGGACGAGGTCTCGTCACTCGGCCGATGTGGCTTCCGACGCTCGGCCGAATGCACACATAAAACGTGTCCGATCAGGTCGGCCGAGCGGTGTCTCGCTGGTCGGCCGAGTGACACCAAATATGCCCAAACAGCTTGTTTTGGCCTCCTCGTCGCTCCTGCGATGCTCTTTCTTCTTCCGCTCCTCTCCAATGGCGAAATACCCCTCGGGGAGGTCATCGGTGACACTCTGGAGTAGGTGTATCAGGGGATCACTCCAAATCTCCTGAAATACGACAAAAACAACAAATCGTGAAAAGCATCGCAATTATGTCGATATATCGTGAAAAACGTGATTTGGGCGATCTAAATTGCATGCAATCATGCGGAAAAAAGGTGTAAAATAGGGAGTGATCACAACCCTAGCCACCCAAACTAGGGGTGTGCGGGTCCGTGTACCCTGTTTTTTTATGTTACCCGGACCCTACCCGGTAAGGGACCGGTTCCTAAAATTTGGACCCGGAACCTACCCAGTTGGACCCTATACTCGGACCCTACCCGGACCCTATGGTTCCGGGTAGGTTCCGGGTACCCTGTAAAAAAAATCTAATTTGTGATGCATTACAAACAATGATTTCCAAATGATCTGTGCATGACAATTACCTCAAATACACATGAATAAAGATCAATCTGGAAGTAAAATACTGTCTCTAGTCTCTTTCTTCAGTGATAAATGTATACTGATCAGTCATTTCTACTAGATAAAGCTAGACATATGGAAGAAGGAGTCACGTTTACCTCTACTGCTCTTTTGAACGCATAAGAGAACAATAAGATCTTTGATTCAAATGCATTGTTTAATGAACTTATGCGTTGCTCAGAACTTCAGGATGCAAGTCGTACTCCCTAATATTATAAGTTCACATTAGATACATTCAGGGTGGATCACTCTTGTATAGTTTGATCATTAATATTATAATATATAAATAAATAAATATATAAAAATATCGGTTCCGGTTCCGGGAACCCGTTCCCTATAAACGGGAACCGGAACCGGACCCGATACCTGTCGGTTCCTAATTTTCCTACCCGAAACCGATAACTATCTACTCGGAACCTACTCGTTCGGGTAGGTTCCGATCGGGTATCTGGGTACCATGTACCCATGCACACCCCTAACCCAAACCAGAGAAGGGCACGAGCCGGGCTACGCGCCCGCTCCCCCTTAAGACCTCTGGGGCAGGGCCAACCCTAGCCACCCAAACCAGAGAAGGGCACGGGCCGGGCTACGCGCCTGCTCCCCCCCCCCTCAAGACCTCTGGGGCAGGGCCAACCCTAGCCACCCAAACCAGAGAAGGGCACGGGCCGGGCTACGCGCATGCTCCCCCCCCTCCAGACCTCTGGGACAGGGCCAACCCTAGCCACCCAAACCAGAGAAGGTCACGGGCCGGGCTACGCGCCCGCTCCCCAAACCAGAGAAGGGCACGGGCATAGGCCTCGCCACGTAACCACACCCCAGACTTGGCAGACCCGTGATCCTTGAAACGTCGAACCTGGGAAGGAGGACAAGGGCACATAAACCGAGACAAACCAAACGTCAGTTCCCGAGGAGGCAGCCCTGATGTGACTCGACGAAACGAAAGGACGCTCGAGAAATACGCCACCAATAATGATACACCTCAAAATAGGTTCCTTAAGCGCCACCTGGCAAAAGCGGTTTCCAACGGGCGTGATTCTGAGGAGCCCATTAATAATGCCAGCTCATCGCAGTAATTAGGGAGGAAACCGTCAACAAAATCCCCCTATAAAGGCGCTACTCACCCTCCCGAAAGAGAAAAGGACAAAGATTCGGAAGAGATGAGAAATCGGCCCCGACACCCCCCACCCGCTGGGAAACGGGCCGAGACACCTCTCCCTAACAAACGAGAGGTCACCGGCCACCAGTGGTTCCCTCCTCCCTGGGCGACGGTCGCTGCATCTCCACGACCTCTGATAGGATATTCCCCTTACAAACGGATCGCTAATAGGATAGTCCACTTACACAAGGGAAATCCACCTTGCACACCTTTGTCTGCTCTAAACAGGACGAGACGGAGGAAGGTAGGCATCCGCTCCCCGCCGGCAGGTAAGGCAAAAGCCCCCCAGGCTTGCAGGCCTACACCTGCTCGCCTTCGACCTCCGGACGGGGGCCTCGGCAAGGCTGCATCCCAGACGAACCCAAAAGGCGAGTCATGGCGTGTCAGCCCGCCCCGGAACAACCGAGCCCTGACGAACCCTGCCCTCAAACCCAAACAGCGAGGCATGGAGGGAGATGACAAAGCAATGGAGGGGAGGCGGCCCGGTCGTCAGGATCCCCCCCGGACAAACACCACAGCAAGACAGCTTCCCTACTGCATCCACCTGGCCTAAGAGACCTTGTAACCCGTCAGTGCGGAGGAAGGGCACTCACCTAGGCGCCAAGAACAACTGAAGATAAAAAGGCCCACCCCACAGATGGCAACCCATAAATCCTGAGGTATTTCACCACAGGCGAGGACAGCTCCACAGCCCGCCCTAGGGCCGGATCTTACCCCCCCAACGGGCGATAATCTAAGTACTCGTGTGCGAACCATAGAAGAGTTCCTGTAAATTTAAATGAAAACATTTATCTCTCTCAAAGTCGCTTTAACTTTCTGAGAATGCCCTAGCGTGAAACGATCCCCCTGCCCAGGGGCCGGGCGACCTCACGAAATGGGGCCACCCCTCGTGGCGGGGAAACGAGGGACAGAGTATCGCACTCCCCCCATACTAACTTAGGACACCCAGTAAGCATATACCCACAGTTCGAACCCCCCGATACCAGGAAGGACCGGCGCTTCAAAACGAGACCCCTCGCCAACTAAAATCAGCGATACCTTTCAGACAAACGGGAAGGGGTTGAACTGAGGCCTGCTCTGCGGAGCCACTTCCGCCCAAGGCAAAATCAACTCGTGACGAACACCCAGGGGTCAGCCATACTATGGTTTGCCCCTGTTCGTGATAGGGCGGCATGTCTCATCCCAATCTTATCAGGTGATTCCCCGTCCCGCCCAAAGGCAACACGTAGACCATCAACATCCCCTTCCCCCAGACCTCACGCTCTCAGACAAGGGAATGTTGGGGGCAGTAATTGTACTCACGCAAGAAAACAAAATAGGTAACATGGCCGCCCCCCGGATACACACCCGGAGCGACGATTGTAGTTTTACCGCAAGCGCACGGCAAAGTGGCGAGCGGGTTATCGAACACAGGGAGGTGGTGTTGTGCTCCAATCTATCCTAGGTTGGTTTGACTACGATGGTTTTATTGGTGGAGATGGCTATGGTATGATGTAATGGAAATGGTGGTGGATGTCGGTGTCGATGATAAAGAAATCGGTCAAATATCGATTCAAATACAATATAATAAAAGAGGGAATTTGCCTTGCGGCGATCCTGTCACAATCGTCGGGCAAAGTATGGGGATATAAAATCAAATAAAGACGTCTAGGGCTAGGGAATTCCCACTATGGATCGTCATACGTCATCGTAAATAGTGAATCTCAATATTACTAGACTTGTGTTGAGGTGAACTAGTCGTAACTGAATAGAGAACCAAGCTCACGCTCTCGCGCTATTGCCGGTCTATAGCAACCTAGATTAGGGCCCAATCTCTTACAAACCCTAACCTAAGCCGCTAGCATGAAGATTGACATCATCGTCCAATCGCTCCTCGAGCCCACTCTCGTGCAAACTCGAGTTACGATCTCGGTTGTGATAGTTCGTATTCGTCCAATCTCTTGCAAACAAATATGGGTATAGATTTACAATTAAAAATCCTAGCTTTGGTCCAATCTCTTGCAAACCAAGTCTAGAGAAATCCAATTGTAAATCTAAATCGAATATCTAGGCCTTCCCATCGATTAGAATCCAATCTCTTGCAAATCTCAAATCGATGGAAATCCCTAGCTATCCGTAGTAAATCAATCACAACCTAACCTCCTAGCAATTCTAGTAATTTAGAAATTCATTCATCACAAATATGAAATTAGATCCATAGGGTTCATCCCCAAACCCTAGAACAACAAATCTACCCTAGCATAGCAATAAGGATATGAGAATCAATAGAAATCATTGCTTGCATACAAAAAGATGGAAAAACAAAGATTCAAATAAAAAGAAGAAAAAAACTTAGCTTGATGAAGATCTTCAATCCAAAATACAAGCTTTTAGATCCAAGAGGGGGCCTAGGGCATGGCCTAACCTCCTAAAGAATCCATAGGAAAACATATGGGGGCTAAGAAAACATAATGGGGATCCCCCTCTAATGGTGGCTACAAAACCCTTAAATACTCCCCCAAAACCCTAGCAAAAAACCCTAGAAAACCCCTTAAATTCGTGCCCAAAAACAGCCCAAACCGCAACTTAAAATTTGGGCCCGTCGCCGACTCGGCCGAGTGGAAAATGTGACTCGGCCGAGTGGAAATTCCAGCACTGCAGCATCAACTTGCAGAAATTCTCCAGATTTCATCCGACCTCCGATTTGCGCGTTCTTGGCGGCGTTGGAATCATCATGAAGTCTACTATCCATAAAAAATATGAGAAAAATAATTTACCCACTATAATGATAGAAGATTTCAAAAGAGTGGGAGGATGTCTGAAAATCTGGGCGCTTCGTGTCCTCGGCATCACTCGGCCGAGTGGCAAATGTCACTCGGCCGAGTGTCTTTTGGAACTCGGCCGAGTCAGAACTCATAGTCGACTGACGGATTACAGAGAGTTGGACATTTTGGCTTGCCGTCGTCTGGGTGCCACTCGGGCGGACGGAGTCTCCGCACTCGGCCGAGTGGGCGTGCGATGCTCGGTCGAGTGCATGCTGATACATCTCTGTTGCGTGTCTGATCTGGCCGGCCGAGCGGGGTCTCAATGCTCGGCCGAGTGACTCCTTCACTCGACCGAGTGGCATGCTGAAAATGCCCAATCTCCATCTTTTCGCTTCCTCGTCGCTCCTACGACGTTCTTTCTTCTTCCACTCGTCTTCCATTGCAGAATAACCCTCAAAAGGGCCATGGTTGACACTCCGGAGTGGGTGCAAATCCTTTAAGCTCATTTTTGCTCCCGATCGCTCCATATTTCCTGAAATCTGACAAAAACAAGAAATAGTGAAAAGCATCCAATATTGTCGAATAATCTTGAGAAATGCAATATGAGAAATCGAAATGGCGTGAAAACATGCGGAAAGAAGGTGTAAAATATGGAGTGATCAAAATCTCCCAAGCTTACCTCTTACTCGTCCTCGAGAAAGATAAGTAGAGAGATGAACTCGGGAGATGAAAATAAAGAAAATGAAATGAAAAAGAAAGAAGACGAGGTGGAAGGGGTCGCTAGATTCTTCTCTCAGATCTCAAGCCATAAGCTACACATCACGATAACTTGGAAAATACAAATCACATGCTATAAGGATTTCATGTCTTACTTAAACATGGTACTTGCAAGCTTTTAAGAACAACAAAAGGGACTCTCTAAATTCATACAATCAATTCATATCCACATCATGCATTTCATAGAACTAAATATACAAATGTTGGCGATGCACTTTTCAATCAAAAGTTATAACAGAAGTATATAAGAATCACACCAAACATGCAATGGAGAATAGAATAAATCATGGCATTCACATATTTATATCGATTCATAAGAAATCTCCATAACTAAGGTATTGTGCTAAGTTTCAGCATTATCAAACTTCCCCATTCGTGCACCTCTCCACTCTAATGTCGCACTCACTCATATGGTCAAATGAGTTCACCCCCCAAGCTTAGCTTGAGGCGTCGCATCCAAAGGAATATAATAGTGGAAAATGGGATTTTTGCCTTGTTTTTCCCAAGTATTTTGTGGCTCCAATAATGAGATAGAGAAATATATTTTTTTGGACTTTGTTTCTCATTTTTCTTTTTGGATTTTTGTAGGAGCTATATGATTTGTATTTTTTGGATTTTGGCTCCTTTTTGGCTTTTTGGACTTTTTGGAGCTAACTTTTTCTTTTGTGGGAATTTTTGGGAAATAGATGCGATATAAATAGCTTTTAGGAGGTGAACTCAAGTGACATGTAGAGAATAAAAAGGATATATGTGGAGAAAGAAATAATGTAACACTCGGTTCACTCTAAGATGTGCACGAACGGTTCAACAAAATAATACTTCAACTAAAACTCATATGTAAGCATGGATATTCTCAATCATTTCAATAAATAGTGAAGTCAAGCAGTAAAGTTTACAAACATATCAGGCATGCAACAGAAGGTGAATGAGACAATAAAACTGATGCTTCAGATATAATAATGATGCGTGAATCTTGGTGCACTTCCAACAAAAGAATACCAAACACTAATCCATACATTCAGCTTCAATTAATATCATGCATTCATGTAGATGAATCATTAAAAGAAATGGATTTGCAAGCACATGTGAATAGCAAGACTATCGAATACTCTAAGTAGCATGGCAAGAAATAATAAGCATCGTGATGGCTACTAAAGCAATAAGAGATATCATCATATGGAACGCATCTAGCAAAAGAAGAGAAAGGAAAATAAAGAAATAAGAAAAAATAAAAGAGGAAAGAAATGAAAAACAAGCACACAACATGATGCATGAACACACATAAAAGGAAAATAAGATGGAAAATTCAAAAAGATGATGCAAAATTTTGAAAAATTTAAAAAACCCTAAAATAAAGTAAAAATGCAACTAATGCAACCAAATGGCATGGAAATGCACTCCCCCAAGCTTAAACCTCACATTGTCCTCAATGTGATCATAAAAGGAAAAATATGAGGAACAACGATAAATATGAGGGAGTTGAATGAAAAATGATGAAATGAATGACATGAAACACTAGTGCAACTACATGCACATACAATGATGCATGAGAGCGCTTTCCCCCAAGCTTATACCAAACAATCCTATTCAAATAACTCGATCAAAAATGTCTTTGCTTTGCTAAGCGAGATTGAGTCAAACGAATAAGAATGTGAGTATTCACTTGAAAGAAATGCTTGAATGGGGTGAGCAAAAGGATGTGACACATCAAAATATGAAGAGGGCAATTAATATATATAATGGGTTTGGGGTGTAAAAGATTATTGTGGCCGTCATATGAGGTATATTTATTCAAACAAATCTATACGGTCCTCTCGCTGTCGAGAGAATTCGTGTTAATTAAAACATAAAAATTTACACTACTGGATTGATATCACATATAGCAAAAGGCGGATCCAGTATCTTTGCCGGTGCAGGCAACTGCTCCAACTGCTCTTTCCGTGGCTCCGCAAGGCGCGTATGTCCACGGACTCCAACGAACTCCAGCAATGCATCCTCCAGCATTCCCACAAGGTCTCCACCTGTACCCTGCAGAGAATAGGATGCATCAGTTCGCTGCAAAAATTTCACCCTCATAATAAAAGTATCCCAAAGATCGTCTATAGAAATGTATGGAATAAATAATGGTGGACGATACTTCCCTGGAAATAATCCAATATCCTCACGTGCCGTGATAGCTGTCTCCACGGTGTCTTCTCTATGCTGCTCAGGTAAATCTAGATCATAGGTGTGGACCTCATCGAGATGCTCCTCATCATCGTCAGACTCATCCCAGTGCACCTCTTGATCATATTCATATGCGTCCATGGGTGCTAACTCCTCGCTCTCCTCCTCATATACGTCCCCTCGTACCTCTTGATCGTATGTACATGAATCCTGCAAAAGGCACGATGAATCATAAAAAACATCATACACGGGAGGGAAATCAAAGATAAAGGGCGAGGGAGTAAAGAGATCTCCCTGAAGGGGGGCCAAAAGCTCTGTGGGGTAGTCCTCTGCGTCAGTGGGAGGATGAGGTAGCTGCGGAAGCTCTAATGGAGGAGGATAGTGCTCGGGATCCTCATGAATGGCTGTGTCCTCGTCCCGATGCACGACCTCCTCGGTGATAAGCTCTGGCTCTGTGTGTAAGGCCTCCTTAAAAGCATGCTCTGACTCCGTATGTGAGGCCTCCTCGGCAATATGCTCTGGCTCGATAGTGTGCTCCTTTGCCTTCTCATCAACTATCAATGTAGGCTCTCTCTGGGATGGTGATGCTGGCTGCTCAGGTGTGTCAACTTGTGGGGATGTATCATGTGGAGGGGAATGCCCGCAAGCAATCCGAAAATATAGTCTATCCCCCTCAAGACTGACATGGATGTCCTCCTCTATTGTTCCTGCAGCTGAAACACGGTTCATAACAAAATCTGTAAATCGTAGCTCAAATGCATCACCTGCTGTAATGCTCTCTGAACCGGTGAACCTCACTGACTCCAAGAGACCCTCCAATAATCTCTGAAATCCATCATCCTCTGGCTGCGCTGGTGGCTCAATTTCTGCTTCCTCCACTGTATCTTCATCCATCCACTCTTCATATGCAACAGCTATATTGTAGGATGTGGGATCGATGGTGGCACATTCTGGCTCTAGTAATATGATTGGAGATGCTTCTTGCCCATAAGATGAAGGAACAGAACTGATATCTTTGGGAATCGTCGCAACCTTAAACATGAGCGCATTCATTTCAAGTTGCCTCTTCACCCGTTCCAATAGAAGGTTACCCTTTTCAAGCCCGGCTTGCATTTCAACCTGGTGTGCATGCATCTCATCAAAAAGATCCTTTGTCTCTCATCAAGCTCGGGCCAGTGCATCTCCTCAAAAAAGTATTCTCCCATCTGAGCACTCTGATCATAATAGTATTCTCCCATCTGAGCACTCTGATCAAAATCGGTGGTCCACGTAGTGTAATCCATAACACCTGATCAACAAAGATAAATACCTGGAGAAAAATATCAGTGGCACAAAAGAATATAGAAATGATAGTAATGGTGGCGGGGGTGAAAATTTTCCTTTTTTTGTTACAAATTTTTTTTTTCGTAGTCTAATCAACCTAATTGTGACAAATTGGCACCCAACGGGAAACACCTCCCCGGCAACAGCGCCAAAAACTTGATCGCGCCCCGGATACACACCCGGGGAACGATTGTAGTTTTACCGCAAGCGCACGTTCAAGTGGCGAGCGGGTATCGAACACGAGGAGGTGGTGTTGGCTCCAATCTATCCTAGGTTGGTTTGACTACGAATGTTTTATTGGTGGAGATGGCTATGGTATGATGTAATGGAAATGGTGGTGGATGTCGGTGTCGATGATAAAGAAATCGGTCAAATATCGATTCAAATACAATATAATAAAAGAGGGAATTTGCCTTGCGGCGATCCTGTCACAATCGTCGGGCAAAGTATGGGGATATAAAATCAAATAAAGACGTCTAGGGCTAGGGAATTCCCACTACGGATCGTCATACGTCATCGTAAATAGTGAATCTCAATATTACTAGACTTGTGTTGAGGTGAACTAGTCGTAACTGAATAGAGAACCAAGCTCACGCTCTCGCGTTATTGCCGGTCTATAGCAACCTAGATTAGGGCCCAATCTCTTGCAAACCCTAACCTAAGCCGCTAGCATGAAGATTGACATCATCGTCCAATCGCTCCTCGAACCCACTCTCGTGCAAACTCGAGTTACGATCTCGGTTGTGATAGTTCGTATTCGTCCAATCTCTTGCAAACAAATATGGGTATAGATTTACAATTAAAAATCCTAGCTTTGGTCCAATCTCTTGCAAACCAAGTCTAGAGAAATCCAATTGTAAATCTAAATCGAATATCTAGGCCTTCCCATCGATTAGAATCCAATCTCTTGCAAATCCCAAATCGATGGAAATCCCTAGCTATCCGTAGTAAATCAATCACAACCTAACCTCCTAGCAATTCTAGTAATTTAGAAATTCATTCATCACAAATATGAAATTAGATCCATAGGGTTCATCCCCAAACCCTAGAACAACAAATCTACCCTAGCATAGCAATAAGGATATGAGAATCAATAGAAATCATTGCTTGCATACAAAAAGATGGAAAAACAAAGATTCAAATAAAAAGAAGAAAAAAAAATTAGCTTGATGAAGATCTTCAATACAAAATACAAGCTTTTAGATCCAAGAGGGGGCCTAGGGCATGGCCTAACCTCCTAAAGAATCCATAGGAAAACATATGGGGGCTAAGAAAACATAATGGGGATCCCCCTCTAATGGTGGCTACAAAACCCTTAAATACTCCCCCAAAACCCTAGCAAAAAACCCTAAAAAACCCCTCAAATTCGTGCCCAAAACAGCCCAAACCGCAACTTAAAATCTGGGCCCGTCGCCGACTCGGCCGAGTGGAAAATGTGACTCGGCCGAGTGGAAATTCCAGCACTGCAGCATCAACGTGCAGAAATTCTCCAGATTTCATACGACCTCCGATTTACGCGTTCTTGGCGGCGTTGGAATCTTCATGAAGTCTACTATCCATAAAAAAATATGAGAAAAATAATTTACCCACTGGAATGATAGCAGATTTCAAAAGAATTGGAGGATGTCTGAAAATCTGGGCGCTTCGTGTCCTCGGCATCACTCGGCCGAGTGGCAAATGTCATTCGGCCGAGGGGCTTTTGGAACTCGGCCGAGTTGGAACTCGTAGTCGACTGACGGATTACAGAGAGTTGGACATTTTGGCTTGCCGTCGTCTGGGTGCCACTCGGGCGGACGGAGTCTCCGCACTCGACCGAGTGGGCGTGCGATGCTCGGCCGAGTGCACGCCGATACATCTCTGTTGCGTGTCCGATCTGGCCGGCCGAGCGGGGTCTCAATGCTCAGCCGAGTGACTCCTTCACTCGGCCGAGTGGCATGCTGAAAATGCCCAATCTCCATCTTTTCGCTTCCTCGTCGCTCCTACGACGTTCTTTCTTCTTCCACTCGTCTTCCATTGCAGAATAACCCTCAAAAGGGCCATGGTTGACACTCCGGAGTGGGTGCAAATCCTTTAAGCTCATTTTTGCTCCCGATCGCTACATATTTCCTGAAATCCGACAAAAACAAGAAATAGTGAAAAGCATCCAATATTGTCGAATAATCTTGAAAAACGCAATATGAGCAATCGAAATGGCGTGAAAACATGCGGAAAAAAGGTGTAAAATATGGAGTGATCATAACACCTGCGATAAAACCCGGCAAAGACCGGCTTCCCAGGGGCGACACGCTCACCTCAATAGGGGCTAACCGGTTCGGACGCACAGCGACCAACTACCCGGGGCCGGACACCCAAACCACATCTAGATTCCCCCGCCCCGATTAGGCCCACGATCCTCGAAAACTCAAACCTGGGAATAAGGACAAGGGCACGTAAATCGGGGCGGACCGGTCGCAAACCCGGAATCGCGAAACAATGCATGTCGGGTATACGCCTGGTCCCGATAAGGCAGCGCCACGATACGACTTGACGAAACGAAAGGACGCTCGGAAAGCACGCCATCAGCAGCAACACGCCCCCCGAGAGGCCAGGACAGACGAACCGTGTCAGATGCCGCCAGGAAAAAGCGGTTCCCAAAGCGCGTGATTCGGTGGAGCCCATTAATGGTGCTAGTCCCTCACATTATCCAAGGTGAACCCTTCCGCAGAATCTCTCTATAAGTACCCCCCCCCCTTTCAGAGTTTAGGGAGGAGGAGAAGATATACGAGAAGGAATCGCTTCCCCTTGCACCGGGTATGAAAAAGCCCTGGACGCCCCACCGAGCTACGGAGAAGGCCGATGTCCACCGACGGACCTCACTTCCCCCAGCGGTGACCGCTTCCACTCCACGACCTCTGATAGGTTATTCCCCTTACACATGGGAAGTCCTGCCTGCCAGCCTTCCTCGTGCTCTTAACCAGATGAAACAGCCGGTCCGGAAGACTAGCAGCGGGCCGCCCCACCCCAATTAACATCCACCCTACGGCGATCCCCACCGGGTGTGAGGGTGGAAACTCCCAACGAACCACATGCATGCCCCGAACCTTCCCCGCGAGGCCGGCCCGCCGGACTCCCCCCCAGGAGGGCGACGCCACCACCTCCACCTCGTCCTCCGCCCCCTCCAGGGTTCCCCCTCGAGGTACGGGATCCCCGACGAGGCCGGGCAACCATCCAGCACGGCGACGGTGAGACAGAACACGATGAAGCAAGAGAGGGAAAGGAAGGAGGTCCACCCGACAAACGAGGGTCAGCCATCCCGAAGGGGGGGTCACCGCAGGGCTGCATCCTCGAGGAAGCCAAACGGTGATTCATGGCACATCAGCTCGCCCCCAGACAGAAAGGCAGAAGGAGTTCAGCGGTCAGCAGAAAGGAAGGCCACCCCACAACAGGGACCCGCTCACCCCGATGCAGCGGGCGACGAGTTAAAACAACCTCCCGACCCGACCACGGTGGATGGTCACACCTGCCCTATTGTTGTAAATACCATCTAGATCTCCTGTAAAGGCTGACGAATAATATTCCTCCTTACGGACTCCTCACCCTAAGCCCAAGCACACAATAGCTAGGAATTTCGCCAGACACAGGGCGGCTAGAGCCCCGCAAAAATAACAACCACCTCCGGTAAACACATCACAACGAAAACCATGGCCTTCTCAATAAAGCCGGGTCCCCCCAAAGTCCGACCCAGCCGCCACATACAACGGCACGTCGTTGAGGGGCAACGCCCCTCCCCAAATTGCAGTGTCATGCCTCCTCGCTTTGCTCCCACTCGGGACGAGGTCTCGCGATCCTGCAACAGCGGGCATTACTTCGCGGGAGCCGCGTCGCCACTCCTGAGTGCGGACCCAAGTCCGAACCATGTTAGAAGGGAGGTAGTGCTACGTCATCCGAGCCGAGCTGTGCTTCCGCCTCGCACTCGAATGCAGGGGGCAATTGTTACAACCTAAAGATCGTGGGAGTCCGACTCCCACCCAGATCTGCGGACATACCTCACTGACTCACCCCTTTGCAATGGGGCCGCCATCCCGGAGGTCCAAGGCTACATGGGAACAGGCGCGCCTCGCGGCGGCCCCCCTCCCGGTCGAGGCGTACAACCGCAGTAGCTCGGCCCGCCAGGGGCAGTGCGCCTGGGGAGCACCCAGACAGTGCTGCCTGGGATGCTGACAGAGGCACGTGCATGTCCCTCCCTGCCAGCGGTCCGCGACCCACGACTGAAAAGGTGTGCGGCCGGGCCGGACAACCCCCGAACAGGTCGACCCGTCGGGTACCCGTGAACCCCAAGGCCGGGGATAGCATTGCCGGACCTTTAGTTCATCACGCACGATAAACAACCTAGTGTAAGGACACGACTGACACTAACGCCGCCCGACCATCTGACAAAGCACCCCCTGGCCGCTGAGCCCCCTGACACTTAATGCTTTCGGCCCTGACACCCTGACAAAAGTGCCCCTGGCCGTTGCGCCGTCTGACAAAAGCGGGGCAGACACTACTTCTCCTGACATTCTCGTCCGAAGCTTCCGCTGACAGCCGGGCCAGCTCAGCACATCGAGTCAGCATGCCAGGTCAGCCCCACCTAATCATCTCTCATCAGGTATAAATACCCCCACACTGCTTACGGTGAGGGGGTTGGCAAATTCTCTCTGAATCCATTATTCACACACGGGAGCAAAGGTCGTCCATATCTTTGTTCTCCCACATATAGCTCGTCACGTACGGTCGACACACCCTCAGTCCGACCTGCATGCCTAGCCCCCGCTTTAAGTCCAGTTACTAACTTAGGCATCCGAGGGGCTAAGGGTTGGACCCCAACCCGGCCCTTCTGACGAGTTGCTCGTGGTGCAGGGTAGCTCACCCCTTGGCCGACATCCACCTTCGGCTCCCGCCGCCCGATCCTCCTCCGCCGCGTCCGGTGAGATTTGACTCCGTGGTCTCCCCGGCGGCAAGTTCAGCCTCTTCACCCCACTAATCACTTGTTAAATAGCCCATCTAAATCCTCTTATCAATATAACCACCGTGCCCTTGGTTCCCCTCAATACAAATTCATTGTACGCGAGTTCCACCCCGCAACAATAATTATATGGTTAAACTCATTGACATGAGTATTGTCGGAACCACCCTGACTGTGTCTGTGATGAATACCGCAGTTATAGTCTCTTCGTCAAAACTATGTCGTCTAGTTCAAGCCTATGGTATGGTCAACTGTCAACCCCAATAGCTTGAAGCCTGTTAGTCTCTGTTGCGAGTCAGATCCGCACACAATTAAATTTATTTGTTGTGGGAATCACGGGTATAATGATTTACAAGTTTTTAGGTGATGGAGAGGTTAGCATGACTCGGAGCTCTCTTCAGAGGTGAAGAGTCCAAGGTTGCCTGGGGATCGCCTTAAGGTCGCCTTCTTCCGGTAGTTGAGGTGAGCTTCCTATGAGGATAAACAACTGGTCAGAAGGCAGGGCTGGCTGTCAGCCCGTAGCCTCTCCGATGCCTAAGTCAGCTGGTGACGTAAAAGTTAGGCGCCATGCACACTTGGCGACCTTAAGTCAGATCAGCGAAGTGCGGCAGGCTTATGAGGAAGGCACAGATATGTGGAAGATATCTGACCTTGTGTATTGAGAATGAGTTAGAAGATTTAACTTAACAACAACAACTCACCAACACCCTCTATGGTGGCATGAGGGGGTATTTATAGGGCTGAGAGGCTGTTGCTCATTGTCTTGTCAGCTGTCGAATCATCCCAGTTGGCACTCGAGTGGTGAGGCTGTGTCAGTGATATTTATCGCATTAATGGTGTCAGGAGCATTAATGAGACGAGAGTAGGCGGCCATCAGTTCTTGTCCTTAACCCCTAGTATTAATGGAGAGTAGGTAAGCCTACGTCACCTTGTCAGAGATATTTATGCTCGGTCGCCCTTAGGGGCAAGTCATAGATCGACGATTAAGCTCGGCTCCTCCAGACGATGCTTCTCGTTGGAAGGTAGGCAAGCTTGTCTTCGGCATGGCTTCAAATGTCACCCAACCAATCCTATCTTGGTCATTACTCTCCTCGCACATTTCATATGTTACCCAACCAAAGACCTTTCAACGGGGCTTACCCGAGGCTAGATCAGTGATCTAAGTAACACCGTTCATGCACAGGTTCGTACAATGACCTCAAGTCAAAAGACATACTTGCCTATCATCACTAAGAGTTATTACTGACAGATTGGTCAATCATAACCATATGATAACTCTTGTTGGGTCGTTTAGTGAACTTATTCTCCAATGAGCACATGTGTCTCGTCTTCGACTTTGCCAAGTCATACGATCATGAAATCATCGTCACCACTGCATGGTGAAGACTAAGACACAATGGTCTATCCGATGTTTCGATATCCTATTTTCGAAACATCTACGACCACGAACAATTTCAGACTTGTGCTACTAACAGTTAAACAATTCTCTATGATCGAGATCCTCATTTTGATACTTGTTTAACCTCGCATTAAATCTTAGGATTTTACCTAAGTTCTAGTGAAGACTATATTATTATTAAACTTAGGTAAATTCTTACCAAACAGCTTATTGTTATTTTGAACAAGATGTCTGTATAGATACACAAGGATGAATTTGCCTCGAGGGCATACCCATCTCTCAACAAAGGTTTGCTCTATGGACGACCCCCACGAGGTTTTCTCCTTCAGACAGAGACAATTCTACAAGGACGGTGTCCATAAGGTCGGCTCCTGTAATAGCTACGCTTCACATGGTCAGCCTCCACAATGTCAGCTCCCTCAACAGCTACGCTCCACAGAGATGATTTCCACGGGGTCTGCTCCTCTAGCGGCATGGCTCATCCGGTGACCTTAGCGGCACACACCCGAGGTCAGCTCCTTCAGTTACATCATCCAAGGGTCTGCCCACCTAACAACTCAGCTTTCATAAACCCAATGTGCTATCATCGACAATCCACTCTCCATACCATTGCAAACGGGTAACCATCCAGATGCATCCAACTGCGTGACATGTATAGATGCTTAATTTGATGTTTGCGAGTACCCTTCCGTATCCGTTCACCATCTAAGGAATCAGTTATGTGCTGAATATTCAGGATCTCCATGACTCCTGTTGATGTGGCATAACCAACCCTCGGCCTATAAATACACCAGATCAACGTGATCCCAGGTACGTGTACACAAACGCTAAATACACTAGCATCCGTCTTCCTGCTTTAAACAAATTTAAGCATCGGACCCGAATCGGTGACCACCCCTCCAATCCATTCTTCTCTTTGTTTCAGGTAAGCGACGAAAGGTCTCGGTCCGACGAAACCCTGATCGGGCTCCCTGATGATGTGGGATCCTGATCCGACGATGTGCGAGTTTTCTGCATCGAACACCTTCATTACTGTTTCAGAGTGTTTTCTCACTACAAAGCGTTGACCGTGGAGAACCCGGTCAACGTGGTCAAGGGGCCCGCTTTGGGTCCCTCGTGGGCTTCGAATTGGTGCAGAAGGGGCGAGGGGAAGCCTCGGCCCAGGTTGAGACGCTCGGCCTCGGACAGACGTGCTCGGCCTCGGCTGGAAGGGGGACGAGGGGAAGCCTCAGTCGCCCGGGTAGACGCACGGCCGACGGGTGGCGAGGGAGAGTCCCGAACCCGATTAGGACGCTCGGCCTCGGTAGGGCCTGTTGGATATGGAAGACATTTGTACACCCTTGTGGGGGATGTACGAGGGAATACGGACCTCGAACGTCGCGCACACTAAGTCATGTGCAAATGGAATCTGTTCCCTTGCGGAGAGGATCTCTGTATGAGCGGGAAAGTCGCATTATATATGCATAAGTGCATGCGACATATGGCTAATAAAGGGGGAATATCTTAAGCTTATGTTGTACCATGCATATGGTACAACTTAAGCTTATAATGTGCCATGTATCATGGTACACCTTAATTAAGTTGTTCCAAAGGAACAACTTACCCTAAAATAACTACCTTGGGGGCTATAAATAAGACCCAAGGGTAGCCATTTTCCTTACACATTTTGCATGAAATTCATGCATGCATCTTCTTCATAGCGAAGCTCTGCAGAAATATTTCCTCTCCCTCCATCCAAGTTCTTAATCTAAAATAGAGATTTAGATTGTGGGATTAGTAGCCTTACTCCGTTCGTGAGTAGACTCGATCCGTCGTGGCGAATCCGAAGGCGAAGTTCGTAGACTACCGTGCCGCGTACGCAAGCGTAAGTCTAAACTTCATGTTATCGATCCTAACTCTGTTTTGGACAGGATCCTACAGGGCCTGCTCGGCCAAGGAAGGCTGAGGGTGAGGGGATGCCTCACCGTCCGGTTGATAGAGTGGCCGGAGAGGGGCGAGGGGTAGCCTCGGCCCGTTGGTCTGTTGTTCACCTGCGCAGACGAGAACGCTCGTCAGGGGGCCGGACCTTGGTTCCGGCCAAATCCCCTCCGATGCCTAAGTCAGATAGAGATCTGAGAAAGGAGGCCCGGCGGAGACGGTCCGACTCGTGAGGAGATCGTGACGGCGTCTCTCGGCGCGAGCGGGGGAGGAAGGAGATGAATTGGGGGAACGAGGTCGTTGATGGAGTACCTTAGGTTTTGCTACCTGAGATGCGGTCTTTTTCTTCGTCGTCCTCCTGACCCTTTTGTAGAGCTCCCAGCGTGATTGGCTCTGGCCCACGTCCCACGCCCGCCATCGATCGTGCCCCATCCATCCCCCCTCGTCGCCGCCATCTCCGCCATGCCAGCACCTCCCCATTATCGCCATTTAGTGGTCGCGTGTCCGGGGGAGCGGTTTTCGCAGGAGTGGGCGAACGACCAACGGGTTATGGGGGCCGGGTCGGATCGACGTTTCGAGAAGGTCCCCTGTAGGGCCTTGGCCGAATGGGCTTTCAGGATGCAGGTGGGCTCTTGGGCTCGTGCTTTGTGGGTCTCGGTCAAATAGGCGTAACAATTGCCCCCATCGGTCAGGTTGATCGGCCTCGGCCGGTTCGGCTCGGCCGATGTGACCTCTGCCGATTTTGACAGGTTCTCCAGTCGATGCCGACTCATTTATTAGTCGTCATCATGAGTTAGCCCGTTCGATGTTTTTAAGGCGCGGGTTCCGAAGCGCCGTCGGCCTTCAGATGTTGCCACGTGTAGCGGCAAGCTTATCCCTGCCACTCGCGGAGTCGTCTTAAGTGGAGAAGCCGAGGGATTCGTGGGCCGCCATCCCATCATCTTTCTTCTTTGCGCTGATCCCCCTTCTGTCTGAACTTTCCCCCATGTCGTCTTCCTCTGCTACGGGCTCGGTTCGGTCGGAGCGCGACGCGGCTCCGGGTCTGGCGGGTGGCACTCCTTCGGCGATCAGTCAGCACGGGGATGATCTTTCAGGGGTTCCTTCTGAGGTCATGGCGTGGCCTTCGTCGATCTGTGCCACCGCCATCGGGAGCATGCGCTCCTCCTACCTGCTCCCGCCCTACTCGGCTCGTGCCCCTGGGGCTGACGAGCGGATCTGCTCTCCTGGTCCCAATGAGGTCGGAATATATGAAAAGTGCTTCCACTTCGGGCTCCGTTTCCCGCTTCATCCTTTTATCGTTGAGTTCCTTCAGGCCCACAATGTGTGCTTGTGTCAATTCTGTCCCAACGCCGTCGGGATCCTCGTCGGGTTCGTTGTCGTCTGCATGCTGAAGGGTGTGGTGCCCTCTCTCCGCCTCTTTGCCCAGTTCTACCGCCTGAGCCTCCACCAATCGGGGGCGTGGATTTACATCAGCGCCCGCCCGAAGATGTCCCTGGTGCTGGGGTTGCCGAGTTCTCTGAAACGCTGGAAGGGGGAATACGTGTTCGTCACATTCCCCTCGAGCGTACACTTCCCGGCACGGTGGGTGGCGGCCGGTGCCGTTGTTCTCAATCTGGGTGAGCCGACGGTCGCTGAGCTGCAGACGGCGAGGGACATGTTGGCGATTCCTCCAAGGGAGCGCTCGATCGACTTCCTCTTTAGTGACTTTAATTTGCGTAAGACGGTGTGGCCCCTAGGTAAGCTGCTCCGTGCGTTCGCCCCTCGAGATCGTCCAGGTTCCGCTCTGTCTCTCATTTATCCTTTGAGTGCAGGTGGGTTCCCTCCCGGTCCTTCTCCCGCCAGCGCTCTTGTGCAGGCTTCAAACCCGGATCCGCGCAGAAGGGACCATGTGTTGGCGGTCCGGAAGAAGCAGCGGGTTGTGACCGTATCCGGAGGCTCGAAGCGAAAGAAGATGTCGTCTCCCTCTCTCCCCTTGCAGGGATCTCCCGAGAGGCTCGAGGGGGCCGACGTTCAGCCGACTGCTGACCGACCTCATCCCGCTCCCGTTGAGGTTGCCTGGCCATGGGCCGGCCCTTCACCTCTTCCGGACGGCTTTCTCCCTGATGCCTACAGTCGGTACCTGGGGGCGTTCCGCTCCGCTCCTGGCGAGTTCCCTTCGTCAGGGGAGGGTCTTCTTCGTCCACGCTTTCCAGTGGGGGAGAAGGAGTCGGTATTCTCGAGCCGTGGAGCCGCCGCTCGAGTGGCCGAGAACTGTTGTCTCCCTCCCGACCAGGCGGTGTTGGACGGAGTCAGAGGTGATTGTTTGGCTACCTTCGTGATCCAGGCTGGTCAACAGGTAGTGCGTCTCTGCTTGTCCCCCCGTTCTCCAGCCGCTTTTGCCCTCTCACCTTCGTTACTTTGGCATAGTTGTCCTCGGTGGGCCTCTCGATGAGGCGCCAATTCGCGGCTCTTCCCAAAGCCAAATCCGTGGCTGGGCTAGGCCCTGAGGTCCCTGGCGAGGAGGAGGAGGATGCTGGTCAGTTGGAGGAAGCGCGGGTCCAATCCCTGAACTCCCGCATAACTGAGCTGTCCTCTGCCCTGGAGGCGGCGGATCGCGAGAGAGCCGTGGCTCTGGCCGCGAAGTCCGAGGCCGAGACGCGGCTCGCCTCTCTTTTAAAAGACGTCGACGCGTCTGGAGGAGTCAAGCAGATCCCCGGCCCGGCTGCTGCCCCCGACGCCTCGGAGCTGTCCGATCATCTGGATGCGGCGGAGGAGCAGGCGAGGGCCCTTGCTGCCCAACTAGGAGAGAAATCCCGGGAGATCGAGAAGGAGAAGGCGGAGCACCAACGCCAGGTAGAGACCTTAGAGGCCCAGCTGCGTGGGCTCGAGGAGGTGGATCCGGCCCGAATCGCTCAGGATGCCGTGGCGGAGTATGCCACCTCCTTTGTGGAGACCGCCTTGGCGACGTCGTACGAGAAGGGCTTCGCACGGTGCCAGTCCGAGATCCAAAAGAAGTTCCCGCTCTCGGGGATTGACTTCGAGAAACTTCGGATGTACCCTGACGCCGAACAGAGCAAGGGAGGAGGCCCTAGTGAGCTGCCAGCTTGTGGCTCCACCGGTGCCCCCGGGGAAAAATGAGGGAGGGGAATGCCCCTCGACCTCTTCGCGTATCCCTCTGTATGCCTTTTCGCTTTATCTGGAAAGGAGTGAAATTAAAACAAATTTATTTCATAGGAAGTGATACATCTATTGAAAGTATTTGCGTAAATATTCCGCATTCCAAGTGTGAGTGAGAACTCTCCCTTCCATGTCGGCTAGTCGGTAGGCTGCGGGTCCGAGGACCTCGACGACTTTGTAGGGTCCCTCCCATCTAGCCGCGAGCTTCCCTTTGCGAGCGGTATCGGTGGTGAAGCCCGCCTTCCGGAGGACCAGGTCCCCGAGGTGGAAGCTTCTCCCTCGCACCCGAGCGTTGTAGTATCGGGCCACCTTCTGCTTTTGGCGGACGATGGTGGCCACTGACTGCTCCCGTCGCTCGTCGAGGAGCTCCAGGCTGAGCCCTAGGCCCTGTGAGTTCCGGTCTTCGTCAAAGTATTTGAGGCGGAGAGATTCTTCCCCCAATTCGACTGGTACCACCGCCTCGGCCCCGTAGGTGAGCATGAAGGGGGTCTCGCCCGTAGCCTCCTTGTGGGTCGTCCGGTATGTCCAGAGTATCCCGGAGAGCTCTTCCGGCCAGTTCCCTTCGGCGTCCTTTACTTTCTTTCAGAGGGGCTCTATGATACACTTGTTGGCCGCCTCTGCCATCCCGTTGGTTTGGGGGTGTGCCACCGAGGCAAAGAGGAGCTTGATTCCCCATTCCTCGCAAAAATCTTTAAACCCTGCTGAATCAAACTGCTTCCCGTTGTCTGTGACAATGGCCCGTGGTACTCCGAATCGAGAGATGATGGAATTCCACACGAAGCTTTTCGCTTTCTTCCACGTGATGGTTGCCAACGGCTCAGCCTCGATCCACTTGGTGAAGTAGTCCACTGCCACGATCAGGTGCTTCCGCTGCCCTCGTCCTGGCTTGAACGGTCCGAGGATGTCGAGCCCCCATTTCGCAAAGGGGAGGGGGCTCACGATGGGGATGAGCTCTGACGGAGGAGTCGAGATGTGGTGGGCATACCTCTGGCATTCTTGGCATTTCTGCACGTAGCTTGTAGCATCTTTGGCCAAGGTCGGCCAGTAGTACCCCTGCCTTAAGATCTTCTGCGCGACTATCTTGCCCCCGTGGTGATTCTCGCAGATCCCGTCGTGAACCTCCTGTAGGACGTAGTCAGCTTCCTGCGGTCCGATGCACTTCAGGTACGGGAGGACGTCCGTCTTGGTCCAGCGTCTCCGGTAGAGCGTCCCCTCATGGATCACGTATCGGAGTGCTTTTCTCTCCAGGGTTCGGCGCTCATCCCCATCGGCCGGCACCTCTCCGTGGGTGAGGTATCGGATGATCGGGTCCATCCAAGTGGGCTCTTGGTCGATCGCCATCACCTTGTGCTCCATCGTGCTGGGGGACGGCAGGTTCTCTACGTAGATGGTGCGGCCCAGCTCCTTTGGCGAGGACGAGGCCAGTTTTGACAACGCATCGGCCCGCGCATTCTCCGATCGTGGGAGGTGTAAGACCTCCACGTCCTTGAATTTGGACATCGCCGCTCTGGCGACTGGGAGATATCTCTGCATCGCCTCCTCCCGTGCCTCGTAACTCCCTAAGAGTTGGTTGACAATGAGCTTCGAGTCGCTGAGGAGGCGGACGGACTCGGCCCCGAGCTCCAGGGCCAGCCTCAGGCCGTTGATCACAGCTTCGTATTCCGCCACGTTGTTTGTGGCCGGGAACTCGAACCGCAACGCGTATTCCACGATGTTCCCCTCCGGAGATCGGATCGCAATCACGGCTCCTCCTCCTGACTGCGTGGCCGACCCGTCCACATGAACTATCCACGCTCCTGGATCCTCTGGTCGATAGTGGTCAGCCGAAAGAGAGGACAAGGGTTGAGCAGTTACCGTCCCCGGACCTTCTCCCTCTGGGGGGTCATTTCCTTCCGTCGTGCATTCGGCGATGAAGTCGGCTAGGGCTTGTCCCTTTATGGCCGTGCACGGTTTGAATCGGAGGTCGAACTCGCTCAGCTCCACTCCCCAGTTTAGCATCCTTCCCATTCGATCAAATCTCTTGAGGTTCTGTTCTAGCTGTGAGTCGGTCAGGATTAGTATGGTGTGGGCCTGGAAATAGGGTCGGAGCCTTCGCGCTGAGAGGACGAGGGCGTACGCCAGTTTCTCCATGGGTGAGTATCGCACCTCCGCCCCCTTCAAGATCCGGCTCGTGTAATATACCGGCCATTGCACCCCGCTGTCCTCCCGGATCAGCACTGAACTCACAGCTTCCTCTGCGCACGCCAGGTAAAGGCTCAGCGACTCCCCTTCCCAGGGTTTGGACAGGAGAGGGGGGCTGCGGAGATACTCTTTGAGGTCCCCGAACGCCCGGGAGCAGTCTTCGTCCCAGTGTATCGTCTTCCTATTGTTCGGAGGTTCCGCGATTGCTTTCCTCAGGACCTTGAAGAAGGGAAGTGATCTTTCCGCTGATTTGGAAAGGAATCGCCCCAGGGCTGCGATGCGCCCGTTCAACCTCTGTAGCTCCTTGATCGTCGTCGGCTCGCGCATGTTAACCAGCGCCTCGATCTTGTCGGGATTAGCTTCAATACCACGATTAGTTATCATAAATCCCAAGAATTTGCCAGATCTTACCCCGAACGTGCATTTCGCGGGGTTGAGCCGAATGTGGTGTCGCCGCAACCGCTCGAAGGTCTCCCGCAAGTCGGCGATGTGGTCTTCCGGTCGCCTTGACTTGACAAGCATGTCGTCGACGTAGACTTCTAGGTTCCTCCAGATCTGGGAGCTGAACACCTTGTTGACCATTCTCTGGTAGGTGGCCCCCGCGTTCTTCAAGCCAAAGGGCATCTTCTTGTAGCAGTAGGTTCCTCGGTCCGTCGTGAAGGCTGTCATCTCTTCGTCCCGGGGGTCCATCTGGACTTGATTGTATCCGGAGTAAGCGTCCATGAAGCTTAGCATCTCGTATCCCGAGGCGTTGTCCACCAGGTGGTCGATGCGCGGCAGGGGGTAGCTATCCTTGGGGCAGGCCTTGTTGAGGTCACTGAAGTCCACGCACATTCGCCACTTCCCGCTGGGTTTTTTGACCATCACCACGTTCGACAGCCACTCCGGGTACCAGACTTCTCGTATGAAGCCGGCATCGAGGAGACGCTCCACTTCCTCGGAGGCTGCCTTCATCTTCTCGCCGCCCAGGTTACGCTTCTTCTGCCTAACCGGTTTGAAGTTGGGGTCGGCGTTGATCTGGTGGACGATCACCTGGGGGTCCACGCCGGGCATGTCTTCAGGCGACCAGGCGAAGATGTCCAGGTTCGCCTCCAGGCACTCGATCAGCTGGTCCCTTAGGTCCGGGCTCAGCCCTCTCCCGATCGAGACGAACCGGCCTTCGATGTCCGTGACCGGGATTTGCTCTTGCTCCTCCGCAGGGGTGGGCCTAGGCCCACTCCTTAAGTCGAGCGCGGCCATCTGGTCAGCTAGACGATCCTCGGGACCTTCCTCCGCCAGTTGATAGCAGGTATTCGGTCTCCCCGCGTCGCCTTCGACTTGCCCCATCCCCCCCGGCGTTCGGAACTTAATGGTCCGATGGAGGGTCGAGACCATCGCGCCGACGGCGTTGAGTAGGGGTCGGCCGATGATCCCATTGTATTCCGACCCGATCCCCAACACGATGAATTCCACCGCTAGGGTCACAGAGTCTGGTGTGTTTCCGAGCGTTACCGGGAGATGGATAGTGCCGATGATGGGGGTGGAGTGACCCGTGAATCCGACCACGGGACCCGAACGAGGTCGCAAGTCTCCTTTCTGCCGGCCCATCTTCTCCAGGGTTGACATAAATAGGACGTCACAGGAGCTGCCGGTGTCGACAAGCAGCCGTCGCACTAAGGTAGTGTCTATGACGACTGATACCACCAAAGCCACGTCCGAGCTGCGTGCCGTTACGGGCGCACTCGGTCTCCCAACCGGTGGGGAAGGGGAGGGCACCCCGGCCCTTTCCTCACGACTCTCCTCGCGTCGGTCCCGTGCCCATTCTTGGCAACGATGGCGGGGCCTGTCGCCCCGCGTCGGGGCCTCGCCCTTCTTTCGCCGAGAGGAGGGGGGCCGCGTCATCGCAGATGTGGTTTGTTTCTTCGTGGGACAGTTTTCGTTCCCACAGACGGCGCCAGATGTTTCAGAGTGTTTTCTCACTACAAAGCGTTGACCGTGGAGAACCCGGTCAACGTGGTCAAGGGGCCCGCTTTGGGTCCCTCGTGGGCTTCGAATTGGTGCAGAAGGGGCGAGGGGAAGCCTCGGCCCAGGTTGAGACGCTCGGCCTCGGACAGACGTGCTCGGCCTCGGCTGGAAGGGGGACGAGGGGAAGCCTCAGTCGCCCGGGTAGACGCACGGCCGACGGGTGGCGAGGGAGAGTCCCGAACCCGATTAGGACGCTCGGCCTCGGTAGGGCCTGCTCGGCCAAGGAAGGCTGAGGGTGAGGGGATGCCTCACCGTCCGGTTGATAGAGTGGCCGGAGAGGGGCGAGGGGTAGCCTCGGCCCGTTGGTCTGTTGTTCACCTGCGCAGACGAGAACGCTCGTCAGGGGGCCGGACCTTGGTTCCGGCCAAATCCCCTCCGATGCCTAAGTCAGATAGAGATCTGAGAAAGGAGGCCCGGCGGAGACGGTCCGACTCGTGAGGAGATCGTGACGGCGTCTCTCGGCGCGAGCGGGGGAGGAAGGAGATGAATTGGGGGAACGAGGTCGTTGATGGAGTACCTTAGGTTTTGCTACCTGAGATGCGGTCTTTTTCTTCGTCGTCCTCCTGACCCTTTTGTAGAGCTCCCAGCGTGATTGGCTCTGGCCCACGTCCAACGCCCGCCATCGATCGTGCCCCATCCGTCCCCCCTCGCCGCCGCCATCTCCGCCATGCCAGCACCTCCCCATTATCGCCATTTAGTGGTCGCGTGTCCGGGGGAGCGGTTTTCGCAGGAGTGGGCGAACGACCAACGGGTTATGGGGGCCGGGTCGGATCGACGTTTCGAGAAGGTCCCCTGTAGGGCCTTGGCCGAATGGGCTTTCAGGATGCAGGTGGGCTCTTAGGCTCGTGCTTTGTGGGTCTCGGTCAAATAGGCGTAACAATTACAAACGGTAAAATAAAATGGATTGAAATCAATCATAGATGAGCAGATTCAGAATACTAGATACTCGTGATGTTGTTTTCTTCACAACTTATTTCTGTCTCAATATTTCTTTGCCGTTAACAACCTGTCTTCACACAACTAGTAAATATTTTTTTTCCAGAAGAATACTGGCGTAGAAAATCAATAATTTCACCGTATATGAACCCAGATACCTTCACTGGGAATCCCCGCATTAACAACAAACATCATGTAATAACCCATCGGTGCCAATAACCCATTGGCCGGCGCCGTCGCCGCAACTTCATACACCGACGACTCAGTCCCCACGGCCGACGATCCCTTCGAGCTACTCAGAAACATCAACCTCTGGTTCATAGAAAACGAATGCGTCGTAAACGGCGGCGCTATCATCGTCACCCTAACACCCCCTCTGCCCAACACCCCCACCGTAAATTTCAACCTGAACCCCGCCCCATACCTCAGCTCCAACGGCAGTGCCGGCGATGAGACCATGATCTCCGGCCGGAACGACGAATACCCCGAGTTTAAGTAGTCGGGCGAGAACGCCTCCAAGCTAAGCTCCGTCGGGTACTGTTCCCCCCAAAACCTATAGCCAACGTGAGGGTTGCTGCCTCCGACAAGCACCCGGCCATCGCGAAGCAACACCGCCGTTGAATGATACAGCCTCGGGGTCCTCGACGGCTGCTGGGCCTGGAATCGGGACCCCAGTGCATAATTCGGCCTATAAATCACAGGGCTGAGCGCGGGGTTCCGGGCATTTTCCCAACCGGCAGCGCCCGCGCTGGCGCCGTTGATAATGAGAACCTGGCCCGTTGGAAGCAGGATCATGTCGCCCATGACCCTAGGCATCGGCATCGATTCCA
This sequence comes from Scilla litardierei, assembly GCA_030789695.1. Lineage (NCBI taxonomy): Eukaryota > Viridiplantae > Streptophyta > Magnoliopsida > Asparagales > Asparagaceae > Scilla > Scilla litardierei. The sequence goes on from CM061133.1 coordinate 39,858,895, forward strand.
TCGACCAAGACGGCGACTCGTCCGTGATCTTGATCCTCCCGCAGGTACTCAGAGCTCCCACGTAATGGCTCCTGTTCGCCATTTTAAATGACCCTTTTGGCGCCCCGCCACAAACCAACACTTCGGCGTCCGACGCCGAAGCCTCGAGGTCCAGCGGGAGGAGGACCGACGACCCGCTGCTCGGATAGTTCCGGGGGTCCCCGCCCGGCATTGCCGGATAGTTTCTCACCACGGCGTTCTTCTTATAGTCGAGGAGAATGGCGCGGTTGTTGGCAAAGATGAAGAGGTTGCCGTCCACATTGAGATGGACGAAAGGGTACAGGTTGTTCTCCTCAGGGTCGTTAGTTTTTACGAGGAACGGGAGGTTGATAGGCCCCGAGCCGGCCGAGCTCGGGTAGAACTCGTAGTTGAACTGCCTGCGGCCTCCGATGACGACGGCACCGCCGTCGGGCAGGATTTGGTTCGTGGCGTACCAGCGACGGACCGAGAGGCCGCCGTTGATCTCGCTCCAGTCGCACGCGAAGTCGTCGCACGGCTTGAATCTGCGGATGCCGCGGTCGCCGTCGTTGAACCCGCCGGTCTGGACAAGGACGCCGTCGGGGTCGACGGTGCCGGAGGAGCACCAGGTGTCGGTGAGAACGGTGAGGGGTCGGAACGTGTTGCTGGGGACGTCGTATTCGATCGAGTGGGCCGTGCAGTCGTGCTTCAAGGCCTTATCGTTCGGGTCGTCGCGGCACTTGCCGTTGGGGAGGGAGATGTTGGACGGGCCGAAATCGGTGCGGTCGAAGATCACGACGCGGTCGTTGAGGAGGAGCTGCATGTGCATTGCTGAGACGCCGGTGTTGGCGTGCAGGACGGTCCAGTGGCCGCCGACGGCGGAGGAGGAGGCGAGGGCTGAGAGGAGGATGAGGGTGAAGAGGGGCAGAGCTTGTATTGGCTTCATTTTCATTGTAGAGAAAGTTGGCAATCAGAGTTTTCCATGTCTCTTATTTATAGTGAGTACAGTAGTAACGTAAGCATCTAACACGACGACCGTGTTCATGATCGGATATTTTTCGTAATTTCCTGAGTGGAAAGCTAGAATGAAAAGGGTGATGGTAGCGAAGTCAGCAATAGACATTGATTGAAGAGTGTTGTTTGTATGCCAGATTGCTGAGCTTGGATGAGTTACGACGTCTCTGTTGGTTTTTAGGCTTTTAGCCTCACATAACAAACTCCTCTCCTCACACGGAGGATAGGTTTTGTTTTCTGTGTGCGCGCATTCCAACGCACACCTTCAATTTCCTTCTTTTTAATAGTATTTTTTGTCATTTTTCCGTATTAACATGGATTTTAAATCATCTCTTTTTTTAGGGGAAGTTGTGTACAGCCAGCATTCCATCGTCCAATTGATATGAATTTGATCTCTATCTTTATAAATAGACGTGAGAGGTAACCAATGAGGTATACATGAGTAGGAGGCCTCTGTGCAGGGCCTGTCCTGAAGATATTGGGGCCCAGGACGAGTTAACATTTTGGGCCCTTTAAATATAATTTTTTTAAAAAAATTGAAATACTAATTTTTAGGGGTTTGGTATCTAGCCAAGTGCAATACTACCTATTTGTTTTCCACACTTAAAAACTCTAAAAAATACTCTTTGTTGTGAATGACAATAACCAGAGTCGGTTAGGATAGCGGGTATCTTAGAGATACGCCCATATCTATGTATTCGATGTATCTACTCTCCTACCATGCCTATAAATAAAGGGCTAGGGGTTCCTCCCCCAGTAGTTGATTCATAACACGTTATCAGCACGAGCCTCTAAATTTTTCCTTTTTCCACAAATTTTTTTTCCGTTCGTTGCGAAGGCGAAGGCGAAGGCGAGACGGGAGATCCACGAGCGCGGTGCAAGGCTTCCTCAATCAAGGGTCGTCATCCGCGTAGGGCTTCGAGCAAACGTCGCTATATCCGGAGGACGGATATAGAGGTAAAAATACTAAAAACGATATTTTTAATCATACGTATGATTGCCCCTCCCCTAGATCTCGCAAGATCGTCATGGGGATTCATCGTCGCCTTGAAAACGACGGATTTTTCATCCCAAAAACTCAATTTTTAGGGTAAAAACCCTAATTTTGAACCCTCCGGCGGCTACCCGTCACCGGACCCCCCCCCAAAACCCTCCCCTCGCCGGAAAACCCCCCCACCACCATGGCCGCCTCCCCCTGCAGGGGGGCGGCCCCCTTGGCCGCCTCCCCCTGCAGGGGGGGCGGCCCCCGCCGCCCCTCCTGCAGGGGGCGGCGGCCCCCGAGGCCGCGGCCCCCTGCAGGGGGGCGGCCCCGGCCGCTCCCCCTGCAGGGAGGCGGCCCCCGCGGCCGCGCCCCCCCTGCGGGGGGCGGCCCCCGCCGCACCCCCTGCAGGGGGCGGCGGCGGCGCCGGCCCCCCCAAACGAAACCCTAAAGAAAAGAAAAAAAATAATAATAATTTCAGATCTGTAGGCCTGAAGCCCACAGCAGATCTGTGGGCTTCAGGCCCACAGAATTCAAAAAAAAAAAATTTCAGATCTGTGGGCCTGAAGCCCACAGCAGATCTGTGGGCTTCAGGCCCACAGAATTCAAAAAAAAAATTTCAGATCTGTGGGCCTGAAGCCCACAGCAGATCTGTGGGCTTCAGGCCCACAGAATTCAAAAAAAAATTTCAGATCTGTGGGCCTGAAGCCCACAGCAGATCTGTGGGCTTCAGGCCCACAAAATTCAAAAAAAAATGGGGGAGGCAAAGGACTATAAACTCGCCTCAAAAGGCAACTCGTTAGCCTAAAAATTAATTTAAAAAGGGTTTTTAAGGGCAAAATATTCGTGAAAAATCACGGTAAATTACGGGACAAATATCGGGCAGGCGAGGACTTTTTGGGGATTCTTGGGGGGCTTTTGGGATGATGAGGGAAACTTTTCCCTCTGACAAAGAAAATGTTTATTTTGGGCTCTTAATCAATTTAATTGATTAAACCCCATTCAAATTACAACCTTTGCATTGTAATGATGTTTTCTGCAAATATCATATTTACATGCTTTGCATCTCTGGTATATTCTGTTGGATATTATATGCGTGGTTGTGCATTGTATTTAAAACTTAATAATTAGGAAGATCATGCGACCGCTCTGCCGTTAGTAACCTAACGGTGTATGACGTTGCCCAGTGGTCCAATAATTATTAAGTGTTTAAATTATTTATCCATCTCTGCGAATATTAAATGCCTGTGATGCCTATGATGAAAATGTCTGATGAAAATGTTGATGAGCACAATATTTCTGCATGAATTGCTAAATGTGGTTTTTTGGATCGGCCGTTTAGTCCCACAGTTTATTTCCTGCACTTTTCTTTTATTTTTGAGAGAAATTGTAGTGAGGAATTTATGTAAATGTCAAAGAAAGAAGACCAACTTCCATGGAGACGGAGGCCACGCTTGAAGATGGAGATATCATATGGGACCCACGGGGTTTCCAAAGTTGTATTTTCATTTTCTTTAAGCTGCAAATTTGTATAATTTGGACTGTGGACTTTTTTGGACTCTTTCTTGTGGGACTGGCCGATCCACACATTTAGTTTTTCGTTAAATATTGCCTCCGCATGAAAATGTTTTCTCTGAATTAATTATTAATTCATGCATGTTTGTGCTCTGCTAGATAAATGGCTAATATTGCAAGCATTAATTTCGAAGTACTCGAAGCATCAGGTAGAAACTATCTAAGCTGGCAGCTAGATATAAAGTTTCAACTATGGGCAAAGTCCCTCATCGCTGCTGTGACTGAAAAAGAAAATGTTAGCGATATAGAGAAGGCGCAAGCCATCATCTATATTCGCCGCCATGTGGACAAGACCTTAAAGGCTAAATACCTTACGGTCGAAGATCCACTTGAGCTATGGACTGCCCTTGAGGACAGGTATAAACATCAAAAAGATGTTATACTCCCAAGGGCACGATATGAGTGGGAGAACATGAGACTACAGGACTTTAAGTCCATTGCTGAGTACAACTCAGCACTTTTTTAGCATCACCTCACGCCTGAAGTTGTGCGGTGAAAAAGTCTCAGAAAATCGCATGCTGGAAAAGACGTATACGTCCTTCCATGAAAAAGATGCAATACTCATGCAGCAATACCGTGAACGCAAGTTAACCAAGTATTCCGAGCTGCCGTCATGTTTACTCATGGCCGAGTAAAACAGAGAGCTTCTTCTCTCCACTCACAATATACGCTCCCCGGCACTGCCCCCCACCAGAAGCTCACTATTCCTCTTCCTTCAAAAAGAAGAGAGATAATAAAAGAAAAGAAAGACCAGAGAAGGGGGGTCAACAGAAAAATGCCAAGGGCCATGTACAGCAGCAGTGAAATAATGAAAGTAAGCGGAAGTTCACGTGGCACAGAAATGACAAAAATGATTCACCCCCACCCAAGAGGGAATGGGAAGACCCGTGCCATAATTGTGGCATGGAAAGTCACTGGTCCAAAATGTGCCGAACTTCGCCGCACCTCCAGGATTTGTATAAAGAGAACAAGAAAAATAAAGCTGAAACAAACCTGATGACCTCTGATGCTCCAGTCAAGTTTTCAGCTGACAACTTCGAAAATGATAACTTGCTTGATTAGCCTTTATTTTTATCTTAGCAATTTGTTTTGAGAATAATTTATGAGAGCATTTTAATTATGAAATTTGTTCTGAATGAAAATGTTTAGTAAACAATAAATGAAACTGTTTATCTGAATATGCATGTGCCTAACGATTCATCTTTTAATAGATGAAACTGCTCTCATAAATAATTAGTAGACAATAAACACGTACGATCTCTTTCAATACAAAGCCCAATATCAGGGCTATATTGAAGATCCAGGGAATGCAACACTGTTGCCCCCAAACGACACAAAAATAAAGGATGCACTATCCCTCCGAATTCCAAAAGAAACTTTCTAAGTTTCAAGGACATTCGTTTCAACGGATTCCACTTGGAAACAGCAAAAATAAAAAAAAATACCGTATGCAACGTCTCAAGAAAAAGGAGTAAAATCCACACTTGAACGTTTTGAGAGCCTTATAGGCCTCCACCATACGAAGATTCGGAGAAAGGAAGCAGAATTAAACGGAGCACCTGAAGTGCCCGACATCAGCCGAGTTTTTACTCCGGCATGATGGACTTGGCCACCCTGGATTTGTGATGATGCATCGCATCTTATCATATGGGTATGACTTGAAGAACCAGAAGATTCTTCAGAAGGGAAAAAATCCATCGCATCCCTTACTATAAGGGAAAACTAATTGCAAGGCCATCTACACGATAAGTTGAAAAAGAATCTCCACGCTTCCTCAAAAAGAATACAAGGAGACAGATGTGGATAATCCACCACCCCTAGTGGGATATTTTGGTACTTCATTGTACTGATAAATGCATCCTCAGAATATTCGTACGTATGTCTACTACAAGACCCGCAACTTAGCTTTTCCAAAGCTATTGGCACAAGAATAAAAATGTTGCGGGCACATTTCCCAGACAATAAAATATTGTAAATAAGTCTGGTTAATGTTGGGAAATATACCTCCCAGTCTTTTCAAGAGTACTGCCAATCAACGGGAATTGAAAATGAACATACAAGTGCCACATGTTCATACCCAAAATGGGTCGGCAGAGTCACTGAAAAGTAGACTCCAATGGACTGAACGTCCATTAAATCCCGATTACCTATGGATGCATGGGGACATGCAAACTCTGCATGCTGCATCGTAAATGAAAATAAGACCCTCTGGAGGTCAGAGTCTCCAATGCAATTTGCATATGGAATGCCACCGAACATTTCTCATCTGAGAATCTTCGGTCGCGCAGTCTTAAATCCCCATTGCACCACCAAAAAGGACCAAAACGGTACTCAACGTCGCCTAGGTATCCATGCAGGGTTTGACTCACCCTCACTTATACGATACCTAGAACCCCAAACGGGGGACATAATTAAGGCACACCTTGAAGACTGTGATCTCGATGAGACGAGTTTCCCAAAAATAGGCCCAGATACTGGAAAATCTGGCGCGAAGAAAATTATAACGTGGGATACAAACAGCTTGACCCACTGTGATCTGGTAACAATACAATGTGTATATGAGATCCAGAAGATCTTCCACATACAGAACACTGTTCACTAATTACCGGAATCATTTATTGACAACCAGAAGATTGTCAGATCACACATCCCTGCTGCAAAAACTCCAGCTAGGATTGACATCCCCGAGAATGGATGCAATCCACCAACAGCAGAAGTGGCTGATCCTCAACAGAAAAGAGGCAGACCACCAGGCTCCAAGGACAGAAACTCCTGGAGACCTTAAGAAAATACTACCACAGGACAATGAGCTCATGTCCACACCATCACCCTTCCCGAAATCCACTGCAGAGGAATTGCCGGGAAAAAGTGAAATTAAGTAAATGTTGTACGTACTGGGGAGGTGTTGGACAGATAGAACATAAATTGTCGACAATGTATTCACGTATCATATTGCCATATACATCGCAATGGCGATGATGTTTATAAATTATCGTTCCACACTCCGTTGCTAGAAGGCAAACGTAGAGATTGGCCAAACGTGGAACGTGGCAATAAAAGATGAGCTGGACTCACTTATGAAACGTGAAATGTTCGGACCTGAAGTCCAGACACTAAAAGGTGTCAAACCTGTGGATAAAACAAAGTATTGCAAACATAAGAAAAATAAATACAAAATCGTATGCTATACGGTACAACCTATAGCCCAAGGAAAATTTCGCTGAAACTAGGGATCGAACAAATTCAAATGAGCATGTCTCATAAATGATGCATCAGTCTCCCTAAGTTATCAAAAGCGAATACCTTACGATTTGGCGAAGGAAAATTTTGGATATGCTGTTATTGGATGTTGTGACGGCATACCTTCGTGGATATCGTGTAAAGATAATTTCCACATTTCCTTAAAATGCCTGAATAGACTTCGGGACGTCTATTCAAGAAAAACAATAAGTATAAATAAATGTACAACCAAGAGAATCACTTGACAAGTCAATGATTCCTACTGAAGGTTGTCTTTGCATCTGTGCAAAGAACAGGACTAGAGATCTTAGTTGTAGACAACTAACATCTCATCGGATCTCTTGAAGAGAAAACCGAAATAAATGTTCAAGCCTGACTTTTAAACATGAAATAAAAAGACCTAGGCAAATATAAAGTCATGGCTCATAGAATCCTGTTACAAACGCCCAGAAGTGCGTTGGAGATATTAAAAGGACCATTGTCATCCAAAGTACACCTACGGTGGTACACTTACTGGATGAACAAAAAGAACCCTTCCGATCGCTGGAAGAGGGGGAGGATATAACTGGTCCTAAAGTCCCTTATCTTAGTGCAATCATGCACTCCTGGCTAACTGCATGTGTCCCGGTATAGCAATTGCAGTAAACTAATTAGCCAGAGATAGTTGGCACCTAAAAAGGGCCATTAGACCTGAGTTAAGCCTTCTGCGCTTCCTCCAAGGGTCGAAAGATTTGGACTTACAAATTATAGTAGCATCCTCCAATGTTTGTGCAAATGCAGGTTACAGGTCCGGTCCCTGTACTGATAAATCACAGAATGGGTACCAACAGTGGGATGACCATCTACTGCAAATATGCAAAGCAACTTATGAAGGCAACATCATCCTATAATTCCGAGATCCTCACCATTCCAGAATCACACCAATGGTGTATTTAAGGGCGCCTGGTGGTACATCACATCCCAGTGACGACTGGGATAGAGGCCGGTTCTGTGGAGCTGACCATATAGTCTGAAGACCACATCAGAGGTGACGAAACTTAGCACACCTCTCCAGAGTTTCTGGATTCAGCAGCTGCTTGATGGTGACAAAATTTGTAATCTGTGTACATTTTCGGAATATTGTAAATAGGAGTGATGAGATAAGCCTAAGAGATCTGAAAGCCTAAGAGCTTTTACAGATCAGGGGGAGTTGACAGAATTTGTACTCTTTTCCCTTAGCTATGGTTTTTCCCACTGGGGTTTCCATAGCCAAAGGTTTTAACGAGGAAAATCAAATCAACTCTGGATCCCGAAGTATCCACCCCTCTGTAACGCTCAGAATCCAGAAGTATTCATGAGCAGAGTCACTGGTACAAATCAGGGGGAGTTAAAGAGCGTTTGCACTCTTTTTCCTTAACTATGGTTTTTCCCACTGGGTTTTCCATAGCTAAAGGTTTTAACGATGCAAACCTCACCAACTCAGGATCCTGAAGTATCCACCCCATGTGAGACTCTTATTACGCTCAGAATCCCGAAGTACTCTTGAGCAGAGTCCACACCTATGGCTGGATAAGGGGGAGTGTTGTGAATGGAAATAACCAGAGTCGGTTAGGATAGCGGGTATCTTAGAGATACGCCCATATCTATGTATTCGATGTATCTACTCTCCTACCATGCCTATAAATAAAGGGCTGGGGGTTCCTCCCCCAGTAGTTGATTCATAACACTCTTCTATTTTTATTGGATAGCTATTGACATCAACACATCTAATCACTAAAGAAGTTGAGAGAGATATAGACATTTATCACATTGATGATTTTTCTAAATTTAAAGAATGATTTTCAACCGAACATTCCTTCTCTCGTCAGTTAAAGGCCTTTTCAACCAAATATTTTCCATTAAATTCAACTCATATGCAAATGACAATGATCAATTCTGTTCATAACATGATTAAAGGGCAATTTGTATCACTGATAACTTAAATTTTTTTTATAAAATAGAATATAAAATGCATAAACATATTAGTTAGTAAATTCTCCGAAAAATAATAAGCAAAATTAAGATCAACAATCTCAATATTAACAAAATATAATTACCTTGATAAGCCTCTTGAATCTGCTGGAACCGCCTCTTTGCCTCCTCCATCGATCTCGGTTCCCTCACACACCGATCCGGATGCCATTTCTGGTCCTCAAATTACACAAAAAAAACCCAAAACAGTTAATCGATAACTATATTTTCTATTGTTTAATAAAATCTCTATTTCCCATATGAAAGATGATTGCAACATAGTAATGACCATTTTCAATCATTTCAATATGGACATAAATTTTTTGCTCTCCTAAATTTTGACTCAGTAATTAATTTAAAAAAAATATTGGAGACAGATGATCAATGCTAAAACCATGTTGACCTGATTAATTTTCATGGTTGGTAATTGAATTCAAGTGAATGCATTAGAGAGTAGGAAAGATGGTGGATGTCAAATTCGTGTTGACCAAATTAGTTTGCCTCGGTGACAATTAATCATAAGAGAATGTGTCAAATAGACAAAAGCAGCAAATTCTGAATCGCTACATACTTAAAAGCATCAGAGAGCATGAAATGCAATGAACGTTGGTTTCCCACTAACTCGGTTGATTTTCCCAAAAGCAAATTAATCAAAAAATAATAATAAACAAAGAACTGTTGTAAACTTGGCGGCTATGGAGACTATAGCCCTATATTTATAGTGGTAGGGTTACATAATGGGTGGATACCCACTAACGGGTAGGCCCACCAAAAGCCCGTTTATAACACTTCCCCTTATCCATCCATTGTTGTAAGCCATGGTGAACGCTTCAGGGTTCATGAAGATTATTTGATCATGGGTCTGGAGATACTTCTGGATCTCTAAGTTTAAGAGTGCTTGCCTTATTAAAACCTTTGCCAAGGAAAACCCAGTGGGAAAAACCAGTGGCTAAGGGAAAAGAGTACAAGTCTCTATAACTTCCCCTGATCGATGGATAACGTCAGTGGTGGATACTTCTGGATCCAGAGTTAATGTGGCTGCCTCGTTAAAACCTTTGACTGTGGAAAACCCAGTGGGAAAAACCAACAGCCAAGGAAAAAGAGTACAGCACTACGTTAACTCCCCCTGATAAGTACAAGCTTCAGGCTTGTACATCTCTCAGCTGTCTCATCCCAATTCCTAGTACAAGTTTTCTAAAGGTACCGCGAGTCAAAGCTTTAGTGAATAGGTCAGTCAGGTTGTTGCAGGACTGGATCTGCTGGATGTCGATCTGGTTGTCCACTTGCTGTTCATGCGTCCAGAAGAGCTTGGGGGAAATGTGCTTCGTCCTGTCACCTTTGATGTAGCCACCTCGTAGTTGATCGATGCAGGCAGCATTGTCTTCGTACATGGTGGTTGGCCCAAGATCTCCCGTCTTCAGGCCGGTGGTCTTGAGGATGTGGTTGATGACTGATCGAAGCCAGAAGCATTCTCTGCTAGCTTCGTGGATCGCGATGAGCTCGGAGTGGTTGGATGAGGTCGCTGTGGATGTCTGCTTCACGGATCTCCATGAGATGGCCGTCCCACCGTATGTGAATACGAAACCGGTCTGGGAATTTGCGGTATGTGGGTCGGACCTGTATCCCGCATCTGCGTAACCGACCAGGTCGGTGGATACACCTTTCTTGAAGTACAGTCCCATGTCTACAGACCCTTGGAGGTAGCGCAGAAGTTGTTTCACTCCGTTCCAGTGGCGCTTTGAGGGCGCTGAACTGTATCTGGCTAGTGATTTACTGCGAACGCTATATCGGGACGCGTGCAGTTTGCCAGGTATAGGAGTGCTCCAATTGCACTTAAGTAGGGTACTTCAGGACCCAGTGTTTCCTCCCCCTCTTCCAGCGGTCGGAAGGGGTCTGTTTCAACATCCAATGATCTGACGACCATTGGTGTGCTAAGCGGATGACATTTGTACATAAGAAAGTTTTTCAGCACTTTCTTTGTATATGTCGATTGGTGTAACAGGATTCCTCCGCTTAAGTGTTCAATTTGTAGGCCTAGGCAAAACTTCGTTTTACCGAGGTCTTTCATCTCAAAAGTCTGTGTGAGACTTTTGGATATCTCATCTATCTCTGCAGGAGATCCGATGATGTTCAAGTCGTCTACGTAGACGGCGATAATTACGAATCATGTTCCCTTTACTCGTATGAAGATGCAAGGGCAGACTTCATTTGTTGTGAATCCTTGTTGCACTAGGAATTCACTCAGTCTGTTGTACCACATTCTACCTGACTGTTTTAGACCATACAGTGATCTCTGGAGTTTGACGGAATAGACGTCCCGAGGTCTTTCTGTCATTTTTATCGATAGTTTGTATCCGTTTGGGATTTTCATATAGATGTCCTTATCTATATTTCCGTATAGGTATGCAGTCACAACGTCCATGAGCTGCATATCCAGACCTTCCTTCGTGGATAGGCCGATAATGAAACGGCAAGTGATCGCATCCATGACCGGGGAATAGGTATCGTCATAGTCTATTCCTGGTCGTTGCGAAAAACCTTGTGCAACAAGGCGCGCTTTATAGCGCACGATCTCATTATTCTCGTTTCTTTTTCTCACGAATACCCATCTATATCCCACAGGTTTAACACCTTTTGGTGTTAGGACTACAGGTCCAAAAACTTTGCGCTTCGAGAGTGAGTCCAGCTCTACTCCTATTGCCTCGTTCCACTTTGGCCAATCCTCTTTGCGTTTACATTCTGCTAGAGAGCGTGGATCGGTCTCATCGTCGTATTCAGTGACGTGAGTGGCAATAATGAGCGCGAAGTTATCATCGATGATTGTGCTTTTTCTGTCCAGTACCTCCCCGGTACGTACATAGTTTAATGAAATTTCTCCTATATTTTCCTCTTCAGGGGTTGTTAGGAGTGGAGAGGTAGCTGGGCTGAGCTCAGCATCCTGTGGTGGTATCGTTATTGTTGCTCCAGGATTTTTCCTCTTTCGAGGATTCTTATCTTTGGAGCCTGGGGTCGTCCTCTTTTTTGTTGAGGTACGGCCGCTTCTGCTGCAGGTGGATTGCATCCATCTTTGGGTATGTCAATGCTAGCTGGCGTATTTGCAGCAGGGACGTGTGATCTGACAATCTTCTGGTTGTCAGTGAATTTATCCGGTAAAATGTGAACTGTGTTCTGAATTTGAAGGATCTTCAGGATCTCTTCTTCACATTGATTTGTGCGCGGATCAAAATGGGATAAAGTCTTTGTGTCCCATGTAATGGTCTTTGAAGCTTCTGGCTTCTGTGTGTTAATGCCTAGTTTTGGAAAAATGCTTTCATCAAACTCACAATCTGCTAGACGTGCTTTAAAGGCGTCCCCTGTAAGGGGTTCGAGGGATCTAATGATCGATGGTGAGTCGAAGCCAATATAGATACCAAGACACCGTTGAGGACCCATCTTGGTTCTCTGCGGTGGTGCTATGGGGACATAGACAGCACATCCGAATATCCTCAAGTGAGAGATATTGGGCGGGTTCCCATATGCAAGTTGCATCGGAGAATAAGATTGACTACCTGACGGTCGTAATCTTATCAGCGATGCAGCGTGCAGTATGGCATGTCCCCATGCACATACCGGCAACTGGCATTGCATTAACAATGGTCTAGCGATCCATTGTAGTCTCTTTATGAGAGATTCGGCTAACCCGTTCTGGGTATGAACATGAGCTACATGATGTTCAACTTCTATGCCGGTTGCTTGGCAGTAGTCTAGGAAGACTTGTGAGGTGAATTCCCCAGCATTGTCCAGACGCAATTTCTTGATCTGGTTGTCTGGGAAATGTGCCCGCAATTTTATAATTTGTGCAAGTAGCTTTGCAAAGGCTACGTTGCGGGTGGACAAGAGGCACACATACGACCATTTTGAAGATGCGTCGATTAGTACCATGTAGTACCGAAATGGTCCACTTGCGGGGTGACTAGGCCCGCAAATGTCACCATGTATTCTCTCTAGGAAGCTTGGAGACTCAGAGTCCACCTTCAGGGTGGATGGTCTCGTAATCAATTTCCCTTTGTAACAAGGGGAACAAGGATTTGCACCCTTCCGAAGTAGCGTCAGGCTTTTCGGATTAATTCCACGGGATTGGGATATGATGCGACGCATCATATTCCTTCCAGGGTGTCCTAGTCTATCGTGCCAGAGTTTGAATTCTGGTTGATTTTGGCACTTCTGGTGCTCCAATGTGTTTGCTTCCATTGCTCTGATCCTTGTGTGGTAGAGACCCGACGGGAGTCCCTCAAAACGTTCGACGGTGTTTTTAGCACCGTTTTTATGAGACGTTACATCAAGGTATTCACTGTTTCCTTTGCTCACCGTTTCTAGGTGGTATCCGTTTAAGCGGATATCTTTAAAGCCTAACAGGTTTCTATGCGAGCTAGGGGAAAGAAGGGCATCTTTTATAAGTAGTTTTGTACTGTTGGGGAGCATAAAATGTGCTTCCCCTGATCCTTCAATGATACTTGATGGACCGGAAATCGTATTTACGGTGCCATTGTATTTATTAATGCTTTGAAAAAAGCAGATGTCTTGGAGGATCGTGCGTAGAGGCACTGTCCACTAGGCATTTAAAGTCCATCTATTTTAAAAGAAAAATGTCGCAGTATAAGGCAAAAACACAAAGGAATATACTACGAAAATTAAGTTGATGTCTGAAAAGTACTTAAACATGCCAGAGATAAGCAGATAAATTGTTTCTCAAAAGGAAAAATTACAATGCATATAAAGTAGATAAATGTCCTCAGTCGAGCAGGTCATCGTTCGAGAAGTCCTCAGCGATGAACCTGATTGGTGCCAGGTTTTCTTGAACCGCCAGGTTTGTCTCAGCTTGCTTCTAGCTTGCTTTGTACAACTCCTGAAGGTGGCGTGGGGTACGACAATTTCTGGACCAGTGTCTAGTCATGCCACACCTGTGGCATTTATCTTCCCAGTCCTTTCTGGGGGCAGAAGTCTGGCCGTCGTCCTTTCTTTTCCACACATTTTTCTTCTTTCCCTCTTGGTTGTTTCTTGGAGGGGGTCCTCGAGCCTGCTTCTTCATGGTCTTACCCTTCTGGGGTTTGCCTTTGAAGTTGCCCCTTTTCTTCTGGAAGGAGCTGTGGTGCGCTTCAGGCGCAGGAGCAGTGCCGGTAGGGCGTGAGTTGTGGGTGGCCAGAAGGAGGTCACGATTCTGTTCTGCCATCAGAAGGCATGAGAGAAGCTCAGAGTATTTTGTGAACTTTCGTTCACGATACTGTTGCATCAGTATGACATCCTTCTCATGGAAGGATGTATACGTCTTCTCTAACATGCGTTCCTCCGTCACCTTTTCACCACACAACTTCAGGCGTGAGGTGATGCTAAAGAGTGCCGAGTTGTACTCGGCAATAGACTTGAAGTCTTGGAGACGGAGGTTCTCCCATTCATATCGCGCTCGAGGTAGTATAACATCTCTTTGATGTATATACCTGTCCTTGAGGGTGGTCCACAACTCATACGAGTCTTCCACCGTTAGGTACTCGGCCTTCAGGGTCCGATCGATATGGCGTCTGATATAGATAATTGCTTTCGCTTTATCTATATCAGAAACCTTATCGCCTAAAGCGATGGCGTGACTTAATCCCTGTGCTCGCAGATGGAATTTTATATCCAACTGCCAGCTTAAGTAATTCTTTCCTGAAGCATCCAAAACGTCGAAATCGACGCTCGCAATTTTGGCCATTTATCACTCTAGCATGTAAAAAGATAGCATTAATTAGATATTTTTGCAGAAAAATAAATAATCAAGCACATCAGACATAAATATTTGCTGCGTGGATCGGCTAATCACCATAATTAATTACAGTCCATTACAGTCCCAAAAAGAAAGAAAGTACAACTCGGGAACCCCCGTGGGGCCCCTATTCTTCTGGAATAGTCCTTCATCTTCTTGAGGCGTCCGCCGGGCTTGTAATTTTACAAAATTATCCTCACTACATTTTTCTCTCAAAAAAAAGAAAATAATGCATGAAAAATAAAATGGTGATAACTAGCAGATCCAAAACCACAGCAAATATTAATCATTCGTCGCATGCAGTTATAATGCAGTAGGCATCATCACAGGCAGTTTATACATCACAGGCAATTTATTCATCACAGGCAGTTATAATGGAAAATGAAATCTACCGTTTAAAAATTATTGGACCACTAGGCAACGTCATACACCGTTAGGTTAGTTGACTAACGGCAGAGCGGTCGCAGGATCTTCTTAATTTTTAAACGGTTTAAAGAAAATCATATAATCCAAATATAATGGCGATGAGTAAAAATCACATGTAATTTTAGTCCAGATTATAACGAAAATAAATCGCAATTAAATCTGAAAGAATTTTTGAAAATTCGAAAAAATTTCTGGGTCAGAAACTCTAGTTAGGGTTTTGGGGTACGTACGCCGGGCCCGTAGCCGCTACTGGCGGGCGGGCCCGTCCGCCGCAGCAGGCGGCGGGAGGGGGGTGCCGCTGCAGGCGGCGGGGAGGGGGGGCCCACCCCTGCAGGCGGCGGGGGTTGCCCGCCGCTGCAGGCGGCAGGGAGCCCGCCGTCACAGCGGCGGGGGTTGCCCACCGCTGCAGGCGGCGGGGATCGCCCGCCTGCGGCGACGGGGGTTGCCCCCGCCAGCGGCGGCGGGGGTTGCCCGCCGCTGCAGGCGGCGAGGAAGCCCCCCCCCCCCCCCCCCCCCGCCAGCGGCGGCGGGGGTTCCCGTCGCTGCAGGCGGCGGGGAAGCCCCCCGCCTGCAGCGGCGGGGGGGTTCCCGCCGCCGCAGCGACGACAGGAAGGCCCCGCCGCTGCCGGCGACGGGGTGGGGGCGTGGGTGAACCCTTTTTAGGGTTTTGGCGATTTTTGGAGAAAAAAGTGGGTAAAAATCTGATTTTTAGTGGGAAAACCAGTTTTATTCTACCAAAAAGACGTTTATTATTGAAAAAAGGTTGATTTTTATCAATTAAAACGATATATTTTTGATCGATTGATCCAAAAAGTTGAATCACCACATATGCGCATATGCAAAATTTAGATCTAGGGAGAAAGTTACCTCTAGATCCTACTCGCCGGATCTAGCGACGTTCGGTGAAGGAAGCCCGTTCGCGTCGCGTCCGTCCGTCGGCAGGGGTTCGGCTTAGCTTTGAGCATGCTGATAACGTGTTGTAAACTTGGCGGCTATGGAGACCATAGCCCTATATTTATAGTGGTAGGGTTACATAATGGGTGGATACCCACTAACGGGTAGGCCCACCAAAAGCCCGTTTATAACAAGAACTAATCTATTCACCAAACACACAATTCCTAAAAAAAATTCATGTAGATAAATATTATCAAGCAAATACAAAAAAATCTTACTTGCGTAAGAAAGTTCATGACACTCAGTTGAGGTTGATACACGGAAAAAAAATGTAACATGAAAAATACAAAAGAACAAATAAGAAACAAGAAAAATAATAATGCTAAACAGTATATAGAGAGTCTCCATTAAAATTTTTAATAATTTGCTTTGCTTCTTCGGTTATTGTGTAGAGAATGTGGAAGATAAACGAAGAGACGCGTTGGTTACTGTGGAGAGAGTTAAGGGGTTGGTTTGGTTTTTAATAATAATAATTAAAAATTTGATGTTTTGCTGTTTGAAATTTCGCAATATAAAAAAATTTGGGCCCCCTTCGGCCTTGGGGCCCTGGGCAGCTGCCCTGGCTGCCCTGGACCAGGGCCAGGGCCTGCCTCTGGGTGACGTGACCCCGTCAGCTAAAGAGTGGGGTCCAAGGAGGGTCGGTCCCAGGTCGGTGAGAGATAGGTCCGAGTTGTTAGGTTGAAGTCTGACCTAGCTCCGAGCTATCTTCGTACGTCTGCAACACAGAAAAATCGTCGGGGGTTTGGATCTGGTTTCCGATCCAAATCCCTTCCGATTCTTAAGTCAGCGAATGACTAGAAAGAGGCTCTGGGCAGCTAGGTGACTAGGTCCGACCTATTAGGAGGTCGTCTGATCCATGTCTCGCCAAGGCATAGAGGAAATATAAAGTGGAATTTGGTGGATCAGAGTATAGAAATACCTGAGTGATAGTGCTCAGAGAATTCGCCCCTTCTCTCATTGTCTCAAGGAGTTATTATAGGCCTGGCGTTGCATGGTAACGTCCAGGACGTACATGCTAATAAATTTGCTTCATTGTCGACATTTGATGAGGACGCCTTGATGAGAAGGGATTCATTGGAGTAACAGTCGCTATGAATGTTGCTATGATTGTTGTATGTGTAACAGTCACTACGAATATAGGCCTACTTATTGGCGTAATGGCCATGATGACAGGCCATAATTGGAGTAACAATGACCCACATCTCCCAAGCTCAACCGCTAAAAAGGTTGAGGTCGGGTGATGTGATATGCCTGAGAGAGAAGTACTCCTGGTTGGATAGTTAGGTTGGCTCATGAGGAAAGTATCCCCTCGACCTACAGTCGAGATAGATGTGGTTCGGCAGGAAAGGGGAGTGGCCCTCGCCTTATAGCCGATACCAAGCTATGTCGGAAGGTGAGGGGAGTGGCCCCTCGACTTATAGCCTTTACCAAGCTACGTCGGCAGGCGAAGAGAATGGCCACTCGACTTATAGCCGAGACATGTAGAGTCCGGTAGGCAAGGAGAGTGGCCCCTCGACTATAGCTGATACCGAGCTACATCCACAGGCGAGGGAAGTGGCCTCTCGACTTATAACCGATCAGTTTACGATGTCTTTAAATTGTGATCCCTGATCGTGTAGCTGGGTCGGACTAGGACGGAGTGGCACCGATCGTATAGTTGACTAGCTCGCGAGGTCTTCTGAGTCATCCCCGATTGTATAGCTTGGTCGGCTCGCGAGAGAGTGGCCCCCGATCGTATAGCCGACTAGCCTGTGAGGGCATTCTGAGATGATTCGTGAGCCTGCACACTTTAGTAAAGTGGAAAATAAGACTGATCAAATGCTCTCTTGAGGTACATTTGTTGAAGATATAACAGCTCGGTAAAATATGTTATCTTATTAAAAACAGAAACCAAAATAAACTAAACTGAAGAGTTTGGCTAGCTGGCTTGTTTTATCGATAAAACCTCATCCAAGTTGTTTGATGAGCTCAGATGGTGGTGATAGTATAAGTCGTTGTTTATATCATCCTCGATAGATCATCCTGCATAGGTTACCCTACATAGATCGCGCTGGATAGGTCGTCCAGCATAGGTTGTCGTCGCTCCACATAAGCCGGCTACGATAAGGCAATTTGGATAGGGAGGAGCCCCAAGACCATAAGCTTCCTTCTGGTTGATACAGAGGCAAGTTCCCTTGAACATGCGACCTTGGGAGCCCCACATGAGCTGTATGGGAGTTTAGAGGAGTGGAGGAAGAAGCCAAGCTTGATTCTAGGAATAAGCTGAGCTTGATTACGCCCAATCATTCCAAGGAATGAAGTTGAGCTTGGGATGCCCAAACATGCCAGGAGGACATGCCAAGCTTAAGGAATGAAGCCGAGGGGACATGAATCTCCAATAGTCAAGCTCGAAATTGTTTCGCTCGGCAAGCCCGAATGTAAATGTATGTTCTGCATAGATAAGCTCAACACGTGGATTTGAAACAAATTACCTGGCCACCAATGACCTTGCTCTATGTTTTCGCCACGAACTAGACCATAGAGACGGCATGGTAGCATGGTAGTTCAGCAAGATTGTTTGGAAGACTCGAGCTCTGATGGTGGCCTCGTGAACATAATGGATCATGGCTTGCTGATGGCTGTGATGTATTAAGCAGAGGAGCAAGCAAGGCATCTCAAAGCACAGATCGATGGTCCTCTGGTCAATGCCAAGTGGTGCTCAGGTTGGAGCAAGAGCCTTCGGAGCGAGAATTCTCATGGGGGACTCAAAGATCATAAGCGCAAGGAGACGATGTGCAAGAAATGGAAAAGCATGCTCGGCTGAAGCTCCGCCAGAGGCCCAAGCTAAGACGGTACGAGATCGGCTGGTAGAACTCGCTAGGAGTAGCTCGGTCGGAGTAACTACCAAGAATAACTCGGAGGGAGGGCCCAGACTCGAACGGAGTAGCTACCAAGGAATAACTCAGAGGGAGACCCTAGGCTCAGATGGAGTAGCTCGACAGGAATAGATCGCTTGTCGGGTCCAAGCTCGTACGTAGTAGCTCTGCTGGAGGAGTTGTGATGGAGGGCTCAAACTCGGAGGCTCGAAGCTCAGCTGGAGGAGCTCCGACGGAGGGCCCAAGCTCGAGGGCTCGGAGCTCAACTGAAGGAACTCTAACGGAGGGCCTAAGCTCAGAGGCTCAGAGCTCGGCAGGCTCTGACGAAGGCTAGGGCAGCTCGCTATCCCGGAACGTGCCATTTTGCATATACGACAGTTCTACAAGCTCAATTGGGGCAGGTCTGCTGGATCGATAACCCTATAAGCTCAGACAGATCAGTAGCGTTGCAAGCTCAGACGGATCGGTAGCCTCACAAGCTCAGATGGATCTGCAGCTGGCTCTATGAAAATATCGCACGCTAAACTCCCAAGTGTAGGAGGTTGCCAAGTAGTAATTCCTAGTGAGCCTAGGATCGAACACAGGGACAAATTGTTCTGCTAAATGAAACGATGGTTGATTGCAAGAAAATAATCAATATAGTAACACCATCTTTGGAGGTGAATGGTTGTTGATTGAAATATGTTGTGAACTAAGATGTAAACTAATTAAAATGAGAAGATTTGGATAGGAGTGCTCACAAAGTGGAAGCTTGTGTGGTGTATGTTTCATTGAGATGGTTGAGCTAGTGGAGATCATTTATATGTGTAACTCAACTTATCATCCAGTTAGGGCATGACAAATCGAAAAATACAACATCATACACAAAAGTAGGTGCAAAATGTAGTGGATGGATCATCAAAACATTAGTCATACAAACACGTTAAGAATCCTTTCGGTTTCTCTTTCCTTTTGGGTTTGCCTTCTTCGGTCTTAACTTAAACATAAGTATGAGTTGATGATCAATCACACAGAGGCATTAAAACATGAAAAACAATGAAGATCCACAGCTCAACACATCATCACCTACTGATGCACCACACAAATAGGAGCTTAGTTACTCATCACAAATAAAAATGAAATTTTTAATCTCAAAAATATCATCTAATGGTTTAAACACAAGGTCAAAGTTACAATAGAAAGAAAAATAAAATCTTTGATCCAAGAAGACCCCCTTTGTAGATGAAGCTTTGGCTCAAACTCTCCGCATTTTGGTGTTCTTCTTTCCTCTAATCCTCCTTTCTGTTGGCCAATGAAAATAAAAATAAATATGATTTGTTAACCTAGAGAGAAGAGGGATTTTATAATCATCTCTCAAATACAAGTTGCACCCTTGGATCTAGGATCAAGGGGCAAGATCTAAAAGGCTTAAGTGGCGGATTTGGGTCGGGTTGAAGAAAACAGTAGCAAAAAGTCGCAAAAGAAAGACATCCTGGCGATGGGTTCATCGATCAGACGTGTGGAGCAGAAGCTCCAGACGTTTGGTTTCTTGGCCGTTCCATGTGTATAAGTCGCGTCACCAACCATCTGATGTGATCATCCCTGGGGTTTTATTTTGTATACTGCTTGGGCTTTTGATAGTGGGGGCAGACGTATGGGCACTTTAGTATAGGCGTCTGGCTGCATGGGGTTCTGGCTTGAGTCACAAGGATCAGTCGTCTGCTGAAGGGGTACCAGGCACCTGATGGTCAATCAAACATCTCCCCGATCTTATTTAATTAGGTGACTGGTGGAGACGTAGCAATTTCTCCTCAACTCTCTGTTTTCTATCCCATGATTTTCTCTACAGTCAAATCGTCTGAAGTACACTTTCCAGACGTCTGAAGCACTGTTTAGAAGTTTGGTTGATGTTCTGCAAACAGCTGATATGCTTCAAAGTCTTGGCCATGAAAATTTTGATACGCTAGATGTCTGGTGTTGATGGACCAGACATCTAATCCTGTAAATTTCACAGACTTTAGGTTAAGTATCCGAAAATTATATAAAAATATATGTTGTGTTAAGAAAATCATAATTTCACATTGGAAACTATGAAATGCAAAAATAATCTACAGAAGTGGTGTTTTTATGCATAAACAAGTAACAAGCCCTAATTTCACAAGATATTCTAAAAACATATATAGTAAGGGCAAAATGTATAATATGCATGCACAAAATGCAAGAATATAGGGGGAAATATGCAATATTTCTTCTCAATCACACCCCCTACTAGATTTTTGCTAGAGCCTTATCGAAATAAGTGAACTAAGTCTAAATAATCAAGAAGCTCAATAATTCCATAAATGAGTCATGGCATAAGTAGTGAAATCAATTCCCCACACATAATCCAAAATAAATGTAAACATCGATGAAACATGTTAGCTAGCAAACATCAAAGAAATTGCAAGTGTCAATGTAGATGTCAATTTCGTTTCATAATCCACAAACATCAAAGGAATTGGCTACCACAACACCCAAAATGTCTTAAACTCGTGAACTTAAGCTGCTATCCCATATAGCATTCTTCCTTTTTCTTTTTACATTATGCACACTATATATTTTTTGAAATTTAGAACAGCCCATGTAACAAGCTTTGGGACAATGGCTCCGAGATTGGACGATCTTTGGGCATTGGGTTTGGAGAAACCCCTACGGACCTACTAACTCGAATTGTCTAAATTTGTTTTTTTATTGTGCATTCTCATATGATTCTATTTTCCAACACGAATTTTCAATGCTTCATGATGCACGGAGACCTGGCTACTCAATTGAACTTCGAAGAACGATGCATTTTATTCATCATTTTTTAACATATTGGTTAAGTAAGCTAAGTGCACAACATTAATGGCAAGTAATATATGTCATGGCCAAGTTCTTCTAAGCTTATGGCAAATAATATATGTTTGACAATGAATGGTCTAGCCCACTTTGAGCGCAAATTGTATAGAAACAAATGAAGGCAGGAGTTGTAAAGTAGAACTCTTTGTCCCGGGAGGAATTCCCCTCTTAATGATCATCTTGGCATGCTCGTCATTCATCCGCTCCTTAGAAATACTCGTGTTATCATATGCATCACACCGTAACTACTCCAATTCATAAATCTATAATTACGAGAAAAATTGGATTAGTCCAAATTTGAATTAACGATCTTGATTGCCGAATATGATTTGTGCTCTAATTCTATCGGCAAATGGCAATGTTTGCCATAAACAATGCGGTACGGTGACATTCCTAGAATAGTATTATATGTGGTCCGATATGCCTAAAGTGCTTCCAGCAATCAGACACTCCAATCATTCCGTGTAGGATTAACCATATTTTGAAGGATGTTTTTATTTCCATATTGGCTAACTCAACTTGGCCAATGGTTTGGGGGTGGTATGGTGTGGAAACTTTTTGTGCTACCCCAAACCGTTTCATGAGCTTAGCAAATTATTGATTACAAAAGTGGGACCCGCCATCACTTATCATGGCCTTAGGTATTTCAAAATGAAGGAAGATGTTTTCTTTGAGAAACTTCGTCACGAAGGAACCCTCGTTGTTTCTACATGTTATGGCTTCCACTCACTTGGACACATAGTCAACTGCTACTAAAATGTATGTGTGCCCAAATGAAATGGGAAATGGTCTCATGAAGTCTTCTATCCCCCAACAATCAAAGATTTCAATTTCAAGTATGGGGTTTAAAGGCATCATATTGCATTTGGTTACCCCCTCAAACTGTTGACAAAACACACAAGATTTACAATAAGTGTATGTGTCCTTAAACATGGTAGACCACTAAAATCCACGATGTAATATTTTGGCTACTATTTTATTCATCGAAAATTACCCCAGCATGCAAAAATTGTAAAACACTATGTATCTCTTCATTTGTACACATCTCCTAACATTTGGTCACTACAATATTTACATTGAAGCTCCCCTAATTATTTCATCCACCACCTCTTTCCCACTCCTCCATTGTCGCCTGCCAACCGCCACGTAGATCCACTTCCTCTTCCCCATCGTTATCACTGATCGGTCCATATTTTACCCCTTTTTTCTTCATATTTTCATTCCATTTCGATCGCCCATATCGCACTTTTCACGATTATTCGACGATATTGCGTTACTTTTCACTATTTCTTGTTTTTTCGGATTTCAGAAAATATGGAGCGATCGGGAGCAAAATTGAGCTAAAGGGACTAGCACGCGTGCCGTAGCATTGCTCTTGGCCTTATTGAGGAGCTAACGACGCTGGAAGATGAGCGGGAGAGGAAAAAGATCGATAGAAGCAACGAGGAGGCCAAGAGGATAAGAAAGGATCCCAGATATAGGCCACTCGGCCGAGTCACACTATCACTCGCCCGCGTGAAGCAGTGTACTCGGCTGAGTACGATTGATACATGCCTGACTTAGAGCCGCAATGCACTTGCCCGAGTGGTCGATTCCACTCGGCCGAGTAGAACACTCCACTCGCCCGAGTGAGGCCACGTTCTCTGAAGGAAAGCATGCCGGACTCTCTGGAATTTTGAAAGAACAGTAGAAGACCCTACTCGGCTGAGTAGGAAGTCCACTCGCCCGAATGAGAAATCCTACTCGGTCGAGTGACATGAGCGCCCAGATTTTCAGGCAACCTCTCACTCTTTTGAGATCTTCTATCATTACATTAGTCAAAGTATTTTTCTCATATTTTTTATGGATAGTAGACTTCGTTACAGTTCCAACACTGCTAAGAATACACCAATCGAAGGTCGGATGAAATCTGGGGAATTTCTGCAAGTTGACGTAGCAGTGCTGGAATTCGCATATCATTGTCACTCAGCCGAGTGACACTTTCACTCGGCCGAGTGAGCTTTCCACTCGGCCGAGTGACCGGTTTTTGACAGTATTTGACATAGTGCTATTTTTTGGAGTTTCTGCAGGAATTCTCACTCGGCCGAGTGAGCTTTCCACTCGGCCGAGTCGTTGCTGGCCAAGAACTTAAGTTATGTGCAGATCTGATTTTGGAGGCGTGTTTCAGAAGGTTTTTAGGGGTTTACTAGGGTTTTGAGGGGACAATATAAGGGAATTGTAGCCATCATTAGAGGGGAGTTCCATTATGTTTTCTTAGAGACTTTTTTAGAGGTTAGGCCATGCCCTAGGCCCCATCTTGGATCTAAAAGCTTGTATTGTCATTGAAGTTCTTCATCAAAGCTAAGTATCTTTGTTCTTATTATTTGAATCTTTGATTTGATATCTTTATATATGCAAGCAATGTTTTTATCGATTTCTCTATCATTATTACTATGCTTGAGTAGATTCGCTGTTCTAGGGCAAAGGGATGAACCCTATAGATCTAATTTCAGATTTGTGATGAATGAATCTCTATGTTGCTGGAATTGCTAAAGGGGTTAGGTTGTGATTGATTTATTACGGATAGCTAGGAATTTCCATCGATTTGGGGTTTGCAAGAGATTGGATTCCGATCGATAGGAAGGCCTAGATATTCGATTTAGGTTTATAATCAAGATTGACTAGACTTGGTTTGCAAGAGATTGGACCAAAGCTAGAATTTTTATTATAAATATATACCTATATTTGTTTGCAAGAGATTGGACGAATACGAACTATCACAACCTAGATCGTAACTCGAGTTTGCACGAGAGTGGGCTCGAGGTGCGATTGGACGATGATGTCGATCTTCATGCTAGTGTCTTAGATTAGGGTTTGCACAACATAGGGCCCTAATCTAGGTTGCTATAGACCGACAATAGCGAGAGAGCGTGAGCATGGTTCTCTATTCAGTTACAACTAGTTCACCTCAATCCAAGTCTTACAACATTGAGATTCACGATTCACAGAGATACATGACGATCCATAGTGAGGATTTCCTAGCCCTAGACACTTTTATTATATTGAATTTGAATCGATATTTGAACGACATCTTTATCACCGACACCGACATCCATCAACATTGTCATTACATCACATCATAACCACATCTACCAATAAAACCTTCATAGTCGAACCAACCTAGGATAGATTGGAGCCAACACCACCTCCTCGTGTTCGATACCTGCTCGCCACTACACCATGCACTTGCGTTAAAACTATAATCGTGTCCACTGGGCATGTATCCGGGGGGCTGATCAAGTTTTTGGCGACGTTACCGGGGAGGTGTTTCCCGTTGGGTGCCAATTTGTCATAATTAGGTTGATTAGACTACGAAAAAAATTTAACAAAGGGAAATTTTCACCCTCGCCACCATTATTATCATTTCTATGTTCTTTTGTGCCATTGATATTTTTCTTCCGGTATTTATCTTTATTAATCAGGTGCTATGGATTATACTATGTGGACCACAGATTTTGATCAGAGTGCTCAGACGGGAGAATACTATTTTGATCAGAGTGCTCAGACAGGAGAATACTATTTTGATCAGAGTGCTTAGATGGGAGAATACTATTTTTATCAGAATGCTCATACGGGAGAATATTATTTTGATGAGATGCATGCACACCAGGTTGAAATACAAGCCAGGCTTGATAGGGAGTAACCTTCAATTGGAATGGGCGAAGAGGGAACTTAAAATGAATGAGCTCATGCTTAAGGTTGCAGGGATTTCCAAAGATATCAGTTCTGCTTCTTCATCTTATAGGCAAGAAGCATCTCCAATCATATTACCAGAGCCAGAATGTGCCGTCATCGATCCCCCATCCTACGATTCAGCTATTGAAGAGTGGATGGACGAAGAGGCAGTGGAGGAAGCAGAAATTGAATCATATGTGCAGCAGAGGAGGATGCATTTCAAAGATTATTAGAGGGCATCTTGGAGTCAGTAAGGTTCACCGTTTCAGAGAGTATTTCAGCAGGTGATGCATTCGAGCTACGTTTTGCAAATTTTGTTATGAGCCATGTTTCAGCTGTAGGAACAATTGAGGACGACATCCATGTCAATCTTGAAGGGGATAGACTAAATTTTTGGGTTGCTTGCGGGCATTCCCCTCTACATGATACATCCCCACAAGTCGACACACATGAGCAGCCAGCATCACCATTCTAGAGGGAGCCTACATTGATAGTTGATGAGAAGGCACAAGAGCACCCTTGGAGCCAGAGCATGCTTTTGAGGAGACCTTACACATGGAGCCAGAGCATATCGTCGAGGAAGTCGTGCATCGGGACGAGGACACAACTATTCATGAGGATCCCGAGCACTACCCTCCTCCATTAGAGCTTCCGCAGCCACCTCATCCTTCCACTGACGCTGAGAACTATCCCACAGAGCTTACTGCTTCCACTCGGGGAGATATTTTTACCCATTCCATTTCTGAATCATATATTCCATTTGATATTTATTTTGATTCAGATATTTCTAACACGTCGTACCTTTTGCAGCACACATACGATTATGGACCGGAGTTATGCTTGGGCATGTCACAGTTTGACGAACCTGTCGAGTCCATACCAATGATCCAGAGTTAGCTGAGCAGCTGAGAGAGTACACCACAGAGATAGCTATCAAAGCATAAGAGGATATTGAATTATTTCCAGGGAAGGATCGTCCACTACGATTAATTTCATATATTTCTATAGATAGTCCTCTTTGGAATACTTTTATTATGTGGGTGAATTTTTCGCAGCGAACTTATGCATCCTATTCTCTGCAGGGTACAGGTGGAGTCCTTGTGGGAATGCTGAAGGATGCATTGCTGGAGTTTGTTGGTGTTCGTGGACACACGCTCCTTGCAGAGCCACGGAAGGAGCAGTTGGAGCAATTGCATGCACCGACAAAGATACTGGATCTGCCTTTTGCTATAGGCGATATCAATCCAGTAGTGTATCAATAGCATAAAATTTTATGCTTTTAATAAACACGAATCCTCTCAAAAACGAGAGGACCGTATAGATTTGCTTGAATAAATATCACCTCATATGACTGCAACAAAAATCTTTTGCCCCCAAACCCATTATATAAATTAATTGCTCTCTTCATATTTTGATATGCTACGTCCTTTTGCTCACCACTGTCGAGCATTTCTTTCAAGTGAATACTCACTTTCTTATTCGTTTGACTTGAGCTCGCTTAGCAAAGCCGTGACATTTTTGATCAAGTCATTTGAATTGGATTGTTTTGTATAAGCTTGGGGGAAGGCGCTCTCATGCATCATTGCATGTGCATGTAGTTACATTAGGATTTCATGTCATTCATGTCTTCATATTCCATTCACCCCTTATTATTATTATCATTGTCACTCATATTTTTCCATTATGATCACATTAAGGACAATGTGAAGTTTAAGCTTGGAAAAGTGCATTTCCATGCCATTTACTTGCATTTTTTACTTTATTTTTAGGATTTCTCCAATTTTTGCATCATTTTTTTCTTTTTTCCATCTTATTTTCCTTTTTTGTGTGCTCATGCATGATATTATGTGCTTTTTTTTCTTTTCTTCTTCTCTTTTATTCGTATTCCTTCATTTTATTTTCCTCATTTTGCTAGACTTGTTCCGTATGATTATCTCTTATTACTTTAGCAACGATCACGATGCTTATTATTCCCTGCCATGCTGCTTAGAGTATTCCATAGTCTTGCTATTCACATGGGCTTCTTTTGATGACTCCTCTAAGTAATTGCATGATATATATTGAAACTGAATGAAAGGATTAGTGCTTAGTATGCTTTTATTGGAAGTGCACCAAGATTCACGCATCATTTGTATACTTGAAGCATCTGCCTTATTCACCTTCTATTGCATTCTTGATATGATTGTACTATTTACTGCTTGACTCCACTATTTATTGAAAAGATTGAGAATATCCATGCTTACGTATGAATTTAGTTGATGTATTATCTTATTGAACCATTTGTTCACATCTTAGAGTGAACCGAGTGTTACATCATTTCCTTCTCCACATATATCTTTTTATTCTCTACATGTCACTTGAGTTCACCTCCTAAAGCCGCTTTTATCGCATCTATTTCCCAAAAATCCCTACAAAAGAAAGAAAAAAGTTACCTCTAAGAAGTACAAAAAGCCAAAAAGGAGCCAAAAACCAAAAAAAATACAAATCAAATTGCTCCTACAAAAATCCAAGAAGAAAAATGAGAAACAAAGTCCAAAAAAATATTTCTCTATCTCATTATCGGAGCCACAAAAATACTTGGGAAAACCAAGGCAAAAATCCCATTTTCCATTATTATATTCCTTTGGATGTGACGCCTCAAGCTAAGCTTGAGGGGGTGAATTCATTTGACCAAATGAGTGAGTATGACATTAGAGTAGAGACGTGCATGAATGGGAATATTTGATAATGCTTAGACTTTGCAAAATATATTAGATATGGAGATTTTTCATGATTTGAAATAAATATGTGAATGCCATGACTCTTATTCTATTCTCTATTGCATGCTTGGTGTGTATCTTATATGCCTCATTTATAACTTTTGATTGAAAAGTGCATCGCCAATGAATTGTATATTATATTCTATGAAATTCGTGATGTGAATATGAATTGATTGCATGAATTTAGGGAGTCCTTTCCTTTGTTCTTAAAAGCTTGCAAGTACCATGTTTAAGTAAGATATGAAATCTTTATAGCATGTGATTCGTATTTTTCGAGTTATCGTGATGTGTAGCTTATGCCTTGAGATCTGAGAGAATAATCTAGTGACCCCTTCCACTTCATATTCTTTTTCGTTTTCTTAATTTTACCCCCCGGTGAGCTTCGTATTCGTCTTCCTCGAGAATGAGTAAGAGGTAAGCTTGGGGGATTTTGATCGGTCCATATTTTACACCTTTTTTCTGCATATTTGCATACCATTTTGATTGCCCATATCTCACTTTTTACGATTATTCGACGATATTGCGTTAATTTACATTATTTCTTGTTTTTTCGGATTTCAGGAAATATGGAGCGATCGGGAGAAAAAATGAGCTAAATGGACTTGCAAGCGTGCCTTAGCATCGCTCATGGCCTTATTGAGGAGCTAACGGCGCTGGAAGATGAGCGGGAGAGGAAAAAGATCGATAGAAGCGACGAGGAGACGAAGAGGAGAAGAAAGGATCCCAGAAATAGGCCACTCGGCCGAGTCACGCTATCACTCGCCCGAGTGAAGCAGCGTACTCGGCCGAGTACGATTGATACATGCTTGACATAGAGCCACAATGCACTTGCCCGAGTGGTCGATTCCACTCGGCTGAGTAGCGCACTCCACTCGCCCTAGTAAGGCCACGTTCTCTGAAGGAAAGCATGCCGGGCTCTCTAGAATTTTGGGAGAACAGTAGAAGACCCTACTCGGCTGAGTAGGAAGTCCACTCGCCTGAATGAGAAATCTTACTCGGCCGAGTGACATGAGCGCCCAGATTTTCAGGCAACCTCTCACTCTTTTGAGATCTTCTATCATTCCAGTAGGTAAAGTATTTTTCTCATATATTTTTTATGGATAGTAGACTTTGTTACGGTTCCAACGCTGCCAAGAATATGCCAATCGGTGGTCGGATGAAATCTGGGGAATTTCTGCAAGTTCATGTAGAAGTGCTGGAATTCGCATATCATTGTCACTCGGCCGAGTGACACTTTCACTCAGCCGAGTGAGCTTTCCACTCGGCCGAGTGACCAGTTTTTGACAGTTTTTGACAGAGTGCTGTTTTTTGGAGTTTCTGTAGGAATTCTCACTCGGCCGAGTGAGCTTTCCACTCGGCCGAGTCGATGCTGGCCTAGAACTTAAGTTATGTGCAGATCTGATTTTGGGTGCGTGTTTCAGAGGGGTTTTAGGGGTTTTTGCTAGGGTTTTGAGGGGACGATATAAGGGAATTGTAACCATCATTAGAGTGGAATTCCATTATGTTTTCTTAGAGATTTTTTTAGAGGTTAGGCCATGACCTAGGCCCCATCTTTGATCTAAAAGCTTGTATTGGCATTGAAGTTCTTCAGCAAAGCTAAGTATCTTTGTTCTTATTATTTGAATCTTTGATTTGATATCTTTATATATGCAAGCAATGTTTTTTATCGATTTCTCTATCGTTATTGCTATGCTTGGTAGATTCACTGTTTTAAGGCAAAGGGATGAACCCTATGAATCTAATTTCAAATTTATGATGAATGAATCTCTATGTTGCTGGAATTGCTAAAGGGGTTAGGTTGTGATTGATTTATTAGGGATAGCTAGGAATTTCCATGGATTTGGGGTTTGCAAGAGATTGGATTCTAATTGATGGGAAGGCCTAGATATTCGATTTAGGTTTATAATCGAGATTGACTAGACTTGGTTTGCAAGAGATTGAACCAAAGCTAGGATTTTATTATAAATTTATACCCATATTCATTTGCAAGAGATTGGACGAATACGAACTATCACAACCTAGATCGTAACTCGAGTTTGCACGAGAGTGGGCTCGAGGTGTGATTGGACGATGATGTCAATCTTCATGCTAGTTGCTTAGGTTAGGGTTTGCACGAGAGTGTGCCCTAATCTAGGTTGCTATAGACCGGCAATAGCGCGAGAGCGTGAGCTTGGTTCTTTATTCAGTTACGACTAGTTCACCTCAATCCAAGTCTTACATCATTGAGATTCGCGATTCACAGAGATACATGACGATCTGTAGTGGGGATTCACTAGCCCTAGACACTTTTATTATATTGAATTTGAATCGATATTTGAACGACATCTTTATCACAGATACCGACATCCATCACCATTGTCATTACATCACATCATAACCACATCCACCAATAAAACCTTCGTAGTCGAACCAACCTAGGATAGATTGGAGCCAACACCACCTTCTCGTATTCGATACCCGCTCGTCACTACACCGTGCGCTTGCGGTAAAACTACAATCGTGTCCCTCAGGGCGTGTATCCAGGGGCTGATCAATCGCCATCTACCTCATTAACTACTATTTCTTCTTCTTCAATACTAACAAACATCATCTTCTTAGAAAATACCCTAAATTAAATTCATCTTCCCCCTCCTTCCCATCATCCTCTACTACTCCACGGAAAATTCCATAATAATAATCATCTGCTTCCCCCTCATGATAGTCAAATGATATGGGGATAAAACTAAAACCAAAAACAAAAAAAAGTAGGCAACTAAAACCAAAAAAATAGAAGTAAGGCACGTACCAAGCACGTGCCACATAATGGGGCTTTCAAAAAGGGCAATTTCATCAAGAAAAGGCATATATATGCCTGTCGAAATCAACTAAAAGATGATGATGGGAGTTTTGAGAAAAACAGCAAAAATTTTGTAGAGTTAACTTTAATATGCGTAGTTTAGGATGTTTTAAATAAATTGCGAAAGAATTTAGTAGTTTACGTAAATTTATCCATGAATTTAGTAAAACTACTTTGTACTTTCCAACCTTTTAGGGTGGTTTTTGTAAATCACAAAGTTAAGTGGGGTATTGATGAATTTTCCAAGTGCATTGTAGTGTTATTAAATCCATGAATAGTTTAAGGTAGTTTTTTTCTAAATTAAACCTTAATTTAAACTAGAACTAGAAATAACATGTGCACATGGTGCACGGAGCAAAAAAACACATACGAATGATGCAGTGAACGTGTGCGATGTAAGAGTGATAAGAGTGGGGGTGTGTCGGCAGCGTCAGGGGTAAAGGGGTAAAAAGCATGGGAAAAGCACAAAAAAGTAGGGGAAAAAGAAGTGTCCTAAGTACAAAAAACATAGGGTGCAAAGTGGAAAAAGACCAATGGCAAACACGTAAATAGGGGGAGCTGGAGGGGCATTTGGGTTGCATGAAAATGCAATGTCAATCATGGGAATAAATGGAATTGGGGGTCTTTTCTTAGGGATTTCCACTACAGCACCCAACCACACACACAACCCCACACTCATACCCCAAGTGGGTGTTGGATATTTTGGCTTATTTCTTCAATTCAAAGTGTATTTTTAGTCCCACATTGGATGGGAGAACTATCTTGTTGGAGTTTATTATAGAATTCTTGTTAATGAGCTATTGGACTTGTATATGGGCTAGGAATGGGAGAAAGCTCGTGTGCGCATGAGCCCAAGGAGGGGACCGAGCCCAAACCGGGTTGAGCCGAATGGAAAATGTGGGCGACGGATCCAGAAACCCTTAGTGTGTGTGCTGGCGTCGCGCCTGCGCAGGGGGGTTTACGGGTGCACGCACGAAGTGCCCGAGTTTTGCATCATATTTTTAGCCCTCTTGCTTGGTAGAATTTAAAAGGCCCATTGCAGTTTTATTTTTCCCAACAGCCATATTTTCATTAAATCGCTGTTTAATTTCTCAACAGCCATATTTTCTTTAAATCGCAATTTAATTTCGCAACAGCCATGTTCTCTTTTAATGGCTAAATTATTATTTTTCATTGATGGCTGAATTCCAACAGTCACATCTTTGATCTATATAAACTCAGCTTGTCAAGAGTTTTTGTACTACAAAAAAATCAGTGCACACTTACAAAGCTGTTACCGTTGAATCCTGGAGGGTAGCCGATGGACCTTTCTTGCACCGAGTCTTCACTCTGAGGGACGGAAATCTACTCTTAAGGGCAGTGCCTAGCACGCCTCGGCTTACTGATAAGTCCTTTCCTTCCTATGATTTTTAATAGCACCATCCTATTATCTCTGAATTTTTACAACAATCTTAAGAGTAGATTATGGATGCTGCTATTGTTACTGCTAAACATCTGCCTGATCTTTCAAAAATCGAACTGTTTTCTGGTTCTTTCTTTAAGCATTGGCAAGAAAAAGTTTTTAGCACTCTTGATGTCACTGAGTTTGCCTTCTCACTCACTGATCCTAAACCTACAGAAGAAAAAGACGTTGCAGCATGGGACCGAGCCAACAAAATTTGTAGACATACCATCCTTCATACCCTTTCTAATAAACTCTTTGATGTCTATTGTCCTACTAAAATTCCTTCTGAAATTTGGACTAGCCTTACCAAAAAAACATCCTAGGAGATGCAGTTACCCAAAAATTTGCTATAGGCAATTTCCTTCATTTCTCTATGACCGAAGATAAATCTGTTTCCACCCAAATCCATGACTTCCATGTTCTCATAAATGATCTGAAAAATGAAAACATCACTCTCTCTGATCCTTTTTTTTCTGGCTCACTTATTGAAAAACTTCCTGAATCTTGGAAAGATTATAAAAACAGCCTTAAACACAAAAGAATCCTGAATCTAATGGCAAAACAGAAAGAAAAAATAGAACTTTAAATAATATTATGAATACTTTGCTAATTAGTTCGGGTGCACCTCTTAACTTATGGGGAGAAGATATTCTCTCTGCGTGTCTTATTCAGAATAGAATTCCCTATAATAAATCAGGTAAGACTCCTTATGATCTTTGGATAGGTCACTCTCCAAACCTTGATTATCTCAAAGTGTAGTGGTGCCTAGCTAAAGTTCTTTTACCAGAACCTAAGAAAAGAAAATTAGGTCCTAAAACCTTTGATTTCATGTTTATTGGCTATGCTCAAAATAGTGCTTCATATAGATTTCTAGTGATTAGAAGTGAGCATAATATCATGGAACCTAACACTATTTAAGAAACCAAGAATGCTGATTTCTTTGAGCACATATTTCTAATGAAAATGGAGAATGTTAGGTTGACTTCTGCATCTCACTCTTCGCACCCTTCTGATGCACCATCACATGATAATGATGATGAGATAGAAGTAAGGAGTAAAAGAGTTAGGAAGGAGACTAATTTAGGTGATGGCTTTTTCACTTTTCTTATTGATAATGATCCTCTTAGAGGCCATCACATATACTTATGCCACATTTTTGAAAGAAGCAATCAATAGTGAATTAGAATCCATTATGTCAAACCACACTTGGAAACTTGTTACCTTGCCCACAGATGCTAAAACTATTGGTTGCAAGTGGACATTTAAAAGGAAGCTAAAACCTGATGGTTCTATTGACAAGTTCAAAGCTAGATTAGTTGCTAAAGGTTTCAACCAAAAGAAAGACATTGATTATTTTGATACATTTGCCCCTATCACTAGGATAGCTTCTATTCATGTCTTGGTTGCTTTAGCATCTATTCATAGTCTTGTTATCCATCAAATGGATGTAAAGACTGCCTTTTTGAATGGACATTTGGAAGAAGAGATTTATATGGAACAACCTGAAGGTTGTATCACTCCTGGAAATGAACATAAAGCATGCAAACTTGTTAAATCTCTTTATGGCTTAAAACAAGCTCCAAAACAATGGCATGATAAATTTGATTCTGTTTTGCTATCAAATGGCTATCATATTAATGATGCTGATAAATGTATTTACACAAAGTTTGATAATGATGTTGGTGTTATTATTTGCTTATATATTGATGACATGCTTATTCTCGGCACCAATCTAGATGTAGTAAACGCAACGAAGTCATTCTTGTCTTCTAGTTTGATATGAAAGACATGGGTGAAGCTGATGTGATCTTAGATATTAAATTAACTAAGACACCTAGTGGAATTATGCTTTCACAATAACATTATATTAGTAAGATGCTTGAAAAATTTGGATATCATGATCAAAAACATGTAGCTACTCCATATGATGCTAGTTTACATTTAGCCAAAAAATTTGGTGTATCTGTTTCACAAATTATATATACTCAGATCATTGGTAGCTTGATGTATTTGATAAATTGTACCCACCCTGATATTGCATATGCTATTAGTAGATTGAGTCGTTATACTCAAAATCCTAATAGTGATCATTGGAATGCATTGTCAAGAGTTATGAGATATTTGAAAGGAACTCTTGTATATGGATTGTTTTTTAGTGGAGATCCATCAGTTTTAGAAGGTTTTACTGATGTAAACTGGATCTCTGATTCAAATGATCTTAAATCCACAAGTGGTTATGTTTTTACACTTGGTGGAGGTGCGGTGTCTTGGAAATCATCCAAGCAAACTTGTATTGCTCGGTCTACTATGGAATCCGAGTTTATTGCCTTGGAGAAGGCATTTAGTGAAGCCGAATGGCTTAAGAACCCTCTTGGTGATCTTCACATTTGTGAAAAACAGGTACCGTCTGTGTCTATCCATTGTGATAGTTAAGCTGCAATTGCAAAAGCCAAAAATAAAGTTTTTAATGGGAAGAGTAGGCATATACGCCCCAGGCACTCTATTATGAGGTAGCTGCTAGATCATGGGATAGTATCCCTTGATTATGTGAGGTCAGAGAAGAATTTGGCAGATCATCTGAACAAAACCATTAAATAGGAAGTTAGTGGAAAGTACATCAAGGGGAATGAGACTTATACATAAAACATAGGTCAAGAGTGTGGTAAACCAACCTATGTGATCGATGATCTCATGAAGTAGGTTCATATGGGTAACAACAAGTCACTTGTTGATCGTGAGGAGCACTATCATTATGTTACATAATCCTTTCCTATGATGTAGATAGTGCTATCGACGATAAGAGAGGATGAGCAGATGGCTCTTAATGGAAACCCTAGCCCTTGTTGGGTGGTGTGCATAATCGTCGAGCACACTTGATGGGTCCACCTATATGGGTGTGGAAGTGGGGCCACTTCCTATGTGAATTTGGACACATTCTCTATAGCACTCATGAAAATCCAGGTATGGCGCATGGACAACACATGCCAACTCGTAAGAGCAAGCAACTATTCATTGATGACTCAATATGGGTTGTGAGTCAATGTTTGGTTCATAGAAAATATATGTTTCACCAACTTCTTGTAGAACACACTTTCATTCCCTAAGTAATGGTTCATAGATCAAAGGTCATCATTGCTAATGTATTGAATTGTCGTATTCGATCTCACATCAATTTTGTTCCTCTTCTTGGATTCTTATATCCTTATCTTTGAATTTTGAAATAGTAGGGGATTGTTGGATATTTTGGCTTATTTCTTCAATTCAAAGTGTATTTTTAGTCCCACAAGGGAGAACTCTCTTGTTGGAGTTTATTATAGACTTATTGTTAATGAGCTATTGGACTTGTATATGGGCTACGAATGGAGAGAAGCTCGCATGCATATGTGTATGAGCCCAAGCAGGGGGCCGAGCCCAAACCGGGTTGAGCCGAATGGAAAATATGGGTGACGGATCCGGAAACCCTTAGCGTGTGCACTAACGTCGCGCCTATGCAGGGGGGTTCACGGGTGTGCTCGTGGCGTGCCCGAGTTTTTGCATCATATTTTTTAGCCCTCTTGGAAGAATTTAAAAGGCCCATTACGGTTTTATTTTTTCCAAAAGCCATATTTTCATTAAATCGTTGTTTAATTTCTCAACGGCCATATTTTTTTAAATCACAGTTTAATTTTGCAACAGCCATATTCTCTTTTAGTGGCTGAATTATTATTTTTCATTGATGGCTGAATTCCAACAGTCACATCTTTCCTCTATATAAACTCAGCTTGTCAAGAGTTTTTGTACTGCGAAAAAAAATCATTCTCTTCCTCCACATACTTGCTGCCATTCGTCCTGTTGCTGTTTGCTTCTATCTTGGGCTGATCGTTTCTGCCTTGGCGATCAGCAGTACCTCTTCACCTTCCTGTGCGACCGAAGAATAGTTTCTGCTCGCTGGAGCCTTATATTATGAGTGCATACTTACAAGGCCGTTGTCGTTGGATCCTGGAGGGTAGCCGCTGCACCTACCTTGCATCGAGTCTTCACTCTGAGAGGCAGAAATCTACTCTTCATTTACTAGCACGCCTCGACTTACTGATAAGTCCTTTCCTTCCTCTGATTTTTAAAAGCACCATCCTATTATCTCGGAAGTTTTACAACAGTGGGCACCGACATGATGATGTGGCCAAACCTAAGCCACATATCTATCAACCTCTTTGTCCTCGTTGGACAATGGCATGGTAGTATAGATAATACGATAGTGATGTTAGTTGACCGCATATTTTTATGATTTCACTGCAACTCTGAATTAACCATACTAAACCATTGTCATTTATTAATTCACCGCTGTTTGTTTCATTTTTATCCCTTATATAAACTTACATCCCATGTCTCTATCTCTGCTTCATTTTTAGTTAATTTCACCGCAAAAAACAAGGGAAGAAGAAGCTTGCAAGATTTGCAGCCGCCACCTACGGTTGGTGTTATCCGACGATTGGTGTTTTACTGCCGCCCCTCCGGTGAAGATCTTCATAGCGGCCACCACTAAAAAATTTGTTCCTCCCCTGCTCCTCACCCCACGTACGTATATAAATAGATAAAAATGTTAATATTACTAGAATTTTATTTATTATAATGTCTAAACAAATGGTTTAAGAACCATGTCCTCTAGTATCAATTGGTTGATAACATCAATAAGAAGGGTTTCTTCGTATTTTCTGCTCACTATTTAGTACACTTGTTAGGATCATAATAGTATTACCGTCGGTTTAATCAGTTAACTGGGGAAATCCCATCTTAGATTGGGACCTTAAAGTCGCTCTCTACTCTTAGGTTGGATAATAATGAGATCGATGGTTCGATTCCGACGAAGATATGAGGGATCAATCTTCTTCTGATCATAGACCTCAACAGCCCCAAACTCTTCGACGAGATTCCGACCACATTGAGCCAATGCCAATTCCTAGTCGAGCTGTGAGTATCAATAAATCGGAATAGATTTTGAAAAAATAGATTCTTTTTCAAAGAAATTCTAATTGAATTTACAGAGTTTGGGGATGTGCATAGAGAAGAATATCTAGTCATGACTTCTCTCAAAAATCTTATTAATCTTCATCGGGAACCTCTCAACAGGACCATTCCTGATGTGGTGCATTAATATAAAACTAATGATAGTTTTGTAATTAAGTAAGGAACTGAAGTGTAATGTTTTAAAAATAGTTAAGTTTATATTTGGAATTTAAAAAATATTATACTTCATGGTGTAGTCATAAAGTAGCGCGGTGCAAATAACATCACTTATAATATTAACAGTTGAGATAAAAAAGATTAATATTATATTCGTGCAGAAATAAGAGTATCTAAATTCCTTTTAACAAAGACATTAAGGTTATGTTTGGTATAGAGGAAAAGGAAAGAAAAGGAAAGAAAGAAATGAGTGTTAGAATTATATGAAGGTCCAGGCTAATGGTTGATACCATAACCATATATATTGATAATAGGAGAGGAGTTAAAAGTATAGGATTCCAAGGGACACCCACTTAGCATTGGGTCTAATGGTGGATGTCACGCCCCGCTTCCCTAAAATGGAGGCGAGACGTGAAAAGGCCCGCACGAGAGTGGAGCTGTGAAGCCCCAAACCCGATAAGCGTCAATAAAACATAAGCAGGTCCCTGTAACCACGAACGGAACAACAATAATAACACAAGGAGAGACAGAAAAAAATCTCAATCTCAGAAATTGGCCAACATTAAAATTAAGTTCAACATTCAGAAAAGCCACCAGGCTAAAAGAAAGAGTCTAAAGGCCCAGAACAAGGCCAAACAAAGACAAACGTAAACAGAGTATAGGTGCTGCGCACCGACAACAACAGCAGTCTAAAACACAAAGGGGAAAGCGCAACGAAGACACTAGGACTGGTCCCCAGTGTCCACGTACTCCTCGCCAAACACAGACTCGGGCACGGCGTCCGCAAACACCTCGTCCTCAACAACGGACTCAGGCTCGGGATCTAACATGTGTCACCCAAAAGAGTAAAGGGGCACATGTCAGCAAGTCTAAAAGACTTGGGCAAGGAAACTGAAGGTAAGGTAAACTAGCAACCTAGCAGTTATAGTATGATGCATGGCATGGCAAGTATAGTATGGAAGTGACAAGTAAAGGGAAGTACAAGTAGCAAGTATGTCATGGATAACAAGTAAAACATGGACAAGTACAAGTCAAGTGGTTCACGCCAAGTGAACATGTCAAGTAAACAAGTTGTGCACAGAGATTCCGCCTGTTGGCTAGAGTGGCTGATCGGGCCAACTCCTAAGCTCAAGTGACCGTTTATCTCTACCCCTCCACGTGTATCGAGCCAGGGAATTACCCCGAACACGGAATGCTCGCTTCTGGGACACGAGCCAGGAAGTGTATTTAACAAGTATGGCGTAGGGTTATGCCTGCAACGCAGGTGCCTAGCCGATAAACAAGTAGATCGGGCATTGGCTATCAACCAACTCACGTAGCCCGCTTCTGGAACACGTGCCAGGAAACACAAGTATTTTAGCGTGTGCAACGAATGCGACATACAACATGGATATCATGGATGACAATTAATTCGTGTACCGTTAATCAAAATTAAACATGACATGGTAGTTATGCAATGTGATAAATGACGGTCCTAGCTTCGTTGTCAAGCTAGTTCCTGAAATTGTGCCTAGGCGAGTATCATTTCGTCGCCTAGTCTCTTTTACGCCTACAACAAGCAAATGGCCTAAGACATGGCCCAAAACCCTAAGTGGCAAGTTTCACTTGCCTAGCCCCGAGGATGACGATCAACGAGGCCGTCACACAAATGCTAGCTACGGAAAAGAGATCGCGTATCGGAAACGGAAGAACGATGCCGAGCAAGCACGACAACAGAAGAAATGATCCGGGGAACCTAGGGTTCAGATCTGGAATGGATGGAGAAAATCTGGAGAAATGGAGTTTTGGGGGTTTTGGGGGTTGGAGATGACCTAGGGCATGGTGGTAGACCAAAATAGAGAGGGAAACTCCAAGGGAGGAAGGAATGGCTTGGGGAAATGTTGGAGAGTGATTTGGGGAAGAAGGAGGCTCAGGAGAAGTGAAAGAAGAAAAGAAAACGTTTGGGGGGGTTTAAATAGGCACAGCCGGCGGCTACCCAGAAATTAGGGTTTCGACACTAGTTAGTCGGTCAAAGAACAACCACTGACCGACTAGTTTGGGAACTAGTCGGTCGGTTGACTAACGCAGACCGACTAAGTCCAAACAGTAACTCCTGTACAAAAATAGGATTTAGATTTAGTCGGGCAAAGAACAACTACTGACTGACTAGTTTGTCATCTAGTCGGTCGATGAACGTTCTTAGACCGACTAAGAATGAATAGTACTTGGCATCAAAATGAACATAGAGTTAGTCGGTTAAAGAACGATTGCTGACCGACTAGTTTGCAACCTAGTCGGTCGACAAATGTTCTTAGACCGACTAACGAGAAACAGTAACTCTTGAATAATTTACAAAGCTCACTAGTCGGTCCATGAAGGTTTACCGACCGACTAAATCGTCATCTAGTCGGTCGGTTCCCCTTCTTGTACCGGCTAACGTGCACTAAAAGTTCCGAAATGGAGCGCGAAGCTCCGGGATCGATTCCTAAGACTCCTATGCTTGATCTAATAATAAGATATGACCGATATGAAGCCCGTCTCGAATGACTTACTCCGAAATCGACGATCAACGGAAGAAGCTAGGAAAACGCGACGAAACGATCGAAAATGAAAGCTACGGAGACGAAAACCACGCATAAGGAGAAAATTTACCAAAACATATAATATAATATAGCTAATCCAAATACATGAAAACCAGTCGTTACATCCTCCCCAACTTAAGAAAAATTCTGTCCTCGGAATTTCCCAACACTCACGTGTCCGGAAACAAAAGTGGGAAACGCTCTCGCATCTCATCCTCATTCTCCCAAGTAGACTCTCCTGGCGAGCCGTGTCGCCACATCACCCTCACAAGATTGACAACCTTGTTCCGAAGTGACTTCTGATGCCTGTCCAGAATCTGCACTGGCTGCTGGTTATACGTCATATCAGGGCGAACAGTAATCTCCGA
Source organism: Scilla litardierei (assembly GCA_030789695.1). Taxonomy (NCBI): domain Eukaryota; kingdom Viridiplantae; phylum Streptophyta; class Magnoliopsida; order Asparagales; family Asparagaceae; genus Scilla; species Scilla litardierei. The sequence continues at coordinate 39,899,401 of CM061133.1, forward strand.
AAAATCCATAGCATGAGATGGATCGCTAATGTATCGACGAAGCTGCGACACATGGAAAACATTGTGAACTCCCTCCAAAGATGGCAGCAAGGCTAAGCGGTAGGCTACCTCGCCAACTCTCTCCAGAACGTCAAACGGTCCAACGTATCGCGGGCTCAACTTCCCTCGCTTCCCAAAGCGAATCACACCACGATTCGGGGAAATCTTCAAGAACACATGGTCACCCGGCTGAAACTCCAAAGGACGGCGTTTCGCATCCGCCCAATGCTTAAAACGGTCCTGAGCAATCCTCAACCTCTCCCGAATGTTCCTGACAACATCCACGGCCTCCACAATCATCTCAAGTCCCAACAGCTCCCGATCACCAACGTCATCCCAACTCAATGGCGATCGACATTTCCTCCCATAAAGAGCGGCGAAAGGCGCCATGCCAATACTCGCCTGGAAGCTGTTATTGTAGGAAAACTCTACCAGATGTAGATGGTCCTCCCACGAACCCTTGAAATCCAACATGCATGCCCTCAGCATGTCCTCCAAGATCTGGATCGTCCTCTCGGACTGGCCATCCGTCTGCGGATGGTACGCCGTACTGAAACTCAGACGCGTACCCAAACTCTTCTACAAACTCTGCCAGAACTGAGATGTGAACCTCGTGTCTCTGTCTGACACGATACTCACGGGGACTCCGTGAAGTCGCACGACCTCCTGCACGATTCACGTTACATCACTATCTAAACTAGGAAAAGGAAATAGAAACGGAGAGTAAAAGAATTTACCTCCATATATCTCCTCGCTAGCGCCTCAGTGGACTGTCCAACTCGGAAAGGAATAAAGTGCGTGGATTTGGTCAATCGGTCTACGATCACCCAAATCGCGTCATTCTGCTTCGGGCTCCGAGGTAGTCCAGTCACGAAATCCATAGTGATGTGTTGCCACTTCCACTCCGGAATCGGAAGCGGTTGTAGCAACTCTGCCGTACGCTGATGCTCCGCCTTCGCTTGTTGGCAAACCAAACACTTGGCTACACTCCGAGCCACACTCCTCTTCATACCATGCCACCAATAGTTCAGACGAAGATCCTTGTACATCTTGGTCCCACCAGGATGCACAGAATACGGCGAACTGTGTGCCTCCACCATCAACTCCTCTCTAATATCCCCAGCTGGCACACATAACCTGGCTCCAAACCTCAGCGAGCCATCCTCATGAATCAAAAAGTCAGTCCGCAGACCGGCTTCTACCTGCTCCCGAATCTTCACCAGCTTCGGATCTCCAGCCTGGCCATCCTTGATCCGATCCACGATCGTCGACTGAATCTGCATACTCATTAACGAAGAAGCCTCCCCAAGAAGAACAATCTCAACACCAGACTCGTAAAAATCCTGCTGCAATCTCCACTGCGAAGTCAACAACATCACCGCGGGAAGCCTACTCAGCGCATCAGGAACCACATTCACCTTGCCAGGGTGATACTGCAAATCAATCTCATAATCCGCCATGAGCTCCAACCACCGACGATGTCGCATGTTGAGCTCCTTCTGAGTAAAAATATACTTCAAGCTTTTGTGATCGGTGAAGATCTTCACTTTCTCACTCAGCAGGAAGTGCCTCCAAATCTTGAGCACAAACACAACAGCAGCCTACTCCAATCATGTGTCGGGTAATTCTTCTCATGAGTCTTGAGCTGACGCGAAGCATACGCCACAACATGCCCGTGCTGATGCAACACACAACCGAGACCCTTGCCAGAAGCATTGCAAAAGATCTCAAATCCGCCGCTGCGATCAGGCACAACAAGAATGGGGCAGTCGTCAATCTCTCCCTCAGAACACCAAAGGCATTCTCACAATCACCCGACCAAACAAAAGGTACATCCTTCCGCGTCAACCTGGTCATCGGCTCAGCAATACGGGAAAAGTCCTTAATAAAACGCCGATAGTAACCATCAAGTCCAAGGAAACTCCGGATCTCGGACGCTGACTGCGGAACAGGCCACTCTCTGATGGCCCTAATCTTCTTGGGATCCACAGAAATACCATCTCCAGTCACCACATGCCCCAGAAAAGCAACTCTATCCAGCCAAAACTCGCACTTCGAAAACTTGACATACAAACGATGCTTCCTCAAAATCTCCAATACCGTCCTCAAGTGCGAGGTATGCTCCTCCTCCGACTTTGAATAGATCAGAATGTCGTCAATAAAGATAACGACAAACTTATCCAAAAATTCGTAGAAAATCAGGTTCATCAGATTCATGAAAACTACGGGTGCATTGGTTACACCGAAAGGCATAACCACAAACTCGTAGTGTCCATACTTTGTCCTGAATGCTGTCTTCGGAACATCATCCTTCTTCACCTTCAACTGATGGTAACCACTCCTCAAATCCAATTTAGAAAACACCCTCGAACCTCCAAGCTGATCAAAAATATCATCGATGCGAGGCAACAGGTATTTATTCTTGATGGTCACCGCATTCAACTCCCGATAGTCCACGCACATGCGACGCGAACCATCCTTCTTCTTCACCAGCAGCACCGGTGCTCCCCACGGAGACACACTAGGATTGATATAACCCTTCTGCAAAAGCTCATACAGCTGCTTCCGCAATTCCTCCAACTCGGCGGGTGCCATACGATATGGCGCCTTCGAGATCGGCTGCGCTCCCGGAACCAGATCAATAGAAAATTCTAAAGCTCGATCAGGTGGCAAACCAGACATCTCCTCGGGGAAGACGTCATCAAAATCCCGCACAACCGCTGGCCTCTCCATCTCCATCTGTACAGCCACAATCTCCATCGGACTGGCCCGAAATCTGACAGGACCAAGTGAACTGCTACCTCGGCTGAACTCAAATACTGGATGTCCGGGAATCTCGAACACCACCTTTTTCCTCCGACAGTCGATCGTAGCATAGAAGCTCGCTAGCCAATCCATCCCAAGGACTGCATCATAGTTGATGATGTCGTGGATAATGAAATCAGCGTAAAGCTCATGTCCACAAACCACCAACGAGCAAGAATTGCAACCAAGATGCAACGTGACCACGCCATTCCTTGTAACGATATTCCAACTCTTGGAAAGAGGGGACATCGACAAGGAATGCTTCTCCACGAAGCTCCGAGAAATAATGCGCATCGATGCACCAGAGTCAAAGAGGACTCGTGTAGGAAACGTGCACACCAAAATCACACCTACAAACTGTCTAACAATCAAGCCCTAGTCTATCAAACAATCATATTCAAGCAAACAACATAGTCTAACAAACAAAGCCAAATAAGAAAGGAACAGCTAGAAGAGGATTACATGCGATAACCTCATCCACAGCCCCGTTCTCCACAGCAGTCATCAGAAAAGCATGTCGCCTCGGCAGAAAAGCCTGCTGGAAAGCCTGCCTCTGTGGAACAAGAGCTGCTCCACGTCCAGCAAGAACAGACGCTTTCTGCTGCAACGGTGGTACTACAACAGGTGCCCTCCAAGGCTGCTTCGACCTCGGACAATCCTTCATGGCATGGGAAGGATCCCCACAGACGACACACTGGCCCAGGAATCTCCTACACTGATCCTTGACGTGCCCGGTCCTGCCGTAGAAATGGCAAGTCTTCAGAATAGGCCCTCCTGGCCTCTTGAACTGCACCGGATGATTAGGCTTGAAACCAGGCCTAACCACCGCCCTGGCCTGCTCCATAGGCCTGTTCCCAGCACCAGAAACATGCCCCCTCCTCTGACTCAGGTTCAGCTCATGCCTCCTTGCAGCGACTAGAACCTTCTGATAAGAGTCCAGATCAGAGGAAGACACAAAACTCTGGAGCGCCAAAGCAAGTCCCTGCAGGAACCTCTGAGCCCTCTCATCAGCATCCTGCACCATCTTCGGCGTGAACCGACTAAGCCTAGTGAACTCTTGGTGGTACTGGTCCACCGTCAAGCTCCCTTGCTTCAGATCAATGAAACGCTGCAGCATCTCCTTCTTAGCAGCCTTCGGAAAGAACTCCTCATCAAACCTGGACTTAAAGGTAGCCCAAGCTATCGGCTCCACCAACATCTTCTCAGTTCCGAGCGTTATCCTTGAGTTACCGCTTTGCCAAATCAACCCATCCAGCCGGGGTGATCTTGGCCATCTTCAAGTTATCCTCAATGTTCCGAATCCACTCATCGGCAGCCAGAGGACCCTCAGACCCATCAAAATATGCTGGACCTAGCTCCTGAAATTGCTTCGCTCCCGGCTCGGAGCGAGGGGCCTCCGGAGCCGCCCGAGGAGCTCGACCAGCCGGAGCATTCTGGACTTGCAGGAGCACTCCTTGCTGCACCTGCATCATATGAAGCATCATCTGCATCATCTCCACATTGGTGGGTTCCCGCTCAGGCTCCTCGACATGAGGGGGCGCACCACTACCACCACCACGGGTGATTCGCCTTCTTGCCATCTAATGACACAGAAAACGAAACAATTAGACTCATAGCTTATGACTCGGACGTTGAACTTAGTTTATTGGACATTCTAATATTATTATCGCTATTCCGACAATTCGCAGGTACAGAAGGACCTGCATGGGCCACCAGCAAAACCTGTCACGCCCCGCTTCCCTAAAATGGAGGCGAGATGTGAAAAGGCCCGCACGAGAGTGGAGCTGTGAAGCCCCAAACCCGATAAGCGTCAATAAAACATAAGCAGGTCCCTGTAACCACGAACGGAACAACAATAATAACACAAGGAGAGACAGAAAAAAAATCTCAATCTCAGAAATTGTCCAACATTAAAATTAAGTTCAACATTCAGAAAAGCCACCAGTCTAAAAGGAAGAGTCTAAAGGCCCAGAACAAGGCCAAACAAAGACAAACATAAACAGAGTATAGGTGTTGCGCACCGACAACTACAGCAGTCTAAAACACAAAGGGGAAAGCTCAACGAAGACACTAGGACTGGTCCCTAGTGTCCACGTACTCCTCGCCAAACACAGACTCGGGCACGGCGTCCGCAAACACCTCGTCCTCAACAACGGACTCAGGCTCGGGATCTAACATGTGTCACCCAAAAGAGTAAAGGGGCACATGTCAGCAAGTCTAAAAGACTTGGGCAAGGAAACTGAAGGTAAGGTAAACTAGCAACCTAGCAGTTATAGTATGATGCATGGCATGGCAAGTATAGTATAGAAGTGACAAGTAAGGGGAAGTACAAGTAGCAAGTATGTCATGGATAACAAGTAAAACACGGACAAGTACAAGTCAAGTGGCGCCAAGTGAACACGTCAAGTAAACAAGTTGTGCACAGAGATTTCGCCTGTTGGCTAGAGTGGCTGATCGGGCCAACTCATAAGCTCAAGTGACCGTTTATCTCTACCCCTCCACATGTATCGAGCCAGGGAATTACCCCGAACACGGAATGCTCGCTTCTGGGACACGAGCCAGGAAGTGTATTTAACAAGTATGGCGTAGGGTTATGCCTGCAACGCAGGTGCCTAGCCGGTAAACAAGTAGATCGGGCATTGGCTATCACCCAACTCACGTAGCCCGCTTCTGGAACACGGGCCAGGAAACACAAGTATTGTAGCGTGTGCAACGAATGCGACATATAACATGGATACCATGGATGACAATTAATTCGCGTACCGTTAATCAAAATTAAACATGACATGGTAGTTATGCAACGTGATAAATGACGGTCCTAGCTTCGTTGTCAAGCTAGTTCCTGAAATTGTGCCTAGGAGAGTATCATTTCGTCGCCTAGTCTCTTTTACGCCTACAACAAGCAAATGGCCTAAGACATGGCCCAAAACCCTAAGTGGCAAGTTTCACTTGCCTAGCCCCGAGGATGACGATCAACGAGGCCGTCACACAAATGCTAGCTACGGAAAAGAGATCGCGTATCGGAAACGGAAGAACGATGCCGAGCAAGCACGGCAACGGAAGAAATGATCCGAGGAACCTAGGGTTCAGATCTGGAATGGATGGAGAAAATCTGGAGAAATGGATTTTTGGGGGTTTTTGGGGGTTGGAGATGACCTAGGGCATGGTGGTAGACCAAAATAGAGAGGGAAACTCCAAGGGAGGAAGGAATGGCTTGGGGAAATGTTGGAGAGTGATTTGGGGAAGAAGGAGGCTCAGGAGAAGTGAAAGAAGAAAAGAAAACGTTTGGGGGGGGGTTTAAATAGGCACAGCCGGCGGCTGCCCAGAAATTAGGGTTTCGACACTAGTTAGTCGGTCAAAGAACAACCACTGACCGACTAGTTTGGGAACTAGTCGGTCGGTTGACCAATGCAGACCGACTAAGTCCAAACAGTAACTCCTGTACAAAAATAGGATTTAGATTTAGTCGGGAAAAGAACAACTACTCACCGACTAGTTTGTCATCTAGTCGGTCGATGAACGTTCTTAGACCGACTAAGAACGAATAGTACTTGGCATCAAAATGAACATAGAGTTAGTCGGTTAAAGAACGATTGCTGACCGACTAGTTTTCAACCTAGTCGGTCGACAAATATTCTTAGACCGACTAACGAGAAACAGTAACTCCTGAATAATTTACAAAGCCCACTAGTCGGTCCATGAAGGTTTGCCGACCGACTAAATCGTCATCTAGTCGGTCGGTTCCCCTTCTTGTACCGGCTAACGTGCACCAAAAGTTCCGAAATGGAGCGCGAAGCTCCGGGATCGATTCCTAAGACTCCTAGGCTTGATCTAATAATAAGATATGACTGATATGAAGCCTGTCACGAATGACTTACTCCGAAATCGACGATCAACGGAAGAAGCTAGGAAAACGCGACGAAACGATCGAAAATGAAAGCTACGGAGACGAAAACCACGCATAAGGAGAAAATTTACCAAAACATATAATATAATATAGCTAATCCAAATACATGAAAACCAGTCGTTACATCCTCCCCAACTTAAGAAAAATTCCGTCCTCGGAATTTCCCAACACTCACGTGTCCGGAAACAAAAGTGGGAAACGCTCTCGCATCTCATCCTCATTCTCCCAAGTAGACTCTCCTGGCGAGCCGTGTCGCCACATCACCCTCACAAGATTGACAACCTTGTTCCGAAGTGACGGAGACGAAAACCACGCATAATAAGAAAATTTACCAAAACATATAATATAATATAGCTAATCCAAATACATGAAAACCAGTCGTTACAGTGGATGTAAGTGGGTGAAGACCAAAGGTTTCCCCCATTCATAACACTCCCCCTCATCCATCCATTCTTAGCATATGAATTCTTTAGGATCCAATACGCTAATATGGGGTGGATACTGCTGGATCCAGAGTTACAGTATTTGCCTCGTTAAAACCTTAGCTGTGGAAAACCCAGTAGGAAAAACTAGCAGCTTAAGGAAAAAGAGTAAAATACATAAGTGACTCCCCCTGATCCGTACAAGCTTCAGGCTTGTAGGCCTTTCAGCTGTCATATCCCTATATCTTTTACAATCTTTCTAAAAGTACATTTAGGCAATACCTTGGTAAACAGATCAGCTAAATTATTACAAGACTGAATCTGCCATACTTCAATCTGCTTCTGCTCTTGTATCTTGTGCGTCTAGAAGAACTTGGGAAAGATGTGATTCGTCTTGTCACCCTTGATATAACCAGCTTGTAGATGAGCTATACAAGCTGCATTATCTTAAAATAATATGGTTGGCTCAAGGTCGTCCGTCTTCAGGCCGGTCGTCACTAGAATGTGATGAATGATTGAACGAAGCCAGACACATTCTCTGCTAGATTCATGGATCGCTAGGAGCTCTGAGAGGTTGGATGAGACTGATGTGGTGGTATGCTTCAAATATTTCCAGGAGATGGATGTACCACTGAAAGTGAACACCAGTATGTGATTTCTCGACATGTGGATCAGACCTGTAACCTGCATCTGCATAACCAATCAAATTGGAAGATCCACCTTTCGTGAAGTATAATCATATGTCAACTGACCCTTGGAGGTAGCACAGAAGCTACTTTACTCCGTTCCAGTGGCGCTTTGTGGGCGCTGAACTGTATCTGGCTAGTAAGATGACTGCGAACGCTATATCGGGACGCGTGCAGTTTGCCATATATAGTAATGCTCCAATGGCACTAAGGTAAGGTACTTCAGGACCTAATGTTTCCTCCCCCTCTTCCAGCGATCGGAATGGGTCTTTATGTACATCCAATGATTTAACGACCATTGGTGTACTTAGAGGATGGCAATTATCCATATGAAAATTTTTAAGTAATTTCCTTGTATATGTGGATTGGTTTAACAGGATTCCTCCGTTGAGGTGTTCTATCTGTAAGCTAAGACAATATTTAGTCTTGCCTAGGTCTTCCATTTCAAACGATAGCTTGAGGCTTGCAGATATATCATCAATCTCTGCAGGAGATCCAATGAGGTTTAAGTCGTCTACATAGACGTCTATTAATACGAATCATGTTCCCGTGGTTTTAATGAAAATACACGGGCAGACTTCATTATTGGTGAAACCTTGTTGAACAAGGAATTCACTCAGTCTGTTATACCACATTTTTCCCGATTGTTTAAGACCATATAATGATCTTTGAAGCTTAACAAAATAGACGTCCCGAGGTCTTTATTTTATTTTTGTTGGTATTTTGAAACCATTTGGAAGGTTCATATAGATATCTTTATTTATACTGCCATTAAGATATGCATTCACAACGTCCATGAGCTGCATTTCTAGGCCTTCCATTGCGGTTAAGCTTATTATGAATCGAAATGTAACCGCATCCATCACCGGAGAATATGTATCTTTATAATCATTCCCCGGTCGTTGGGAAAATCACTGAGCTACAAGCAGTGCTTTGTAGCATATGATCTGATTATTCTCATTTCTTTTCCTTACGAATACCCAATTGTATTCCACAGGTTTTACACCTTTTGGTGTTTGGACCACTGGTCCAAACACTTTGCATTTCAAGAGTGAGTCCAGCTCTACTCTTATTGCTTCGTTCCACTTTGGCCAATCATCTCTGCGTTTGCATTCAGCTGGAGATCGTGGATCAATATCATCATCGCATTGAGCGACGTGAACATTAATATCGAACGCAAAGTCGTCGTCGTCGACTATGCTTTTTCTATCCAATACCTCCCCAGTATGTAAAAATTTTAATGATATTTCTCTTGTATTGTCCTCTTCGGGGGACTGAAGGAGGGGAGAGGTTACTGGTCTGAGCTCAGTATCCAATGTTGGGATATTCTTTATTTCTCCAGGTATTTTCCTCTTGCGAGGGAAATTATCCTTGGAGTCAGGCGGTCGTCCTCTTTTTATTTGAGGTACGGTCGATTCTGCTACCGTGCACCCATCTTTAGGATGTCAATGCTAGCTGGCGTATTGGCAGCAGGGACGTGTGATTTGATAATCGTCTGGTTATCAGTGAATTTGTCCAGTAGTAGATGTACTGTATTCTGAATGTAAAGAATCTTCAGGATCTCATCTTCATACAGATTAGTACGTGGATCATAATGAGACAAAGACTTAGTGTCCCAAGAAATAGTCTCTGAAGCTTCAGCATTCTTAGTTTGTGAGCCTAGTATGGGAAAAGAATTATATAAAGATGCATTTATCAGTACCATACAGTACCGAAATGAAAAACTTGATGGGTGAATTGTCCCACAAATGTCTCCATGTATTCTCTCCAAGAAGCTAGGAGATTCAAACCCCACTTTTAGGTGGGATGGTCTCATAATTAGTTTACCCTTATAATAGGGGGGACAAGGAAAAATCACGTTTTTGAAGAATCTTCAGGTCCTTCAAATTATGTCCACGGGATTGGGTTATGATGCGGTGCATCATTACCGATCCTGGGTGACCTAGTTTATAATGCCAGAGATTGAATTATGGTGATGTAGAACACTGCTGGTGCTCTATCAGATTAGCCTCTATAGGTTGGATGTATGTTTGATAAAGGCCCGACAGGAGTCCTTTAAAATGTTCTAGGATGGTTTTAATACCATCCTTATGACGAATACCATACAATTATTCAACAATATATGAAATCATCAGTTTCCAAGTAATATCCGTTTAAACGGATGTCCTTGAAAATTAATAGATTTATGTTTCATATTGGAGAAAATAAAGCATCTTTTATTACAACTTGTGTTTGGTTTGGGAGCAATAAAACTGCTTCACCTCATCCTTCTATTATATTATTTTAATCCCAAAATTGTATTGACGGGACTATTATAAATAATGGTGCTATTAAAATAGCATCTATCACGAAGGAACGTGTGCGTGGAGGCACTATCCACTAGGCATTCACAATTCATCTCTAGAAAAGAATGTAAAAACTTTTATGAAAAATAAAACTACATTCGATTCATAAGGACATAATTGAAGATACATCTAAACATTAATGATAAAGGCTGAAAAGATGACTAAACTAGCTTTAGTCAAGAAGGTCACCATTCTCGAAATCCTCGGTGTTGAACCGAGTTGGAGGCTGTATATCCACCAAATTTGTTTCAGCAGAAGGCTTCAGGCTTGCCTTATACAAATCTTGGAAGTGGTATGGAGTACGACAGGCCCTCGACCAATGTCCAGTCATGCCACATCTGAGGCATTTGTCTTCCCATTTTTTCTTGGGAGCAGACGTCTGGTCAGAGGTATTATTCTTCCACGTATTCTTTTTCTTCCCCTCATTATTGTTGTTCTGGGGAGGAGCTCTAATCTGCTTCTTCGCAGCTTTCCCCTTGTTGAAGTTTCCTTTGTGCTTGTTCTTCATCTTCTGGAAAGAAACTGTGTGAGTTTTAGGGAGAGGAGCAAATCCAGCAGGGCATAGGTTATGAGTGGCCAGTAGGAGGTCTCTATTCTATTCTTCCATAAGAAGGCAGGAGAGTAAATCAGAGAACCTCGTGAACTTGTGTTCGCGATACTATTGCATGAGAATAGCATCCTTCTCATGGAAGGATGTATATGTTTTCTCAAGCATACGGGTTTCCGAGACTTGTTCACCACACAACTTCAGGCGTGAGGTGATGTTATGGAGAGCTGAGTTATACTCAGCTACGGACTTGAAGTCCTGAAGTCGGAGATTTTCCCACTCATAACGTGCACGAGGGAGGATAACATCTTTCTGATGTTTGTATATGTCCTCAAGTGATGTCCACAGTTCATGAGGGTCTTCCACTGTTAGATATTCGGCCTTCAGGGTCCGATCAATATGTCGGCTGATATAGATAATGGCTTTTGACTTCTCTATATCGGAGACTCTAACAGTAGAAGTCCCTTCATCAGTTGTCACAGCCGTAGATGGAGGTTGAATTGTGTGAATTATTCCCTGTGAGTACAGATGGAACTTCAGGTCTAGCTGCCAACTCAAATAATTTTTCCCAGCCGCATCGAGAACATCAAAATCGACGCTCGCAATCTTTGCCATTTATCTAAGCATGGAATAAGAATGAATTAATTATATATTAAAAATTAAGACATGCATAGAAGTAAAACTAAACTAGTTGTGGGGATCGGCCGATCAGCACTAAAAATAATAAATGCCCAAAGTCCCTTATACATTTCGAATTACGAGAAAATTAAAATTACAATTTGGAAACCCTTTGGGGTCCCAGCATTAGCAATTTTTTTCCGTCTTCAGGCGAAGTGTCTCCGGGTATTGGCTTTTACATTTAGTTCCTCAATACATTTTCACTCAAAAGGAAAAAAATGCGAAGAAAATAAATAGTGGTGACTAATAACAGCCGATCCAAAACCACAACATAGTTTTACCAACATTCTAGGCAGTTTATATAAGTATGCAACATCACAGGCATATACAATACATTTTATTCAACATCGCAGGCAATTTATTGGATAAATATATTAAATTTACGTTTAATAGTTACTTGGACCAATGGAAAACATCATTACCTGTTAGGTTAAACTAACGACAGAGCAGTCTCAGGATCCTTGTAATTATTAAAGCATAAAATAATTATAATTTTAATCCAATTAAGAAGAAGGCGATTAATAATGAATTACACATAGAATTCGCTAAAAAATTTATAACTTGCACCAAAATACCCCAAGAGGAGTTAGTGAAACTCAATATCCTCACCCTGATTTTCTCTGGTTTTTCTGGATTTTTCCAGAAATTATTCGGATTTTTTCGAATTTTTTCAGAATTTTCTGGAATTTTCATAGTTTAATAGGGTATTTTCTGAATTTAAATTAAATTTGGCCTGCAGGCCAGATGCCCGCAGGCTGCAGGCCCGTCAGCCAAAAAATACCCATTTGTTTTTATTTTTAATTCTGCTCCTTACTGGGATCATGGCACATCAGGGGAGGCCCATGCCTCTTCTTCCCCTCACCCTAGGTTAGGGCTTTAAGGAGGGAGGGAGTGTGGAGAGGGGCAGTCGTCAGTGGAATCAAGAGGACCCCCGACAGGGGGGCACGCAGGAAGGCAACCCCGACAGGGGGCATGGCAGATCGGAGGCCCCCGACAGGGGGCATGGCACGGTGGCAGCCCCCCTCGACAGGAGGGGGACGACGCTTAGTACGAAGCCCCCCTTACCGGGGGGGTTCGGTCGACGATTCGAAGGCTTCGAAAGCCCCCGCAGTGATCCAGGGATTCGAAAACCCCCACCGGCGAACAGATATCCGAAGGCCCCCCCAGAAGGGGGTGGCCGGTGCTCGCTCTGGGAGGGGGCGGGAGGCCCCTCGACTGGGGGGCAGCGTTCGAACACCAAAAAAAGCCCCCCGATAGGGGGGCGGTGCTCCGACGTCCAAGCTAGCCCCCCCCCAACAAGGGGTGGGGGTGCTCTGACATCGAAAAGAAGCCCCCCGACAGTGGGGGTGACGTTACTGGAGGCCCCCCGACAGGGGGGCGGTGCACCGAGAGCCGGGGGTTTGATTCCCCCCTTTCCGACGGGCTTCGGTGGTTCGAAGCCACCGAGGGGGTCCGGTGATTCGATTCCCATCCTTACAGGGGCTCCGGCGGTTCGAAGTTTATTTTTGTTTATTATTAGATCGTCAGGCCCATCTGACCAACTGGCGAATTTTGTTTTTCTTGTTTTTTTTGTTTTTTAATAAATTATCTATTAAAATGGATTTGAAATTGGTTTTTAATAGTAAATCTGTGTGTTTGAGAAAAGATTTTCTAGTAGCTAGATCTTGCTAAAAATTTTGTTATAGATCTCTTAGAAAAACATAATCACAGATTTATCATGCGCATGTAAAATGATGATCTAGGGGTTTCTAAAAATTTACCTCCAGATCCTACCCTCCGGATCTAGCGAAGTTCGGAGAAGGAAGCCCTATCCGCGTCATCGCGATTTGTCCGTCGGCAGGGATTCGACTCAACTGATGAGCGTGCCTGATAACGTGTTAGAATTATATGAAGGTCCAGGCTAATGGTTGATACCATAGCCATATATATTCATAATAGGAGAGGAGTTACAAGTATAGGATTCCAAGGGACACCCACTTAGTAGTGGGTGTAATGGTGAATGTAAGTGGGTGGAGACCAAAGGTCTCACCTATTCATAACAATGAGGAAATTGATTTTCTCTTGTATGGTTAGAAAGAAAAGCAAAATGAAAATGAACAAGAAAGAAAATGGTAGAAAATTATACATTACAATTTTCTTTCTAATTTTTCCTCACAACCCCTTGGGAAAATGAGAGAAAGATATAAAAATTTAAAGTGGAGGCTTCTTTGAAGAGGAAAAGTTTGTAAGCCACCAAATTAACTCAAAATTATTATTTTCAATGCATTTTTCTATTTAACTTTTCCAACCACCAAACATCAAAAGTGTTTTTCTTTCACTTTCTTTTTCATTTTCTTTCCCTTTCTATTTTCTTTCCCTTTCTTTTTCATTTTCTTTCTCTTTCTTTCATTTTAGCTTAAACCAAACGCAACCTAACTCTTTACAATAATCACTCAGTCGTAGTAACGCTGTCACGCCCCGCTTCCCACTATACTTGGGGGCAAGGACGCGAGCGGTTCTGCATGTGCTTAAAGCAAAGAAGATGTACTTTTTTCTTTCTTCTTTGACTTAAGCACAATAAGCGTTAATTAGCAAAGCAGGTCCCTGCACGCAAATTTCTCAGAAGTAGCATAAATAGTCAATACATTTTTAACACCAGCATTTTTAAAACAAAGTACACAAGGTAATTAAGGCCTAGCATGGCTGTACAATCTGCTGAAAGTAAACACCCTGAAAACAACAAGTTAATTAATAAAACTGAAATAGAAATAGCTTGCTCTAGTCTTCAGCAGGGAGAATCTTAGCGTCCTCGTAGCTCCGATATGCGGGATCCACCTCTAAGATAGGATCCCCAAAAGTAGGGTTCTCGATGTACTATGTCTCTAAACCTAACATATAGTTCATCAATACATTGAAATATATGTCAGCGATAAGCTCGGCAAGATATTTAAAGTAATGAAATAAAGAATAACTTAGAAAAGGACATAAGAGCGTTAGTACACATTTATGAATAATAAGTGCAGAAAAGTAAAGTACGAGCATGTATGAATTTGCAATTAAAAAAGTAAAGCAGTTGTATATTGAGTATTTGATTATTTGTGCTCGTGATAAGTCCATTCTGAGTAGATAAATGTTCTCGATACACCCTATCATCGGGGTTTACCGTGACGCTTCTTGCCATTCCTAACCAGGAAGTTGGCCAAGATGCTTACCTCCATTAGTGTGGTATGGAGGTAGCCGTAAGATATTCAAGCCACATTTACTGACTCTACTACAAGAACCAACCCCACCCAAAGTGTCTGTCTAGTCACCGACTAGGTTCCATCCCATCTGTATTCGATGGTTTCATCTCATCTGTATTCGATGGTTTCACAGATATGTTTCGAGTTATAACATACCCTCTTTCCAAATTAGTTCAACTTGATAGCATGCATGCAGTAAAGGTAGTTCAATTTAATATCAAGCATGTAGTGAATTGTTCTAAACAATCAACATTAATATAACATGTCCATTTAAATTAGAAGACAACCAGTGTAATGAAAGCACACGATTCGGCTTCTAAAGTCGATAAGCACGTTAAAATAAGATTTTAGTACTAAGTTTGAACAGTTCAATTTGCAATTCATTTACCATAAAATACTTGCATCAGGGTGATGTTGGGTGTCCAGGTGATGGTAACGTGAGGCGTGTTTTATCTGCGTTATTAGATTCGTGATATTAGACTTATAGTTATTGACTAATTAAAATATATTAAACTAACTTATATACACACATTATATAACATATTGTTTACTAACATATACATACATACATACATACATACATACATACATATACATATACATATACATATACATATACCTATATATATATATACATAAATATATATATATATAACTTTAAACCAATATATATTATAAACTTTAACTTACTATAGAGTAAGATTAAAAAAACTAACATTAGTTATTAACTTTAACTGTTAACTTAACTAACAATTCTTAATATAATATATAACTTTAACTTTATATTAACTTAACTTATAATAACTTATCCATATAATAACCTAATCTATACTAACTTAATTCTTAATTTAACTATATAAAAAATTAACTTCTGTTACCCTTCTCTCTCTCTCTCTCTCTCTCTCAGCCCGTTCCTTCTTCTTCTCTTCCTTTTTTTTCCCTTTTTTTCTGTTGCTACAGGGGGACCGGGCAAGGGCACAGGCGGCAGGGGGTCAGACCCGGCGGCAGGGGGCGGCGGATCGACGGGCACGACAGCAGCGGCGGCCTGGGCAGGCAGCAGCGGCGGCGTGGGCAGGCGGCTGCGGGGCTCCGACAGCGTGCGCGACGGAAGGGAGGACGACAACAGCTTTGGTAGGGAGGACGACGGCGCGGCCCGGGGCAGGGAGGAGGGGAGTGGGAAGAGGGAGAGGAAGAACTGAATTTGGGGTTTACTTTTGGGTTGATTGATTTCAAATTGGGTTCCAATTTGAATTTCAATTGAGATTTCAATTTGAATTTCCCCAATTTCTGATTTTGGTTTCTGATCTGGATCTGGATTTTGATTTTGATTTTGATTTGAATTGGGTTGAAATCGATTTGGGTTGTGAATTTGGTGAATTGGGTTGAATTCCAATTTGTGTCTAAATCTGATTTGGTTAGCAATTGCAATTTTTTGGGAAATTTGGGCTGAATTTCCAAGACGATTGTGGACTTTGGTTTGATTTAGAGAGAGGGAGAAAATTGCAGGGAGATGAGAAGTCTACTGTTGTCACCGTTCTTGTTGTTGTTGATGTGGTTGTTTTAAGGACAGTAAAGGGAGGCAGCCTGTTGATGAGGGGAGCTGTATGTGGGGATGGAATTGAAGGAGGATGTTGGATCTTACCGATTTCTTACGATGGGATTCAATTTGGTAGGGTTAGGGTTAATGTAAATTAGTTAATTAGTAATTAAATTTTAGTTAAAAGTAATTAGTTAAGTTTAATAAGCAAATAGTTACGGCACGGTAAAAAACTAAAAACAGAGACGCGCTCGCGTCGACGCGTGAAAGAAAATCACTCGAACGAAAACATCCAAACGATCGAAGTAAAAATACAGTCACACAACAATCAAACACGACTAAAATAAAGGCAGTTACAAACACCGAGTCAGTATTTGAATTTAGTAAAGACTTGTTCTACGCCACATGTGATGCACATGTAAACGTTGAAAATCACAAAGAGAAGAGGAAGCATTGGTAAATTAAAAAACAAATTAATAAAAAAATTATAAATTTTATAAGGGTAAATTATATTAGTGGGTATCGTATTAAATATGATGTTAAGCATCATATACGTCCTTCAAAACTCACGCATTCTCCATTTTTAGAGGGTCGGAACCATTCATTTTGATTTTCATATTCTAAAACCCCAAAACACTGACTATCGGGTGAACTCACGAGGGTTTTGTCTATTCATCCACTCGTCACAAAAATTCTATTCATGCAATACCGTTAAAATTGCTACGAGTGGATCATAAGGCAAAATCGCTTGGTTTCACCCGATATTACCCAATATTTAGTGTTTTGGAGGTTTTAGAATATGAAGTTCAAAATAAAGTTTTTGATCCTCAATTAGTGGACGGTGGAATTTTGGAGGTATTTATGAGGCTTAGCCTCAAAAGTCATATGATACACATTATTCTAATTATAATAACACTTTTTGAATTACGATCAGTGTGTCACTAAGCATCCCTAAATTATACTATTATCAGATATTACCCATAAAAAGTAATATATTATCGATGTTCTATTGGCCTAGAGACACTAATACGTCCTTTCTAAGAGTAATTTCGACTAATGTTATATAGTTCAAAGTGTTATGATGGCTGTAGCATAAGAAGTGTTAACAGAATTTACCATTTATATATGATATAAGTGAATGGGGAAAATTTAATAAGACAAATAAAAACTCGTAATCGTAACTAAACGTAAATATATTGTTAAAAAGGGTTTTTTTTGGTATGTTAGATAACAAAACCCAATTTGATCCGTTACCTATCCTGATTAAGCGGTTTGACCAAAATTCTACTGAACCCTACTTTTGTCCCAACCTATATTGGATATTTGGGTCAGGTTTGGGTTAGACCTGTCGGATCAATACCCGTTTGCCATTCATATGTACTGATTCTAAGGGGGGAAACGAAAAGAAAAAAATCCAAATATTCAAACTTAAATGTTTTCTTCTAAAGTTTGAGAAGAGGGTTGAGGGAGGGGGAATAATTGGCATAAATTGTGGGAAAAAATGAAAGAAGTTGAGTCTCCATAAATTAAGAATTTGGCCTTTATCTAATAACTTAATTTTTAATTGTTTCAACCATTAGAGTATAACTTCACCAATACCATTAACAAGTAAGGATGCTAATCGAGCCAATCAAGTCAAGTTAGCCATGCTTCGGGTTGTTCATGTTTGCTTAATTACTAGGCTTAATTTCGCAAAACTGCCTCATATTTTCGCTGAATTCCGTAAAAAACTAACTCTTACTATGATATAATCGCAAAACTAACTCATACTTCATTTTAGGTTTCAAAAAAGTCCACAACGTGACGGCCGTTTGTTTGCCATGAGCATGTGATGGTCATGTGTCAATTAATGCCAAAAATACCCTTTGACTTACTTCTATATTGTGGGCTTAATTTCGCAAAACTACATCATACTTTCGCTGAATTCCAAAAAAACTACCTCTTACTATGATATAATCACAAAACTACCTCATACTGTCATTTTTAGGTTTCAGAAAAGTCCCCCAGCGTGATGGTAGATTGCTTGACGTGATTACATGATGGTCAAATGTCAAGTAATGTCTAAAATGCCATTTAACTTACTTTTATATTGTTTTTTGGGTGTTATTATTTCAAGAGGAAAAGTAACAGACCAAGCAAAAGAATTACGCAGCCCTGCCCCATTCCAATCGCAGATCTGTGCATGAGTTAGACAGATATGCCTTCGTATTCATCATCTCGTCGTGTGGCGTGTTGTTTCTTTTGCAGTGGGGCGGTCGTCCTCAAGAGAAAGTAACAAAAAAGAACTCCGATGGTTTGTTTTGGAGATGCCCTAATTGGAAGTTGATGGATTGCGGCTATTTCAGGTGGGCAACCGATCATGAAAATTTAAAAGACCAACAGATCAATCATGTGTGTTGGTCTATTGGAGACTTCATCATCGGTTGCCCACCTGAAATAACAGCAATCCATCGTCTTTCAATTAGGGCATCTCCAAACCAAACAATCGATGTTCTTTTTTCTCCAGATCTCTTAAGGACGGCCCCACTGCAAAAACAACAACACGCCACATGATAAAATGACAAACACGAAGACGTCTCTACCGAACTCCTGTATAGATCTGGGATTAGAATGAGGAAGGGCCGTGCAATTTTTTTCCTTGGCATGTTACTTTTCCTCTTGAAATAATGACACCTAAAAACATTATAAAATTAAGTCAAATGGCATTTTAGGCATTACTTGACACTTGACCATCACATGCTCATGTCAAACAAACGATCGTCACATTGGAGATTTTTCTGAAACCTAAAATGAAAGTATGAGGTAGTTTTTTGGAATTTAGCAAAAGTATGATACAGTTTTGCGAAATTAAGCCTTAATTGATTCGCTGAAAGGAGATGGGTCACGCGATATTATTAAAGTGAGGACAATTTCGTCAATTCAATTTTCCGTTAATAGACGTTGGGGGGTTTATCGAAACATGAAAAGTTTCGGATAGTTTTGCGATTACATCATAATAAGAGGTATTTTTTTGGAAGTCAGCAAAAGTATGAGGTAGTTTTGCAAAGTTAACCCCAATTAATATGGCAAGTTTAGAATTTTGTTCAAGCTATGTTTGTTAAGTTATCAAGCTAGCCCGAGCAACCTTTTAATGAACTCAAGCCAAACATCGAGCTTTTAAAGCATATTAACAATCTCAACAAAAATAATTCCAAGAATATATATGCCAAAACAATCTAAATTAAGACTAACTATTTATAAATTGTGCTATAATAATTTAAGATGATAGCTAGTAGTATACTAATATTGAAATCTGCCTAAATATGTATACTAACATTAAATTTTTCGATATCCTAAGAATAATTGCGGCTAGTTTAGCATCAATGATTAACATTTCTTATTTTAGTGAAATATATTTATGTTGTTAAAATTGTTTATTTGGCATGCTAAAATAACCTCATAGATCATCTATTTTAATTCCACACTCTATAGATCCAAACAAATTATTGTTTCAATAACAAAGGATAATAATAAATGTTACGCCCCGCTTCCCATTATACTTGGGGGCGAGGACGCAAGCGGGTCCGCATGTGCTTAAAGAAAAGAAGAAGTACTTTTTTCTTTCTTCTTTGACTTAAGCACAATAAGCGTCTGTGTAATAAGCCTGGCAGGTTCTTGCAAGCAAATATCAGAACATCAAAGAATGTCATCATTACACTTCAACATCCAGTTACATATACACAAAAGAATTAAAGCCTAGCATGGCCGTTACAAACAGTTATGCAAAGTGGAATAACATCTGAATAAAAATAACAACAATATCAATAGTTTTATTACGGCGCTGCAAAAGCCCGTCGTTCCTCAGCAGTGGATCTCAGCGTCTTGGTACTCCTGGTCAACTAGCTCAGCCTCAGGGTATGCTCCTTTGCAAAATCTATCTCAGAACCTGACATATATTTCACAAGATAAACAACATGAAAATATACGTCAGCGAAGGTTGCTCGGCAAGTTTAAAATGTTAGAAAATGGACCCTCGACAAGATAATAGTATACTTTGCACAGCTTAGAAGATGAGAGATACAATATGATTACAATAAGGCAAAGCCTGATTAGCGTAAGAGAACATGTGAGCATGGCAACGTGTAGTATACAAAATAGTGAGCATTAGTAAGTGTGGTGTGCAAAGTATTGAGCAGGCAAGGTGTAGTGTACAGAGCAGTGAGCAGGCAAAGTGTAGTGTACAGAGTAGTAAGCATGGTAAGTGTGGTGCACATAGTAGTGAACATGGCAAGTGTGGTGTGTGTAGTAAGCAAAATAACGCATAGTAAGCATGGTAAGACAAGTTAGTAGGTTATACATTTATAATAGCAACAGCAGGAGTAAAATATTGCATCATTCAATCTTCTTATCTAGTGACAAACCCATTGTGTGAGGGCAAAAGAAACAACAATTACACCGAAACCAACGGGAGCTACCCATGGCTCTGTACTCACCGACCACATCTGGACGACGGTCGAAATTACTGGTGGGGTAAAATCCAGAAATTACGCACTCTACTACAATGGACTACCCCACCCAAAGCGTCAATGTGTGTCTGTTCAGTTCAATGTATGCCCCCAGGGCCCAATATTCTGTAAATTGTCCCAAGGGACCAATAGTCCGTATACGCACCGAGGGCCCAATATCACATTTCATTAGGGTGGACACTCCACAAATAATGGTACAACAATCAAGGAGAGCATTTCATGTACATTACTACATGGCAATAACATTTTGAAAGTAAGGCAACCAATCATATCAACAGGTCCATTAAGTTTAAGCAACCTACTTAAAAAGTTATTGCTTGCAACGTTTAGTACTTTCGGTCATGAAATCTGAGCAATGTAGCTTAAAACTGGTATGTGATAAATACTTA